>OY723386.1:11629771-11772271 GCA_963210295.1 Ophion ellenae
ATATATATATATATATATATATATATATATATATATATATATATATATATATATATATATATATATATATATATATATATATATATATGTATATATATATATATATGTATGTATTTTAGGGTGACCGTTACTTGGGCTTTGGCCAAAAAAATTCCATGCCACCCCAAAAACATAATCAAGATGCATCAAAAAAAAAATCGGTGTCAAGTTTAGTGGCACTCGGAAAATTCGAACACGCGCCACCGAGCGATTGATATTTTAAATGTAAAATATATTCACGTATAAAATTCACGTATAATACTAACGAGAAAAATTTGCAACTTGGTACACTTATTGTGCATAGTATGGTGTACAGAACCAAATTTTTTCAATTTTTTTCATTCATAATTTCGTTAATGACAAGCTCTGTAGATATGCCCGTGTTACGTTTTTTAAAATATTTATTTTTAAATAAATTTCGAATAAAATAAAAAATAAATTTCGAATAAAATAAAAAATACATTTTCTGTTCGAAAATGTAATGTCTGACGGGAAGAAGACAGAAGAATATATTTTTCTCGTAATACATATTTACGAGCTATCGTTCTTGCAACGTTACAAGAGCAGTGTTGTGGTCGCTGTAGTGCATATGTGTATTACACGAGAGAAGTGAGCAATGTCAAATCAAAGACGTTTTACCTTTCTTTCTATAGTTTTTTTTGTATTTTGTGTTTTCCTCCTAAAGAGGGGCACCTTTATCCCGTTCTTTCTCACTTCGTTTAGAACACGTATGACTACCGTGAGCAAAACACGGCTTGCAGCAGTGTGAGCACGACGGCTACCGAACGCGTATTACGGAAAAATATTCTTTTAATCGGAGATGTCGATTCTCAAATAGTTGGGAATAAGTTGTCAAATAAAAAACAGGTGCTGAAAGTACTCTTTTTTAACATGCCTCAACTTATATACAGTTTACGTCAAAATGCATCGATGGTTACAAACGAGGTTTCATTTTAGTTTTAAGGCTTTCACGGCTCTTTATGTAATGAGAAGAGTATGTGGCTTCCGGATGGAGGCCGTGTTGAGGATCAGCGTTGTGCCGACGTTTCGCAGACGATGCAGTTACAGTCTGCATCATCAGGGCTGAGAGCTCCGATACTGAAGCTCTCGTATCTCAGGCATCCCTTATATAGTTGCAGTCATCGTTCCAGATCGCTGCACCAGCCAATCAGATGTTTTAATTGATCAGCTGGCCAATTGAAAAACCGGGAGGACGGTGTGCCAAATAGGATTGACGTGATATCCTCCATCTCTGTTTAGATTGTCCGGAGGTTTTCGGATTTCCAAGCCTTCTCGGTGTTTCCTGGAAAAATAGCTGGGGTTTCATTTTGTTGCGAAAAGGCCGGAATACCTGTACTACAGCTATCCCGGTGTATTGAAAAAGCTGAATTTTTGCATAATCATTGGCGAAATCTACAAAAACGTGGTGGTCGAAAATGCAACAAATCCAATGAGGCGAATTTCAAGCGAGAAATTGAGTTGCTGTTCGATATCTCCTGAAAATCTACGAGGCATCGACGAAAAAACAAATGCTTTTTTGCAGAACCAACGAAAACCTGAAGGAATTGGTTTTATTGGTGACATTCAATCAATAGACGATCAGGATATAACCGACGATAGTAGATACATACATACTGAGGGAGACGGCGACAGTGACGTCACAGGTGTGGTGTAGCGGGTATCGTGCGACGGCGCGTGGTGGGGGTGTCTGGCGGTCGCGGTTGCGGGGCTGTGGCACGTACGGGGAATTAGTGGCGAGGGGGGGGGGGGGGGGCAGCGGTGTCGGAGGGATGGGGGTATTCGGCCCTTTTTCGGGAGCTCGTGGCTAAGTGGGGGTGCTTTCGAGCTGCTTTTCCGAATACACCGACTGGTGGTGTCTTCTGCATATATTGAGGACCTGTTTACCGCTAGAGGTATCGAATGGGGGAGGAAAGTCTTACACCGTGGGGATAGGGAGCTTCGGGTAAAGAAAAAACGCGACGATTTACGTGAATACATGTATCGAAGTTTTTATTCCACATTTTGTCCGTTCATACATATTGTGTGTTGTGCGTGCGTGCGTGCGTGCGTGCGTGCGTGCGTGCGTGCGTGCGTGCGTGCGTGCGTGCGTGCGTGCGTGCGTGCGTGCGTGCGTGCGTGTGTGTGTGTGTGTGTGCGCGCGTACATGCAGATGTGAAAGCCCGCGTCTATCACACCTACTCGAAAAATGAATGCAGTAGAAATGCTGGATGTGAAATAAAGTCCTCCCCCATAAAACTTATTTTACGCAGCTGTACTTACAAAGAGGCGCGCTTTTCCAAAATGTCACTACATCCGGGTTTTGTTTTCATTTCCACAGGTAACACCGAGGTATTTATATATGCAATGTACTCAATAATGCGTGGATGCCACCGCACGATTTTTTGTGTCAAAACCCCCGATCTTCCACGCTTATACTCCCATTTAACTGGTTCATTTCGTTTCCATGCCTCCCCACTATTCTTATAGTATTACAATATAAGGACACTATAGTGGGGACCTATAGTGCACTCCTAAGATAGAGGAAAAATATGGGGAAAAGATCCCGAATGAAAACGACTTTTACCATCGCAGGCTTCACACTACGAATCGAGCAGTCACTTTTGCCGACATCACCTCTTGGAACTTCCGTTGCGAACTTACGTGAAAATGGCTGAGAAAATTCCACACCTTGAACAAAATCTGCGCGATCAAGCCGCACTTATGAATTCCGTGGAAGAGTATATAGTATGGGAGCAACAATGTGATCAGTGTGTGGAGTCATTGGAAACGAAAAGCCGAATTAAACGACCGCGATTATCACTCGGAAATCCGCAATCGTTGGTAGCAGGAATCGCTCGATTAGAAGGTTTGAAAAATGTTCTACGCAGACGATTTTTACGTGCGGGTGCGCGAAACAGTGATCGTCGTTTGATCTGGCGAGAGATTGATACGGCGTTCGAAAATCGTGTCCTGACCGGCTGTGTCATCAATAACAACCATATTGAACCTCGTCAGTTTCTCGAAGACGTATGTGATATGATGCTTTCAAATGTGCAAGACATTACCAACAAACAACTAAGTGTAAAAGTGAATACAGTTTTCAATGGTGAATTTGAGGCAGGTGACAAACGCGCAAATGAAAGTATCAACACGAAAAACTTTGAACTTTTTACCACATGCAATTTACGTGGGTGGTATACACAACGAGTTGTCGAACCTACTCTGGTATCTCTCGAAGATTTTCAAAATCGTGATAGCGGATGGCGATTGTCGCGGATAGTGGACATAACATTAAAGATCAACAAATACAATCTAATGCGTGCCGGATGTCAAACTGCTTTGTCGCGGGAAATAATCCTGAAGAAAGCTATGGTGAATGTAAAGTCAAAGGATAACGCATGTTTCGCGTGGGCAGTGGTGGCTGCTCTTCATCCAGTGGAAACAAACGTGCATCGAGTAACTTCATATCCACACTATTCAACTATACTGCAGCTTCAGGGAATTGCTTTTCCAATGACTCTCAATCAAATAAAAAAATTTGATTCGCAAAACAATGTTTCGATTAATGTATTTACAACGGAAGAGAAAGGCATCGTTCCAATTCGAATATGCGCCCAAAAACTGGTTAAACACGTCAATTTATTGTACGTGGAGGATTCGTCGGACCACAGCGTGGGACACTTTGTATGGATAAAAAATGTATCCCGGCTCGTGAGCACGCAGCTGAACAAAACAAACAGGAAAAAACACATCTGCAATCGGTGAGTAACAAAAAGCATACTCGAGAATACACATATGAGCAAGTATGTACTTCAATAATATGATTCTTTCCATCTTTTTGTTATAGGTGTTTGCACTACTTTTACACGGATACTAAATTACGATCGCAGGAGATGGATTGTGGAAAATCAAACGACTGTGCCATTCGATTACCTGGTGAAACGGACAAATGGCTAGCGTTCGAAAACTTTCATCGAAAAGAGCGACTTCCATTTGTGATTTATACGGATCTTGAATGCGTTTTGGCAAATGTTGACAACAAAAATATGCAGCAACAGCACGAAGTGTTTAGCGTCGCGTACAACGTGCATTGCTCGTACGACCATTCGTTATCGGGATTCTACTCGCTGCGCGATGCCAATCGCATCGCATGGTTTGTTCAGAACCTTAAAAATTTAGCTTTGCGCATCAACGATATCCTATCGGATAGTGTTCCCGTGGTACTTCTAACTCCGGATGAGCGGGCAAAATTTCGAAGTGCTGCTCAGTGCCATATATGTCAAAAACCATTTGCCGAAGACGACATACGTGTTCGTGATCATTGCCTTTTGACCGGACGTTATAGAGGTCCCGCCCATTCTAACTGCAATTTCATTTACCAGCGGTATTTTTTTATTTCCGTATTTTTTCATGATTTGTCCGGCTATGGTGCACAGCTTCGTCATCGAGAAACTAGCCACAGCATTCGAGGGAAAAACCACTATGCTGCCCATAACTAAAGAGGAATACATTTCTTTTACAAAAACATTTCGAACGGCAGACAAGTCACATTCGATTCAATTACGCTTCGTCGATGCATACAAATTTCTCAATGCAAGTCTGGATCAACTGGCCTCATTTATGACAATGGACAAACTAAAAATTTCACGTTCGCAATTCCGTGACATACCGAGCGATAGATTCATCTTATTAACTCGTCTTCCCCAATTAATATATCGATAGTGTAAACCGATTAAAAGACAATCACCTACCACCAGGAGACGCATTCTACAGTACTTGGAATGGTGACATTGTAAGTGAGAACGAATACGCTCACGCCAACAATGTATGGGAACGGTTTTCTATTCAAACGTTAGGTGAATATAGTGACTTGTATTTGGAGACCGAAGTTTTGTTGCTGGCCGACGTTTTTGAGAACTTTCGCAATAGCTGTATGGAGAGTTACAGCCTCGACCCCGCTTATTACTATACTTTCCCCGGCTATACATGGGATGCAATGTTGGAACATACATGCGTTAACTTCGAATTGTTCACCGACATTGACATGGTAATATTTGTTGAACGCGATATACGCGGTGGCCTGAGTCGGTGCTCAAATAGGTATGCGCGCCAATAACAAATATATGGAATCATTCGATCCATCAAGGTCCTCATCATACTTTATGTATTTCGATGTGAATAATTCGTATTGATCGGCAATGTGTCAGCCATTGCCCTATGCTGATTTTCGATGGGTCGATGAGTTGTCGACATTCGATTTATTATCTATCGCGCTAGATTCACAGACCGGTTACATTTTTGACGTTGACTTAGAGTACCCGGAGTATCTACATGATGCACACACGGACTTACCGTTTTGTTCAACACATGGTAAACTACCTGGTGGACAATACGAAAAACTCCTTGCAACCGTGCACAACAAGGAATGGTATGTTATTTATTATCGCATCCTGCAGCAGTGTGTACGGCACGGTCTCAAAATCACAAAAATTCATAGAATACGCCAATTCTCCCAATCACCCTGGCTACGAACATATATCGAGCTGAACGCGCAGTTCCGAACACAAGCAAAGAATAATTTTGAAAAAAAATCTCTATAAATTGATGAATAATGCGGTGTTTGGGAAATCAATAGCAAATGTGCGCAATCACGTAGAGGTCAAGATTTTAACACGGTGGGAGGGCAGGTACGGTGCGGAGGCAATGATTGCAAAACCAAATTTTCATAGCCGGAGTGTTTTTTCAGAAAACCTTATTGCTGTCGAATTACGCAAACTCGAGGTGAAATTCAATAAACCAATATATGTGGGTATGTGCATACTCGACATATCGAAGACATGCTTATATGTCTTTCATCATGAGTACATGGTGCCTCTGTATAAAGAAAAATGTACAGTGTTGTACACCGATACGGATAGTCTAATATACAACATTGAGTGTGAGGATGTGTATGACTACACGAAGCGTAATATCCATCGTTTCGATACGAGCGAGTACCCGGCGAGCAATGGGTATGCTTGTCAACAAAAATGCTCCCGGACTTATGAAAGACGAAAATAATCGTCGGATAATGACGGAATTTGTCGGGCTTAGAGCAAAAAAGTATGCAGCGCGAGCCGATGGTAAAGACGTTACGAAGAAAGTGAAGCGCGATAAGAGTAACATCGGGGCGAGAAAGATCGCCTTCGAGGATTACACAAATACTTATATGACCAGATCAAAATGACTGGTCAGCAAGCATGCATGCGATCGAAGTTGCATGAAGTGTACACGACCAACGAGACAAAAATCACCTCACCACGATACACTGCACACGTACCCGGTATCACAACGGTACATGAGCGCCCAGGCACAAGCTCCTCGAGAGACAGGAGAACACACCGCTTCGCGTCTTTGTAAAAGTTCTCGGGGTTGCCCCGAAAAGCCATAAGTGTATCGCACATGCCCGTTGTGCGTATGAGTACACCGGTTGTTGATAGGTCACTAATTACGCGGCACACGAAAATCGTTTCGATCACGTCAATATGTACGGGATACATAATACTTTTTTAGAGAGAGGGACAGAGAGAGAAAGAGAGAGAGAGAGAAGAGGGATGGGCTCTGTTTACAAGATGATGACGAACTGAAGATCGTACGCGGTGCAAAGAAGAAGAAAAACATCACAGAAGCGTAATAAACCTTGGAATGAACGATCGAACGAGCGCAACGAACGAACGAAGGATCGAGCGAACGCAATAAACGAACGATCGAGCGAACGGGCGCAACAGGTTAACGAACGAAAGATCGAGCGAACGAACGAGCGAACGCATCGAACGAACGAACGTGCGATCGCATTGAACGATCGAACGAACCAACGAAAGCAAGGTTCTTTTCCATGTCAAACAGCAGGGATTGCGCAAAGAAATTTTGTTTTTCGAAATATGGTTTTTTCAACGAACATAAAGAATTTTGTGGTAAAAATCAACACCACTACTTTGAATTGAGGTGTTCGTTCGTTCGTAACAAACGAAAGATCAAACGAGGGTGATGAACGATGAAACGACGATCGAACGAGCGCAACGAACGAACGAGCGAACGATCGAACGATCGAGTGAACGGAACGAACGAATGACCCAAAGAGAAGACCGATTTTGATTTCGATTCCTTTTATGTCGATTTTGATTTTTTTCTTTACGATATTTTATTACGATAGCCGTTTTTTATTTCGTTTTTCATTTTTTAACTTTTCACTTCAACTTTTATTTTCGAAAAGAATATAGCTTGAGAACATTCATTTGAATTTTCATTTCAATGACGATTTCGATGTTTGAATTTTTATTTCAATGTCAATTTCTATATCTGGTTTTTTAATTCTATTTTGAATTCGTTTTATAAAAATGAACGAACGAACGCACCGAAGGATAGAACGATCGCAACGAACGAATAAACGAACGAGTGAATGAACACAAGCTTCTTTTGCGTATGAAAATGCAGTGATTGAACGAAGGAATTAGACAACGAAAGATCGAACAAGCGTAATAAACGTTGGAACGAACGATCGAATGAGCGCTACGAACGAATGATCGAGCGAACGCAACGAACGCACGAGCGATTAAACAAACGATCGAGCGCACGAACGAACGATCGAACGGCCGCAATGGGTTAACGAACGGACGCAACGGGTTAAAGAACGAAAGATCGAGCAAACGCATCGAACGAACGAAAGTGTGAATGCATTGAACGGTCGAACGAACCAACGAACACAAGGTTCTTTTAAATGTCAAACAACAGTGATAACGCGAAAAATCTTATTTTCCACTGTTCTAGCACCGCGATAATTTATTCTCGGCGATGATGGTGAGGAAAGCAGTGACTGCGACTGTATGATGAGTCGGTTCTCCAGTGAAGAGATTAACATTCGACTCGTCAAGCGCGAATAAACGATCGAACGTGCGCAACAAACGAACGAACGATCGAGCGAACGCATCGAACGAACGATCGAGCGAACGGGCGCAACGGGTTAACGAACGAACGATCGAGCGAACGGGCGCAACGGGTTAACGAACGAAAGATCGAGCGAACGCATCAAACGAAGGAACGTGTGAACGCATTGAATGATCGAACGAACCAACGAACACAAGGTTCGTTTACATATCGAACAGCAGGGATTACGCGAAGAATTTTTTTTCCGATGGATGGTTTTTCAACCAACATGTGTATCCCTGACAATCGATACCACTACTTAGGACTGCGGTGTTCGTCCGTTCGTTCGATGCGTTCACACGTTTATTCGTTCATTCGTTCGTTCATTGCGTGCATTCAATCTTTCGTTCGTTAAACGCACGAACGAATGAACGATCGAGTGAACGGAGTGCTTCTTCTTTGCACCGCGTACGATCTTCAGTTCGTCATCATCTTTGAAACAGAGCCCATCCCCAAACCCAGAGAAGTATTATGTATCCCGTACATATTGACGTGATCGAAACGGTTTTCGTGTGCCGCGTAATTAGTGACCTATCAACGACCGGTGTACTCGTACGCACAACGGGCATGTTCGATACACTTATGGCTTTTCGGGGCATCCCCGAGAACTTTTACAAAGACACGAAGCGGTGTATTCTCCTGTCTCTCGAGGAGCTTGTGCCTGGGCGCTCATGTACCGTTGTGATACCGGGTACGTGTGCAGTGTATCGTGGTGAGGTGATTTTTGTCTGGGTGGTGGTGTACACTTCATGCAACATCTATCGCATGCATGCTTGCTGACCAGTCATTTCGATCTGGTCATATAAGTATTTGTGTAATCTTCGAAGGCGATCTTTCTCGCCCCGATGTTACTCTTATCGCGCTTCACTTTCTTCGTAACGTCTTTACCATTGACTCGCGCTGCATACATTTTTGCTCTAAGCCCGACAAATTCCGTCATTATCCGACCGTTATTTTCGTCTTTCATAAGTCCGGGAGCATTTTTGTTGACAAGCGGTATATCATACCCATTGCTCGCCGGGTACTCGCTCGTATCGAAACGATGGATATTACGCTTCGTGTAGTCATACACATCGTCACACTCAATGTTGTATATTAGACTATCCATATCGGTGTACAACACTGTACATTTTTCTTTATACAGAGGCACCATGTACTCATGATGAAAGTCGTATAAGCATGTCTTCGATATGTCGAGTATGCACATACCCACATATATTGGTTTATTGAATTTCACCTCAATTTTGCGTAATTCGACAGCAATAAGGTTTTCTGAAAAAACACTCCGGCTATGAAAATTTGGTTTTGCAATCATTGCCTCTGCACCGTACCTGCCCTCCCACCGTGTTAAAATCTTGACGTCTACGTGATTGCGCACATTTTCTATTGATTACCCAAACACCGCATTATTCATCAATTTATAGAGATTTTTTTTCAAAATTATTCTTTGCTTGTGTTCGGAACTGCGCGTTCAGCTCGATATATGGTCGTAGTCAAGGTGATTGGGAGAATTGGAGTATTCTATGAATTTTCGTGATTTTGAGACCGTGCCGTACACACTGCTGCAGAATGCGATAATAAATAACATACCGATCCTTGTTGTGCACGGTTGCAAGGAGTTTTTCGTATTGTCCACCAGGTAGTTTACCATGTGTTGAACAAAACGGTAAGTCCGTGTGTGCATCGTGTAGACACTCCGGGTACTCTAAGGCAACGTCAAAAATGTAACTGGTCTGTGAATCTAGCGCGATAGATAATCAATCGAATGTCGACAACTCATCGACCCATCGAAAATCAGCATAGGTTGACACATTGCCCATCCATACGAATTATTCACATCGAAGTATATCAAGTATGATGAGGACCTTGATGGATCGAATGATTCCATGTATTTGTTATTGGCGCGCATACCTATTTGAGCACCGACTCAGGCCACCGCGTATATCTCGTTCAACAAATAATACCATGTCAATGTCGGTGAACACTTCGAAGTTAACGCATGTATGTTTCAACATTACATCCCATTTATAGCCGGGGAGAGTATAGTAATAAGCGGGGTCGAGCCTGTAACTCTCCATACAGCTATTGCGAAAGTTCTCAAAAACGTCGGCCAGCAACAAAACTTCGGTCTCCAAATACAAGTCACTATATTCACCTAACTTTTGAATACAAAACCGTTCCCATACATTCTTGGCGTGAGCGTATTCGTTCTCACTCACAATGTCACCAGTCAAAGTACTGTAGAATGCGTCTTGTGGTGATAGGTGATGGTCTTTCAATCGGTTTACACTATCGATATATTCATTCGGGAAGACGCCCTTTCGATTTACTAGGATGAAACTATCACTCGTTGTGTCACGAAATTGCGAACGTGAAATTTTTAGTTTGTCCATTGTCAAAAATGAGGCCAGTTCATCCAGACTTGCATTGAGAAATTTGTATGCATCGACGAAGCGTAATTCTATCGAATGTGACTGGTCTGCCGTTCGAAATGTTTTTGTAAAATAAATGTATTCCTCTTTAGTTATGGGCAGTATAGTGGTTTTCCCCTCGAATGCTGTGGCTAGTTCCTCGATGATGAGCTGTGCACCATAGCCGGACAAATCATGAAAAAATACGGGAATGAAAAAATACCGCTGGTAAATGAAATTGCAGTTAAAATGGGCGGGACCTCTATAACGTCCGGTCAAAAGGCAATGATCACGAACACGTATGTCGTCTTCGGCAAATGGATTTTGACATATATGGCACTGAGCAGTGCTTCGAAATTTTGCCCGCTCATCCGGAGTTAGAAGTATCACGGGAACACTATCCGATAGGATATCGTTCTTGCGCGAAGTTAAATTTTTAAGGTTCTCAACTAACCATGGGATGCGATTGGCATCGCGCAGCGAGTAGAATTCCGATAACGAATGGCCATACGAGCAATGCACGTTGTACGCTACGCTCAACACTTCGTGCTGTCGCCGTATATTTTTGTTGTCAACATTTGCCAAAACGCATTCGAGATCCGCATAAATCACAAATGGAAGTCGCTCTTTTCGTTGAAAGTTTTCGAACGCTAGCCATTTGTCCGTTTCACCAGGTAATTGAATGGCACAGTCGTTTGATTTTCCACAATCCATCTCGTGCGATCGTAATTTAGCATCCGTGTAAAAGTAGTGCAAACATCTATAACAAAACGATGGAAAGAATTATATTATTGAAGTACATACTTGCTCATATGTGTATTCTCGCGTATGCTTCTTGTTACTCACCGATCGCAGATGAGTTTTTTCCTGTTTGTTTTGTTCAGCTGCGTGCTCACGAGCCAGGATAAATTTTTTATCCATCCAAAGTGTCCCACGCTGTGGTCCGACAAATCCTCCACGTACAATAAATTGATGTGTTTAACCAGTTTTTGGGCGCATATTTGAATTGGAACGATGCCTTTCTTTTCCGTTGTAAATACATTAATCGAAACATTGTTTTGCGAATCAAATTTTTTTTTTTTTGATTGAGAGTCATCGGAAAAGCAATTCTCTGAAGCTGCAGTACTGTTGAATAGTCTGCACCCATGTACGTATTGCAAACTGGCTTGGTATTGGCACTGTACTGGTGCCAGAGCTGCCAATACTGGCAGGCATCTGGTACTTGGACGAGAGCCAAGCCTTGCCCAAGTCGGAATGAGTATTGAGACAACGTTGGTTTGTTAACACCGGTCCAAGTTATGGCGGCGTGAGTCGGCCCGACACTGTTTACGGGTATTGGCTCAGAATAAGTGCCCAGTTTTGGGCCAGATATCATTGCCAGTCTTGAGACAAACCCTAAATCAGTACTTTGCCGGTACATGCCCGTGTATAGACTGAGGACTTGGCTTAGTCTTGGCTCAGTACTGATGCCAGGGCTGCTAATACGGGCAGGCTCCCAAGGGCCAAGCCTTGCCCAAGTCGGAATCACTATTGAGACAAAATTGGTTTGTTAACACCGGTCCAAGTTATGGCGGCGTGAATCGGCCCGACACTGTTTACGGGTATTGGCTCAGAATAAGTGCCCAGTTTTGGGCCAGATATTGTAGCCAGTCTTGAGACAAACAGTAAATCAGTACTTTGCTGGTATATGCCCATGTATAGACTGGAAACTTGGCTCAGTACTGACGCCAGTACTGGCCGGATACTGAATGCTAATATTGGGTCAGATCGTGTAAACAATACTGGCCCAATTCCGAAATGATACCGGTCCTCCGCTTGGCAAGCGTTGGCATAGTATTGGTGACTAGTACCGGCTGCCAATATTGGGCCAGAGTTGCGGCGTGTTCCCGGTCACCGGCATCAGATAAACATCGGCTGGTTGTCGAAAATATTTCCACCGCAGTAGTTTTTTTTTTCCCGATCGTATCTAAAAAATATCTGAAATAAAAAAAATTATTTCATTGCACCCAGTTCTAAAAATTATATTAGTAAAAATTTGAAAAATATTTACCATTCATACGTTTGTACGTTATTGTCGCACTGAAGGATTTTTTCGTTATACCGTTCGCGCCTGGTTTCCCCGTGGCCGAGTATTTTTCCTGCACCGCCTTTGATATCAGGCCAGCGATCACATTGCGGATAACACCTTTTCCGTCGGTCGGTGAACCCACCAAGGATCTCATCACCTCCATCTAAACAGAATTGAAAAATATAGCCACTTCCAGAGTATTTAGTATGAATTAAGATACTCTTCTGTAATTTTACATCAGCATACATAATTTCGGTCAAAGTAAATAACATTGTATTTACCAAAGCGTTTTCTTTCCCCTTGTCCTCCGAGACTCCCTGATCAAATTGAACAAATTCTTTAAAATAAATGATAGAATAAGTAAAGAAAATATAAGAGACAGAGAGAGAGAGAGAGAGAGAGAGAGAGAGAGAGAGAGAGAGAGAGAGAGACAGAAAGATAGCGCAGTCCCACAGCAAGTAAGGAACGGAGAGAAAATAAATGAATTGTTTATTATGCCTTAACATGCAGTAGACAAAAAATACAAAATAAAATGAAAAAACAAGTAAAAGAAAAATTCTTTGTATATCTTACCTGGTTCACCTTATAGAACGTTCGAATTTTTATAGCACACTTAGAGCACTCGAATTCGTGTTAAGACGAGAAAAATTAATTTATAATAATAGAAAAAGTGTACTGTATAAAAACGAATGGGAATAGATGAAAAGCACTTGGGGATTGAAACAAGTTCACACGTAGACGGCACGAGAAAGACTGATGCCCAACGCTGCCAAAGAAATCCTAATTCTTTGTTGACGCTGAGCGTGGATCAGCGTGTGGGTATATAGGTGCATATACTCACACGAAGTGTATACTTGCCGCGGAGGGACAGTATGCGGGAAGAAAACAATCTTCAACCGTGTGCGCCCGACGTAGCGAATGACCACTGACACACACGCATTGTGTCGAGGCATAACAATGTCTGCCTCGACGCAAGAAGGCGCGAGAGCCGCCAGAGTCGCGGCGTACGTTCAGAACGAACACGCGAAATAGTGAAATAAAATTACATCGTCTACTTAGCCAATTTATGGATATCCGTAAGGAGACAGAAGAGTCCAGAGGAGTCTGTAATGGTTCGGGATTCTCTCCAAATGTTATAGCAACTTTACTTTTACAATACTTTGTGTAAAAAAATCACCACAGTATCTTGATATATGCAAAAATTAGAGCAGTTTGACATATTTCGAAAGTGTCCAAAATTCATTCCCTAAATTCCCTAAATTCAATACCAGCCGTCATTTCATGATACTCTATTTGTAAAAAAAAAAATTTACAAAATTCTGAAATTTTTTGCAAATTAACGTGGTCACAGACATTTCTTTTAAATTAAAAAATGCTGTTAAATTTGTAATTTTTTAGTTCTCTCGACAAAATTTGCAGGGAATAAAGAGATTGTACAGATTAACATCTGAGCGACACAGGAGCCCTTCAACCCAAACCGTTCTCGAGTTACAGACGTTTTAATTTTACAGTGCCAGAACGTACATGCGTGCGCATACGCACACAGGCGCACATGCATGCAGACATTGTTTGTGAATTTGATTTTTCGAGGTTTTGGGACATTTTGAGCACGTTGATATTGAAAACTGAAAAAAAATGTTTTCATCGTCACAAAGTTTCTCTATGAGGAAGCAAAACTTACATTTTTCATTCAATCCATATTTTTTGGACTGGCACCGTACTGATAAAATTGTCTGCCAATACCGAGGCAGTACTAAACCGAAGACTCGTTAACCAAGACTGGAATGGTAATGTTGCCACTGCTGGGGCAGTACTTCCAGCCAAGACCCACCCAACCTTCGTTACCATGACTGGCACTGTACTAATAACATTGTTTACTAATACTGGGGCAGTGCTTAACCGAAGACTCGGTAACTAAGACTGGCATGGTACTGTTGCCAATGCCGGGGGACTACTTCCAGCCGAGACGCAACCAACCTTGCTTACTAAGACTGGCACTGTACTAATAAAATTGTTTATCAATACTAGGACAGTATTTAACCCAAGACTCGGTGACCATCACTGGCATGGTACTGTTGCCAATGCTGGGGCAGTACTTCCAGCCGAGACTGAACCAACCTTGGTTACTAAGACTGGCACTGAACTAATAAAATTGTTTACCAATACTGGGGAAGTACTTAACCCAAGACTCGGTAAACAAGACTGGCATGGTACTGTTGCCAATGCTAGCGCAGTACCTCCAGCCGAGACTGAACCAACCTCGGTTACCAAGACTGGCATGGTACTGTTGCCAATGCTAGGGCAGTACCTTCAGCCGAGACTCAACCAACCTTGGTTACCAAGACTGGCACCGAACTAATAAAATTGTTTACCAATACTGGGGCAGTACTTAACCCAAGACTCGGTAACCAAGACTGGCGTGGTACTGTTGCCAATGCTAGCGCAGTACCTCCAGCCGAGACTGAATCAACCTTGGTTACCAAGACTGGCACCGAACTAATAAAATTGTTTACCAATACTGGGGCAGTGCTTAACCCAAGACTCGGTAACCAAGACTGGCATGGTACTGTTGCCAATGCTAGCGCAGTACCTCCAGCCGAGACTGAACCAACCTTGGTTACCAAGACTGGCACTGAACTAATAAAATTGTTTACCAATACTGGGGAAGTACTTAACCCAAGACTCGATAACTAAGACTGGCGTGGTACTGTTGCCAATGCTAGCGCAGTACCTTCAGCCGAGACTGAACCAACCTTGGTTACCAAGACTGGCGCCGCACTGATAAAATTGTTTACCAATACTGGGGCAGTACTATACCCAAGACTGGGTAGCTAAGACGGGCATGGCACTGATACGTTCAGTTGTCAGTACTGGCGTAGTACCTCCAGCCGAGACTCAACCATACGTGGTAACCAGGACTGGCACCCTACTGATAAAATAGTTTACCATTACTGGGCCAGTACTTCACCCAAGACTCAGTAACCCAGACTCGGACGGTGCTGATACGTTCGGTTTCCAATACTGGGGCAGTACCGCCAACTGAGAGTCGGTCGCCAGAACTTGCACAACTCTGGGCCGTATTGGCAACTCTGGCGGAATACCGACATTCGCACATGGGCATATGAATTTACTCGATGCACGTTTGTTTCCACTGGATGAACCCCCATGGAAATTTATTTACGCAAAAATATACTGCAAATTTATTTTATTAATAATTGTATTATATGTGAAATGTATTCCATATATTGAAAATATATGTTGCATATATGTGCCAAATTCTAATTTTCGTAACGTTTTTATATATGAGATGTATATGCGTGGTATTACTGTATATCAATGTATCATATATCAATGATATATGTAGCATTTACCCTGCATATATACCACGTTTATTTAGCATATATATTGCATACACACTGCGTACATGCCACATATATACTGCATCAATGGTCCATATATGCCACATATATACAGATATGCTACGCATATCTGAATATAGTGTTGATATGTAATAGCGTACTTTAACTGTAAGTTAAGTTTTTTTAAGTATAAGTTTTAAGTTTTATTAAGTTTAACTGTAATAGTGTTTATACACAACATATATTTTTTGTAAGGAATATGTATCAAAAATATATGCGTCATATATGACGCATACATTTTTGATATATTTTTCTGACAAAAAAATAGTGTTTATACGTAGCACATATGTTTTGGTCAGAAAAATATATCGAAAATATATGTGTCATATATGCGTCATATATTTGGTGCATATATACTGAATATATACGTATTATTCTATTTTTCATCACTATATATGCGACCGATATATATATGTAGCATATATTTTCTGCATATATTTTACATACATAAATTTCCATGGGGGAAGAGCAGCCACCACTGTCCACGCGAAACATGCGTTATCCTTTGACTTTACATTCACCGCCGCTTCCTTCAGGATTATTTCCCGCGACAAAACAGTTTGATATCTGGCACGCATTGGATTTTATTTGTTGATATTTAATGTTATGTCCACTATCCGCGACAATCTCCATCCGCTATCACGATTTTGAAAATCTTCGAGAGATGCCAGAGTAGGTTCGACAACTCGTTGTGTATACCACCCACGTAAATTGCATGTGGTAAAAAGATCAAATTTTTTCGTGTTGATACTTCCATTTGCGCGTTTGTAACCTGCCTCAAATTCACCATTGAAAACTGTATTCACTTTTACACTTAATTGTTTGTTGGTAATGTCTTCCACATGTGAAAGCATCATCTCACATGCGTCTTCGAGAAACTGACGAGGTTCAATATGGTTGTTATTGATGACACAGCCGGTCAGGACACGATTTTCGAACGCCGTATCAATCTCTCGCCAGATCAAACCACGATCACTGTTTCGCGCACCCGCATGTAAAAATCGTCTGCGTAGAACATTTTTTAAACCTCCTAAACGAGCGATTCCTACTACCAACGCTTGCGGATTTCCGAGTGATAATCGCGGTCCTTTAATTCGGCTTTTCGTTTCCAATGACTCCACACACTGATTACATTGTTGCTCCCATACTATATACTCTTCCACGGAATTTATAAGTGCGGCTTGATCGCGCAGATTTTGTTCAAGTTGTGGAATTTTCCCAGCCATTTTCACGTGAGTTCGCAACGGAAGTTCCAAGAGGTGATGTCGGCAAAAGTGACTGCTCCATTCGTAGTGTGAAGCCTGCGGTGGTAAAAGTCGTTTTCATTCGGGATCTTTTCCCCATATTTTTCCTCTATCTTAGGAGTGCACTATAGGTCCCCACTATAATGTCCTTATATTGTAATACTATAAGAATAGTGGGGAGGCATGGAAACGAAATGAACCAGTTGAAAGAGAGTATAAGCGTGGAAGATCGGGGGTTTTGACACAAAAAATCGTGCGGTGACATCCACGCATTATTGAGTACTTTGCATATATAAATACCTCGGTGTTACCTGTGGAAATGAAAACAAAACCCGGATGTAGTGACATTTTGGAAGAGCGCGCCTCTTTGTTACTACAGCTGCATAAAATAAGTTTTATGGGGAAGGACTTTATTTCACATCCAGCATTTCTACTGCATTCATTTTTCAAGTAGGTGAGATAGACGCCGACTTTCACATCTGCATGTACGCGCCGACACACACACACACACACACACACACACACACACACACACACACACACACACACAAACACACAAACACACAAACACACACACACAACACACAATATGTATGAACGGACAAAATGTTGAATAAAAGCTTCGATAGATGTATTCACGTAAATCATCGCGTTTTTTCTTTACCCGAAGCTCCCTATCCCCTTCCTCCCCCATACGATCCACGCGGCGTAGCCCCCACGCCCTTGCTCTAGCGGTAAACAGGTCCTCGATATATGCAGACGACACCACCAGTCGGTCTATTCGGAAAAGCAGCTCGAAACATCCCCCACTTACCCACGAGCTCCCGAAAAAGGGCCCAATCCCCCAACCCCTCCGACACTGCTGACTCCCCCCACCACTAATTCCCCATACGTGCCACAGCGACGCAACCGCGACCGCCAGACACCCCCACCACGCGCCGCCGCACGACACCCACTACACCACACCTGTGACGTCACTGTCGCCGGCTCCCTAAGTATGTATGTATCTACTGACGATGAAATTAATTTCATCCTCGATATGCGCAAAAAAGCGAAATATGGCAGGGAAAATTGTACAATGGGTAAGAAATATAATATACAAATATTTTTTAGTTCTGTTTTCAAAATTATTATAGTAAACACAATTTTCTTCAGGTGATATTGTCGAGTTGATAGACAGCAGTCAAAGTGACTATTCGTGTTCTCAAAGAAGTAATTTCTCGACCGAATTTTTTTATAAAAATAAAACAGAGGATGATGGAGAGCCTCCGGCAAAAAAAATTGCGGCTCAATCAGTATCATTGACGAGGAATTGCTTGCAACCTTAGATAAATGCCGCATTTCTGATCGAAACGCTGTTCCAATCATCACTGCGGTAGCTGAGGCATGCGGATGCGATACCAGTATGCTGGTGATGAACAGAGTCTCGATTCACGAGAAAAAAAAATCCGCAGACATCTTGCCGAAACAATAAGGCAGTTGTTTCCTTCTACGGAATTACGTGCTCCAGTACTCCTTTGGGATGGAAAATTGTTTCATAACAAATCCGGAAAAAAAACATGTAGATCGTTTGGCAATAATAATAATGAATGGACAAACCGAAAAATTGTTATCGATTCCGGCTCTAGAAGATGGACATGGTTCTACACAAGCGCGTCCTATTGCTGAGGTCATTTGCATGTTTTATTCTATTTTAAATTTATCCATATAGCAGTAATGTTGATTTGGAGCAAAATTAAGTATGAGTGCTTCTTCATATGATAAATATGGTGGTTATATATATTCATAGGTTCTTCAAGATTGGGGACTTAGCGATTCTATCGAAGCTCTGTGTTGTAACACGACGAACGCCAATCTTGGTTCACGGAGTGGTGCTGGGGTACTATTAGAGCAAATTCTCAACCGAGACTTGTTATATCTTCCCTGCAGACATCACATTTTCGAGCTAGTTTTGGGGGGAGTTTTTTATGCTCTCATGCCTGCGTCAACTGGCCTTTCGATTCTTTTGTTTAAAATATTTCAAGCTTCCTGGGAACACATTGACCAAACAAAATACGAAGTTGGCATAAAAGGCAAGAGAATTTTGTCAATGTTGCAAAATCAACTCTAAGGCATAAGCCTTTTTATAAACAACCTTCAAAAATGGACAGTCCAGCCGCGTGATGATTACCGCGAACTATTGCTCTTGTGTCTGATTTTCATTGACCAAGTTCTTCGGGAGGCCGTGGGATGTTATAAACCAGGTACTTTTTCTCGTGCTCGCTGGATGGCAAACGCGTTTTATTGCTTAAAAATTGTCTTGTTTCGCGAGGAATTCCATTTGAAACCATCTGAGAGAAAATCACGTGCTGACATTTGCACCTTCATCGTTGCCATCTACGTCGAGGCATGGTTTATGGCTTCATTAGCAAATGCCGCTCGAAATCACGACGTCAATTTCTTTAAAAAATTATACAACCATCGGAACATCAATCCAATCGTAAGCAAGGTTACCATAAAGAAGATGTCAAACCATCTCTGGTATTTGAATACCGAAAATGCCGCGATGGCCTTTTTCGATGAAACCGTTTTTGCTTGAGGTAAAAAAAAATGGTTGACAAAATTAAAAGCGAGCACCTTCAGAGTGAGGAAGAAACAGAAAATGACAAACGGTATATTGTACCAGAGATTAGTAGGGAGATGTACAACGCTCCCCTTTCCGGCGTGCCTCAGAAAGGGCGCTAAATCGCGGCGGCGAGTTCGGGAATATGATTTTGTGTGCATCGCCTCTGTCGAGGTTGCAGATTCCCTTGTAGCCGCGCGAGTCGTGAGCACCGCTCAAGTCGATATCGCAGTCAGCGTGCACACGAATGGGTAGCTCGGTGGGGGAAAAGTCTCTGCCCCTCGCTCACTCGACAGGCGAACGGAGCGAGGCAGGCAGCCAGATCGCGCGTAAAAGTTACCCCCTCTCTAGTCACTTACGCGCCCATCACACAATCATAGTAGCGCGTGTCCGTGAGCGAGCGACGCTCGGACACTTCGGAAAGAGCCGAGCACGGTCGAAGTGTCCCGACCGCGCCTTCGGCAGCTACACCAATACATGGACGCTGAGCACGTTCATGTGCGGCCAAGCCGAAACGAAGGCTTCGAGGGAAAAAGCAATCTGAGCACGACTCGCGCGTGACGTCATCCGACGGCACGCGCGAGGCTTTTAGATGATTTCAATGCTTATTTAGCTCTTGATTCTCTGCGTTATTAATGTATACAAAAAATGTATCGCGCACTCTGATCGCTTATTTTTTTAGTTTATACGTTAATTTAAATATAATAATAAATCTAAATCACAACTTATTTATCTTATATAAAATTGTTTACGCTTTACTCACACCCGTCCTCATGCCAAATAAATTATAATTCATAAAAGTAAGCGGAAATATATTTATATTCGTATTATTATATTAATTCTCATACTTTCATCAAGCGATAAAGCATTATCCCCAAAAACAAACCAATCATCCACATATTTTGTACAACGGTGAGATGGTCCCGTTGGTAGCGTTCCTAGCTTCGGTCCGCAGGGGCCCCAGTGCAATTTTTTCTCCAAATTTTTCCTAATTTCTCATATTTTAGTCATATTTGAGATTTTCGCAGAAAAAAATGATTTAAAACAGATTCAAGTACTGGTCTATTTTCCAAAAACACATTTTTTTTTACTGAAAATTCATAATTTCTCATTTTTTTCCCGGAAATTTCTCTTTTTCCTATGACCTGAGTGAACGGCTGCGGGAGATATTCGGAGAAAAGTTATAGATGAAAAAAATGAGATTTTCGTAAAAAAAACTTATTACATTTTTTTATGACTCATAATTCTGAGAAATAATGAACTTCCGAAATTTTTGCAAACATTCTTTTCCTTAAGTGGTAAACCACTGTAACGGCCTGCCACGAAGCGTTTTAGACAAATAGTACTTGGGGTAATTATTAAGCATATATTGAAGTATAGCGAAAAAATTTTATGGGAAAATATTACAAAATGGCGACACTGCACAAAATTCTTCCGAGGCATGTTGAACTTATGGTGCTCTGCGGCACGTAGTATAACTTGTGCCAATTTTAACCTGGACAAAATAATTTTTTAAATAAAATCTAGATGAGTGTAGCTAGTGAACCACGTAGGGGATTTTAGAAATATTGATTTTTGAATAATTGCCGAGTATTTGAATAAAAATGTTCATTTAGACTTAATAAAGCAAAATTCTTTTTTTTAAATTAAAATCGGCAGAGTTATTATATATTGGCATGTCGAACCTCTGCGTGCCGCAGAGGTTCGACATGCTTCGGAAGAATTGCTGCAGTGTCGCCATTTTGTAATATTTTCGGATAAAAATTTCTAGCAATATACTTACATATATAATTAATAAATACCGCAAGTATTATTCATTTATCACATTTTCTTCCGCCAAAAAAAAAAAAATTCCGCTTCTTGTAAGGTCGTTACAGTGGTGTTACCCCTTAAAGTCTTCATATAATTTCCGAGATTTTCCCGTGATCGTAATTAAAATGATGAAATATTTGGAGAAATTCGCAGAAACTCGGATGTTTGCGTAAAAATAATTGTCCGCAAAACTCCGAATTCTTCATATTTGTTCCAATTCATGGAAAAATTCGGAAAAAATCTGAAAATTTTTTCGGAAAAAATCGGAGTTTTTCGGAAAATATTTGCACTAAGGGCGCGGGATCGTTCCCCGCGCTCGGTGCTTTTTTAAAAATTATTATTACTATTAATTCTTATTTGATTAGTTATTTTTATTAGTTATTATTATTATTTTAATTAGTTATCTTTTAGTGTCGAAAAATTTATCGCGCACTCTGACCGCTTATTTTATTAGTTTGTATGTTAATTTAAATACAATAATAAATCTAAATTACAACTTATTTATCTTCTAAAAAATTGTTTGCGCTTTATTCACACCCGTCCCTATGCCAAATAAATTGTAATTCATAAAAGTTAGGGGAAATATATTTATATTCGTATTATTATATTCATTCTCATATACTTTCATCAAGCGATAAAGCATTATCATAATGGTTTATCATAATGCATTATCATAATGCTTTATCATAATGCTTTATCATAATGCATTATCATAATGCTTTATCATAATGCATTATCATAATGCTTTATCGCTTGATGAAAGTAAATGAGAATGAATATAATAATATGAATATAAATATATTTCCGTTTACTTTTATGAATTACAATTTATTTGGCATAGGGACGGGTGTGAGTAAAGCGCAAACAATTTTTTAGAAGATAAATAAGTTGTAATTTAGATTTATTATTGTATTTAAATTAACGTACAAACTGATAAAATAAGCGGTCAAAGGGCGCGATAAATTTTTCGACACTAAAAGATAACTAATTAAAATAATAACGATTACTAATAAAAATAACCAATCAAATAAGAATTAATAATAATAATAATTTAAAAAAAAGCACTGAACGCGGGGTACGATCCCGCGCTCCTAGTGCAAATCTTTTTCCGAAAAACTCCGATTTTTTCCGGAAAATTTTTCCGATTTTTTCTATGAATTGGAACAAATAAGAAGAATTCAGAGTTTGGCGGACATTTATTTTTACGCAAACATCCGAGTTTCTCCGAATTGTTTCCTAGAAAATCTAGGAAATTATATGAAGACTTTAAGGGGTAATACCACTGTAAGGACCTTACAGAAAGCGCATTTTTTAATATTTTTTTGGCGGAAGAAAATGTGATAAGCAAATAATACTTGCGGTATTTATTGAGCATATATTTAAGTATATGGCTATACATTTTTATCCGAAAATATTACAAAATGGCGACACTGCAGCAATTCTTCCGAAGCATGTCGAACCTCTGCGGCACGCAGTATAACTGTGCCAATTTTAATCTAAAAAGAAGAATTTTGTTTTATTAAGTCTACATGAGTGTAGCTACTGAACCCCGTAGGGGATTTTCGATAAGTTAATTTAAACAATGTTTATTAAAAAATAACTGTCTTAAAAAAAATTGAACATTTTTAGTCAAATACTCGGCAATTACTCAAAAATCATTATTTCTAAAATCCCCTACGTGGTTCACTAGCTACACTCATCTAGATTTAATTTGAAAAAAATTATTTTGTCCAGAATAAAATTGGCACAAGTTATACTGCGTGCCGTAGAGCACCTTAAGTTCAACATGCCTCGGAAGAATTTGCTGCAGTGTCGCCATTTTGTAATATTTTCCCAAAAAAAATTTTGCATTATACTTCAATATATGCTTAATAATTATCCCAAGTATTATTTGTCTAAATCGCTTCGTGGCAGGCCGTTACAGTGGTGTTACCCCTTAAGGAAAATAATGTTTTCAAAAATTTCGGAAATTCATTATTTCTCAGAATTATGAGGGATAAAAAAATGTAATAAGTTTTTTTACGAAAATCTTATTTTTTTTCATCTACAACTTTTCTCCGAATATCTCCGCAGCCGTTCACTCAATAGGAAAAAGAAAAAGTTCCGGAAAAAAAAATATTATCAAGTTTTTTTTACGAAAATCTCATTTTTTTCATCTTTAAATTTTCTCTGTATATCTCCGCAGCCGTTTACTCAGGTAATAGGAGAAGGGAAATTTCCGCACAAAAATAATAATAATAAAAAGTTTTTTAACGAAAATCTCATTTCTTTTCATCTTTAACTTTTCTTCGAATATCTCCGCAGCCGTTCACTCAGGTCAAAGGAAAAAGAGAAATTTCCGGGAAAAAAATGAGAAATCATGAATTTTAAGTAAAAAAAAATGTGTTTTTGGGGAATAGACCAGTACTTGAATCTGTTTTAAATCGTTTTTTTCTCGGAAAATTTCAGATATGACTAAAATATGAGAAATTATGAAAAATTTGGAGAAAAATTTGCACTACGGGCCCCTGCGGACCGAAGCCAGGAACGCTACCAACCAAAAATAGACCAGTACTTGAATCTGTTTTAAATCGTTTTTTCTCGGAAAATCTCAGATATGACTAAAATATGAGAAATTATGAAAAATTTGGAGAAAAATTTGCACTACGGGCCCCTGCGGACCGAAGCCAGGAACGCTACCAACGGGACCATCTCATCGCTTGTAGAATATGTGCACTTTCTGGTACTTACAATTCGCGGCCGGATGGCTTGTTTTTGGGGATAATGCTTTATCGCTTGATGAAAGTATGAGAATTAATATAATAATACGAATATAAATATATTTCCGCTTACTTTTATGAATTATAATTTATTCGGCATAAGGACGGGTGTCAGAAAAGCGTAAACAATTTTGTATAAGATAAATAAGTTGTAATTTAGATTTATTATTGTATTTAAATTAACGTATAAACTTTTAAAAAAGCGATCAGAGTGCGCGATACATTTTTTTGTATACATTAATAACGCAGAGAATCAATTGCTAAATAAGCATTGAAATCATGTAAAAGCCTCGCGCGTGCCGTCAGTGACGTCACGCGCGAGTCGTACTCTGATTGCTTTTTCCCTCGAAGCCTTCGTTTCGGCTTGGTCGCGCATGAATGTGCTCAGCGTCCATGTATCAGTGTAGCAGCCGAAGGCGCGGTCGTGACACTTCGACCGTGCTCGGCTCTTTCCGAAGGTGTGTCAGAGCGTCCCTCGCTTTCGGACACGCGCGACTATGATTGTGTGATGGGCGCGTAAGAGACTAGAGAGGGGGCAACTTTTACGCGCGATCTGGCTGCACTGGAGCGAGGTTTTCCGTCCGATCGAGCTCGACATATGTGTGGCCGGACTGCGGATTGGAATATGCATTAAATGAATTTCAAAGAGAAAAACATGTATCGAGGTTGATATATCAGCGTGCGGGCTCTGAGTGCAGACGACGCGGGTTCAATCCCCGGTAGCCAATGTCTTTTTTTAAATTAAACATATATGAATTAAATATCATAAATAATGCCTGGACAGGCGATAATAGTTAAAGCGAGAGTAAGTTCGACATTTTTTGAATGTAAAATGAAGAAAATTGATTAAGAAAGTCGATTAACCAGGGATCGAACCCGGACCGCAAGCATCGTCAATCCGTCACGCTGCCAACTCAGCTACGACGCTTATTGAGGATAGAAAAACATTTATGATACACCCTTATTCATAATGTTTACTGTTGAAAAAAAACGCCGTAGCGACCGCGGCAAAGGCTCAAGATTTCTTTTTGAACCTTCCACGGTCGTTTCGGCGTTTTATTTTTCCACGCGGTTCGTCGTTGATTTTTTTAACCCGCATTCTCGGCATAAAGGGCCAACCGAGAGAAAACAATTTTCTCGATACATGTTTTTCTCTTTGAAATTCATTTAAGCATATTCCAATCCGCAGTACGGCCACACATATGTCGAGCTCGATCGGACGGAAAACCTCGCTCCGTTCGCCTGTCGAGTGAGCGAGGGGCAGAGACTTTTCCCCCACCGAGCTACCCATTCGTGTGCACGCTGACTGCGATATCGACTCGAGCGGTGCTCACGACTCGCGCGGCTACAAGGGAATCTGCAACCTCGACAGAGGCGATGCACACAAAATCATATTCCCGAACTCGCCGCCGCGATTTAGCGCCATTTCTGAGGCACGCCGAAAAGGGGAGCGTTGTACATCTCCCTACTAATCTCTGATTGTACCGCAAATGGATATTGTTTTTTTGCTCGATGAAAACATCGATTTCTTCAAAACCCTGGATCGATACCTTTTTTCGAAAGATTCCAAATTGACGACAGCTTCCTCGGTAACGATGTGTCTGAGTGGAAATCGAAAAAAAGTTATCAACGCGGTTTAGAAGTTTGTAAAAACCTAACCGTTGTTAATGACGTCGCGGAAAGGGGAATTAAGCTGATAACCGATTATAACGACAGACTGACTCACGACGAGGATCAAAAGCAATTTATTTTTCAAGTTGTTGCAGATTATCAGTGGAATTATCCCAATGCGAACAAAGAAACCCTACTTCGACCGCTGAAACAAAAATGAAAATGTGAATATAGTCATTGGTACTTTTTTAGATTTGATTTTAAATAAAAAATATTCTATATATTGTAACGGGTCGAAATATCGTTACAATATACAGGGTGCGCCAGAGAAACTTACTTATTTGAAAGGTCAATAAAAACAAAAGTACTTCAATTATTGTTTTAATTTTTTTTTTTTGAGAATACAATATCCCAATTTTTTTTCATGCAGTCTTGAAAATGACATCGGATAAATGGCGACCCCCATTGCGCATACACTGATGAAGTCGATTTTTTAAATTCGTATCCACTCTTTGCAGCATATCAATCGGTATGTTGGCAATGGCGTCGCGAATGTTGTTCTTGAGGTGTGCTATGGTCCGTGGTCGATCGCCATAAACCAGAGATTTCAAATAACCCCATAAAAAGAAATCGCATGGAGTCAAATCTGGAAAGCGTGCCGGCCATTGGAGATCGCCTCTGAGAGAGGTGAGGCGGTCGGGGAAATGTTGTCGCAACAAATTCATTGAGTCTCGTGCTGTGTGTGCTGTGGCTCCATCTTGCTGAAACCACACGTTCCTAACGTTCATTTCTTCGAGTCTTGGAAGAAAAAATTCCTCGATCATGTTCCTGTAACGAGCTCCATTCACGGTAACTGCGCGACAAGTGAGCGACCGTTAGAAAAGAAGCTCTCGATTGCGAAGGCCCACTGCTCTCTAGACCAGAGCATGATGGCAACTGACTGGAGGGAGAAACAAACTTGGGAACTTCCCCCTCCAGATGCGCCCCCTCTCGCCCCTCTACCCGCCCAACTCACCGCGCGGGAATTTTTTCAAATAAGTAAGTTTCTCTGGCGCACCCTGTATTTGATTGTTCGAGACTCGATCAGGGAATAAATTAATTGAGACTCAGGTATTTTGGTGGTAATTTACAATAAAAAATGGTTTATTCAATTTTATGGATGCGATACAATGTTATTTAACGCCATGCATAAGTGTAATGTGTTGTTTGTGTTGTTTTCGTGTAATTCGTCCCTCCCTAACGTGTCGATCGATAAAGATTCGTGGAATTACCCGAGTGGTAACGTTCTCGAGCGCGGCCGGTATCGATTACCATGCGTCGGGAACCGTAACCCCTTCCTTACCGACGCTCGAGGCGCGATGAATCGTGACGCGGTAGATCGCGGCGCGCTGGCTCGTCACGGTCGCTGCCCGAGCTTTGTTTACAAACTCGGCGTACGCGTGCCTTCTGATGTCGCTGGCCCGGGTCCGTTTTTTTTGTTTGTTTCTTGCCTTTAATAATCCGATTATAATGATTGGGATATCGGTGTGCGCGTGTGTGTGTGTGTTCGAGTGCGCGCGCGCGCGCGTGTGTGTGTGTGTGTGTGTGCGTGCGTGTGTGTGTGTATGTGTGTGTGTGTGTGTGTGTGTGTGTGTGTGTGTGTGTGTGTGTGTGTGTGATTTCGCACCTCTTGCTTACCTCCTATCCCTTCATTTTCTCCTGATACTATTTGTCTATTTAACTTACAATAAATCGCTCCCTTTCGCTATTAACTAATTATTTAATAATCCTTTTTATGTAACTCGTTATTTTCTCGATCCGCGGGTCGGTATTCGCGAGAGGTTCCCTATTTTACCAAACAAATTAATTTTTTCTTTTTGTGTGCTTTTCCCTAATATTCCTCTCGTGCTCCCTCTCCTTTGGACCAATAATCGTGCGAAGTTTCATAAATCAATTATCTTCTTTTTTTAGCGCTTCCTTCTACTTTTCTGATTTGAGAATCTTTTGGCTCCTTTGAGGTTCCCTTTCTTTTTCTTTCCTCCTTAGACACTTTCCCTACCCTTAGGGTTAGTAATCGTGTCACGGAGTAATCGTCCAAGTCGCAGAATGTGAGAGTGCTTTTTGCAAACAGATGGCTCCACTTGTTCTGTCGTTTCGGTTTCCCTCGGTGTCACTTTCCCTACCCTTGGGGTTAGCAATCGTGTCACTTCGTGCTACTCGATTCTCCAGAGCAAGAAGAGGAGTGTCTTTCCTCAAAAATTCCCGTCCTTATATACCTATATTTTGCCGCCTTTTCATACCCCTTCTCTGACTTATTCCCTAATTGCCCTACTTGCCTTTATTGTTAACTTTTTTCTCCTTTCTTAAATTTTTACTTCTCTGTTTCTGTGTGGTTTCCTTTGTTTTCTTTTTCCTGTCTTCCTCCTTGCATGGCTGTTCTGCCTTTGACCTTCCCCTTTCCTTCCCCTTTGTTATTGTTAACCTTTTTTCTTTTAATTAAATTAGTTAACCTGTACTCTGTTTTTGTTCCTTTTCTTGTTTTTCTCTTCACTGTCTTTCTGTTGTCTGCTTATAGTTTTGTTTATTTTTCTGTTTCGTCAGTCCATTATTCCCCCCTCCCCTACTCCTATCATGGAGTCGGTTGCTTTCTGACTACATGGTGGGGGTTATTTATTTGTGAGGTGGACCTGTACGTCTTAATATATAATCACAGTTTGATACAAATCAAATTTTTCGTTACATATTAAGCCCACAGTCAAGTGAAAATTTATTTGAAAACAAATGTTTAAAAAAACGAAATATGGGCATCTCTACAGAGCTTGTCATTAACAAAATTATGAATGAAAAAAATTAAAAATGTTTGGTTTTGTACACCATACTATGCACAACAAGTGTACAAAGTTTCAAATTTTTCTCATTAATATTATACTCGGAAAAAAAAATCATTGATGCGAGGGATAAATACACGTAATTTACATTTAAAATTGCAATCGCTCGGTGGCGCGTGTTCCAATTTTCCGAGCGCCTCCAAACTTTACACAGATTTTTTTTTTTTGATACAACCCGATTATGTTTTTAGGGTGGCATCGAATGTTTTCGCTAAAGTCCAAATAACGGCCACCCTAAGATATATATATATGACATTTTTTCAATACATCCTCAAAAACCTTCACTTCGTATTTGGGTGGCACAATTGTCTGTCTTGTATCCCACCGCAAGTCTACTATTCCATGATCAACTGTGAATCATTTTTTTATCTACAGATTAATTTTGGTGTTTTCGAAAAAAAAAAATGAGTTCCCGACTTATTTGATCTAGTTATGAACAAAATGAAGTACAACGTTCCCGACTTTGACAGGACAAATTCATTCGTGACAGAAATCGCGAATGAATTTTTACGATAATGTACGCTTTGTTGATAGGAACGAATTTTCGTTCTCCAATTGGAGCATCGACGGCTCCAATTTTATTCGTAGGCACAAATCTCGAGACGAATTATGCACGACTAATTATAAAAATGCGTTTAGGTGAGACAGCTAAAACATGTACTCCTTGACCTCCAACACTGCAATTTTTTTGAAAACAGTGTAATTTTTTTGCTCTAACGGCGTCCCCGTGTTCCATCCGAATTAAATTATCTCTTTTTTCCATTATTGGTCGAAATTGTGTGGAATACACACGCAATCGGAAATTCGATGATGATTTTATTAAACTTTATTTTATAGGACAAGGTTCGTTGAACAATTCTGATTGAACAATTTATTGTCATTATTGATATTATTGTTATTCAGTAATAATGCCCATATCAACAACATGTTGCTTTTCCGCCATTTTGTTTTTGACTATAGTAGCAGTACAGTTCTCTGAATGGATTTCAGTAACCACAGTCCGTTCTTTAGTCTCGAATATCAAGCATCCAAGACTATATAAAGCAACCGGGTTTTCTTTTTTTGTTCGGTCTAGTCATGTGTCATTGAGCCTCAAACATAAATATAAATAAACGCGGCAAATAGAGGCAAGTTGCTTTTGTAGGTTAGTTGGGTGACCCTAGCGTGCAACAATGTAGTGTGTGTGCTTGTGGTGTCAATTTCAGCAGGCGTACAGTCAGTACATCCCGGCTACGAGGGCTGCGGCCTCGGACGGCTCGGGTGGGCAGACAGGGATTGCCATGGACGGCACTTATCTCGTCGAAGCCTCATTTTAAATCTGACAAATAAGAAATAATAACTAACGCGACAAAAAATAAACGCAAACATAACCGAATACAAACCCAAATGAAATACGTCCATGAAAATGCACTTGGAATGCATTGTGGCTTCAGTGCGGGGAGCCAGGAAAAATAAAAAATGACGTCCCTCGTGAGCCAGCTCTAGAAGTTTTGGACCGAATTCGGTCGACGGTTTTACCGACCAAGGGAGCCCGCAGGAGGCAAAAAATCGACCAAGAGGCGCCGAGAGCGCGACGAACAAAAATTCAAAGTACATCAGGGTCATATTGCAATCGTACAAACAAGTATGCGTGAGCAAAAGACTACGCTAAAAACACCGTAAAACGAGCACAGAAAATCGGAAACCAAATTAACGGAGGACGGAGAAACGTGATCGAGTTCAATTTGGAGATCTAAAATTGGCCCTTAAAGCCCTTGGCCCTGAAAGCCCTTGGCCCTGAAAGCGTTGGCCGTTAAGCACAAATTAATATAGCGATATAAATCAATGTATCTAATGTATAGAAAATGCATACATATATGTTATATATATATATATATATATATATATATATATATATATATATATATATACACCAATGGAATTGACTCTGGACACTTTGGGTTTTTTTAATTTCGCATTTATTGATCATTTTTACGTTATAATCACTTCTATCTTATTCTCATCAAAGTAGACTTATCATGGCAAATATTAGGTAGAAACATTGTAGATTAAAATAGAAACACTACAGCATCATTTCGACGTAGCAGAATATACATTTTCTGCGTAAATGTAAAGAAAGCTAATTTCTATTAAAAGTATCTAGAATCAATTCCACTAGTGTATATACATATATATGAAAATTTGCGAAAGCAATGTTGAAAAATAATAAATGTAATGTTAATACCGAGGCATTGACAAAAGAAATGAACAGCCATCAAACGAAAGCCAAAGAAATTAAATCAATGAAATTCTTCTATTTCCCAATTTCCGTGCCACCCGCGGCGCCACGAACGAACGTCACTGCCAATCGCTGACGATCGCATCATCATCATCATCATCGTCATCCGCGGGACCACAAATTCGTCATCGTCATCATCGTCTTCGTTGTCGTCACCACCTACATCGGCCGGGTCTCTTAATTCTCCCGTGAGGGGCCTTATCAACTTACGACGTGATTTCTTCATCTTCGCACTCCGTCTCTCTTCTCACTCTGTCGCCAATGAGAATATCAAAAAACGCACACACCCATACCCACACACATGCGTCGTCGTCTGCTCTGCGTTGGATTAATTTCCCGTACGTCCGAATTTTCGAAAATGTCGTCATCCCCCTCACCCCCCCCCCCCCCTCCCCCGTCCCTCTTTCTCCCTCTCTCTCCTTTGGAAAACCTTCAACACGTTTGGATTTGGAAACTGTACATGCCGCAACCACATTTAAAAAATGGACCATCGAACGCAATGATTAATGCACGAACACTCGATCGATTGATCGATCGTTGCTAAACAAAACAAATGATCGGAAACAAAAAACGAAAAAAAAACACCGACCAAATACATTACGCCATCGAACTCCTTGCTGCACTACGCTACTTGCGTTTTCGTCTGTGTGTGGGGGGGAGGGTTCGACTCGGACGTTGGTCGCCGTGAACAATGAACCACGATAAATATAAATACGAGAAAAAAATGAAAAAAAAATGAATTAAAAAAACAGAGCCTCTCGTATCAACTAACATCGAACGACAATAAGGATAGAGTGGTGCTCGTATATGGAGATCGTATACAAGTGAGAAAAAAGGTAATAATTACGCACAAAAACACAAATATTTATCTAGACCATCCATGAAGTGAACTTCGAAAAATTTCATTTGAATCAGATTAACGTTTCAATTTTTTCCCGTTCGATTTTTCGAAAGGTCAAACTTTGTGGCGTGGCAAAAAAATGTTTAGGCAACAAAGTTGATTTAGAAAAAATATTCGTCGCCGAATAAAAAAATTAAGGAAAAATGGACGGCCGAATGGAAACAAACCTTCTCGGTTTTTGTTTTGTTCAGAAAGAAATGCGTTCGTTCTTGCACCCAATTGTCTCGGAATCTCGTTTTTCATCCGCGTTGATCCTTGTTATGTGTCCAATTGTTCGCCTGGCTGTTGCGCTTTTCTAAAATGATATGTATGTGTGTATTTTACAGGGAGTATTGCCAGTTCGAATCGACAGGTCCAAGACCTCGACCTTTTGGAATTCGTGCCCTAACTGTTTTACATACTGTTGCGATCCCAAAAATTCAGTGTTGTTAACTTCTGGATATCTGGTTTTTCAATTGGCAACGACCATCCATAAAATTCTCCGAGGTTACGTGTCTTTTCTCTTGTTATGCAAATATTGAAAGCAGAAATGTGCCGACAAATTTGAATCGTTTTCGTACGGTGTGTATTATTTACCGAGATTTCTTTTTAAATTGTTGGAAGTAGTTTTAAATGAAGTAATCGCGATACAAAATGTTAATTCGACTAATGTGTAGAATATTATCTTCACTTGCTTTGTGAAAATGAATTCAATACGATCTTCGATTCAAGATGTTTATAAATGAACATTTTTTTGTTAAAGACAACGTGCCAAAACAACGATTGTTTGCACAGATTTTCGTTCTTGAATTTTTGATTCGGTCACGTATCCCGCTGCATATCATAATTATTTTATGTTATCAAAAATCCGATGGAATACTCAGACTTTTTCGTACTGGGGTGTAACAACTTGAAAAGAACTGACGTGTAAAACCTGTCGATTTGAGGTAGAATGTCCCATATATTATGGAGCATACCGAACACGTCAATCCAACTCATTCACGTATTCACATTTTGCTTTATTTTTCCTACTGCCTGTTACCATTATTTGCTGAATCACCCGCATCGAAGCCCCATAACGGTCAATCCGATATACTGCATTTTGTAACACGCTTAACGAATTTTCGTTTGCGCCAAAAAAGCGCATTAATACCAGCCAATAGTTCATTGCGTTATCTATAAAATAATGAACAGTTTAATTTTGGCATACATTTATTTTATGCATATAATAATAATCAAATTTTGTTTCATACAAACAATATTTATTCCGTAAAATGTATCGTGTTCCATCATTGAGAACAATTGCATGGTATTATTATCATAAGTATCGATATGATGGAAAAAAATTGTTACGAGCTGTTGCTGTATAACGTCATTTTTTTTTTCTTAACTTGCCGTTTTGTTTGAAATTGACGACAATGGCGAAGTTATTGTAATTAACAAATTCTCCAACGTTCATAAATAATCAATCGACACAAACATTTTTTTAAATATTTGGCTCATCATATACACATGTGATGCAATAAGTCGGAGGAGGCAAACGCTTGGAGGGAGGACCGTGCTGATCATTCGTTGCGTCGTTGTTTACATGAGGAACCTCAAACGATAGTGCATGATGGAAGTATTACATCGTTGTGTTGCACATCGGGAGAAGGCTGGAAAAACGGACCGGAAAATGCATCTGAGGGTGCGAACTTTCGACAGTCACGCCGCAAGAGCAAACATTATGAAAGCCTGCTACGATAAAGTTGGACTAGCGATCACTACATGGTAACAGGCATTTGAACGGGGATTGCTTGTGAATACAGTAGGATCTCGATCTAGGAAATAAAGCTTAAAATGCAGGGCCCTCTCCTTAGCGTACAGCGATGGGCGTGTCATACGGTGAGCGGAGCGTCGCACTTACCGGGCGCGAAGCTTACAGAGGGCGTGGCACCGCACTCTTTGGGGGCAAGGCACTACGCCCCTTTGGGGGCGGGACACGATGCCGTTTAAAGGCAGGTACGACGTCCCTCGGAGGCGAGGACTACGCTCCTTGGAAGCAGGAACTCCGCCTCTGGATGTGGGAGGGGGGAACAACACCCCTTGGAGAGCGGTTGACCATGCCTTATAGAGGCGTGTCCAACTCTGGGCCTAGCTGCAGACGGTACATAGCGCGTGCGCGATGCCATTGTAACCGCTGTGATGTAATTTGAGATCGACCTACACATCACCGCTGAGCCTATCTTTTCAACCCCGAAGAGTCTACGGGACCGTGTTTTGAGAAGCGCCCGTTTCCCGATGTTCTGGTTTAGAGGGGTTTAGCCACGTTTAGCCATTGCGCTAAAGCTACGCGACAGGGGTTTCAAAGAATGCACTGTAATTGAATTTGTATGTAGTTCATTTGTATCGCATACATAATATAAGTACACAGTAATACGCTTTTTATTTTTTAACGAATCCCGAACCCTGATTTTGTCTCTCTCACTCGAATCTACTTTGGACTTTTATTAGGGCTTCCAATTAACGGTCTTCGATTACTATCCTGATGGACCGGTGTTCAATCGGTCGTCAATTATTCGAACCCTTTTTTATTTATTCAAGATGGAGAATGTTTCGACATTTTTAGCGGTAGCGTACCATTTTTTTTATACCTGATGCCATTATTTGAGTTCTGGCATATGTCATTTACATTTTCGATTAACGTACGATCATTTATAATATTTACTTGACACTGTCTGCATTGGAGTCAGACCCGGTAACGTGAGGGTACTGTAAGTCTCGCTGCGTTGCAAAACCGGAGGGTCGAAGCTTTGCGCACTCACGGGCGAGGCACTCGGCCTCGCCCACCGAAGCCGTAGCGGGGCCAAGTTTTAACTGTGTCAGTGTCCGCTATGCCACGACGATTCCATAGATTGTCGACCGTTAAATAGAGGCCCCGAGATTTTTTCCCGAATATCGCGTACAGCCGCGATTTGTGGCGAGAAGCTGTAACTAAAAATTGTTTTTTTTTCCTATGACACTACGGGATCTTATTCGCAATTTGTGGCGACATATTATTTCTCACCTTTGTCACGTCTGTGCCGCATACATTCCCGCTCATCATTGAAAAAGTTAAGCGGATGCCATTTTGAAAATTCACAACTTGCGAATAGTAATAATTCTCAATAGTAATAATTAACAGCTTCCGGGTAAACGAAGAAAAAAAGTGAGAGATTTGTCCATGGTTCCGAAACGCCAATTTTTTTCAAAATTGTTGTATATATACCGTTGCGAAATATTATATAAGTCTCGATACTACTCTTGATTTTTACAATTTATTTATGCATAGAAAAAAAAGCACCCATATTTCTTGGTTTTGATGGGCCATCCATCCTCTTAGCTTTGTCCGCAACATTTCTGTGTATAATTTTGAATACTACTTAAATATATATATATATATATATATATATATATATATATATATATATATATATATATATATGTATGTGTGTGTGTGTGTGTGTGTGTGTGTGTGTGTCGTGTGCGTGTGCGTGTGCGTACGTGCATGCGTGCGTGCGCGCGCGCGCGTGTGTGTGTGTGTGTGTGTGTGTGTTTGATATAGTGATCCCTGTGAATAGAGCAAAATAATTTTGTTTGGTTATTTATTGTACATTAATGTTCCATTTACGTCAATATTGTATATGAATTATCATATTACTCTTATTGTACGTTACTCTGTGTAGTTAAAGTAGCACACGCATACGTACATATATACGTATACACAGGGTGATGATTACAAGGTGACTATGTGTTTTTAAGGGTCTGGTGCGGGGATGTTGTGATCGAGAACAATATGATATTTATTCTTCAAGTCCTCTGCGAAAAAAACATGTAGCGTATTTTTGCGACGAGTGGTATTTTCCAGGAAAAAATTGAGCATTCTGGGAAAAAATCATTATTTCATTTTGAGTTCAGAAGAGTAAAGATACTTAAAATCCAAATACGAAACACTATTATAAAAAAGTTTTTTGAATGGACTTAAATTCCAATGAACCATTTTCTAATGCATCTTCAAGAATGTTCTTCTCGATGAACGGGTGCATTAAAAACTTCATTAGGGCATCGTATTGGGATTTTAACTATTTACATTCTGCTGTGATACTATCCACTGCAAAAATATGCTATATGTTATTTTGATAAGGACTTAAAAACCAATGGAAAACCACATTTTTTCAGTCGCAAAACCCTTAGGAAACATATGGTCATCTTATAATTGTCGCCCTGTATATTTATAAATGCATTTTTATTTATAAGTATACATAGTTTGATGTGGTAGCTGTCGTATAAGAATAGTTCGACGTACAAAGGGTCAGTAACGAACTTGTCAAAAAAGTAATTTCGCATCGCGTTTCCTACTTTTAAAGAAGCTCACTCAATTTTACGACACACGCAAACATTCGGATATTCCATCCTTTTCGGCTTGTTTTCCACATCGCAACAATGTTACGTAGCTCGTTGTATATTGTCACGTACGCGTTGGTATTGTTGATACCGGTTTTTTATCTTTGTTTTGTCTTACACGCATACAGACACTGTCACATCTTTAAAACGCCATATTTTTTGCACTGCACATCATCGTGTTCAATATTCATGCACTGTTTTCTGTTTGATTTTTTCTAATTTCTGTCACCCTCTCGCTCTCTTTTGTCTTACGAGTCGTTTGGCGCTTGCGTGTGTCTGGCTACACGTGTACGAGCGAGGTGACAACGGGAAGACGGAAAACGAGATTTTGTTTCGTTACAGTTCATGGACGAAAAACAAAGTAATGTAAAAATGGAAAGCAAAATAGAAAAAAATGAAACAACAATGTAAGAGTGGAATGGCTGAGAATGAGTGCAAATGAGTACTGGCGTGAAAGTGGAGAACGTGTCAATTCTCTCTCTCTTTCTCTCTCTCTCTCTCTCTCTCTCTCTCTCTCTCTCTCTCTCTCTCTCCCCCCCCCCCCTAGCTTATGAGCTCGCTTATGAGGTAAAAAAACAGACCTAAGAGAAGGCAAACACTACGAAGGAAGAGAGAATACATTAATAGCCGCGTACGCAAAAAGAAGACGATGAGACGGAGATGAAATTGAAGGAGCGGGCATAGCGAGAGAAGTATGATGGTAATTGGAATGTGAGGGCTGTCTGGGCGAGAAAGCGAGAAACAAGCAGTAAAAGAGGATGCAAGGAAGAGCAGTGTACCGGAATCGTAAATGTAACGGGAGATGAGGATAAGTAGATAGAGAGTGAGCGAGAGAGAGAGAGAGTCAGAGAGAGTCAGAGTCTGAGAAAAAGAGAGAGAGAGGGGGGTGGGGTGAGGCCCGTAAGAGACGAATAAAAAGATCTTAAACATGTCCATAAATGCCAATTGTTCCAGGACCTTAAGAAGGGCGGTTCCCGCACCTGCGATATGCAGGCACTACAGCCACTTCCGGCACCAAGCAGCGCGACGATCGCCATGACCAGCTCTACTTCCACCGCAGCCCACCATCAACAAGCACACCTCACCGAGATCGCTTGATTTTACAAGATCGAGGGAGCGACTGCCGCGAGTGTACCTGGGGAACAGGTGACCTTCGACCTCCTCCTGCCAAGGTTGAATCGCAACGCGCATCGAGAACTCAAAAATAATGGCATTATCACGCGACCGTCCGACCATCAACCATCTGTTCTACTTGATTTTCAGGAAAGAACGAACCCAACGGCCGATCGGCCGTGTTTACGGTGAGCCTTCAAACGCAAAATTCGAAATAATAGAAACACGAATCGAATAGGAGCTCTCCCCAGTTTTGTTAAGTAGGTGTCAAATCGGATGCCATTAAAAAGCAAAAAGATGCCACCAAACCATCCTTTTTGGGGCCGGGAGTCACCGGGGGGTTTTGGACATTTAAGTTCCTCCTGACACACGGACTTAAGACTAAGGGACTTCAAATAGTGGGGGAGTGGGGGCGAGTATGAGAGTGCGAGAATGAGAGTGTGAAAGTGAGGGTGCGAGAATGAGAGTGAGAGCAGTGTTCAATATTCGTGCAGTAAGGGCCGGTGTGTGTGTGTGTGTGTGTGTGTGAGAGAGAGAGAGAGAGAGAGAGAGAGAGAGAGAGAGAGAGAGAGAGAGGAGAATAACTACGCTTGAGTAGTTACTCTCCTCAAGTAGTCAAAGAGAATAACTACCCGCGAATAGGGTCAAAGCACAATCTCTTCATATTTATGAAGAACTATATATTTTTACAAAATATGTCAAATGTAGTATTTGGGCTCTTTCATCAAAAGGCAGTCCCCAAGAGTATCATTATACGTACGGTGACCTCGAAGATCAGTTTCGCAGACCAGTTTCTGCATGAGCCATCGTTTTTTCAATCTCAAGTCACGTATGGTGTTAATTTCTCGGGAAACAGGATTTTCTAAAGACAATTCTCTGTTTCAAACATTCATTTTCTTCTGTATTTATGAGATGTCGTATTTTGAGGAAGTAACGAATTAATTTTAAACGAGAAGAACAAATGTGTTTTGATTGTTTATCGGAAAGACAGTTTTTGTAAACAACAATAGATTAATCACATTTCACTATAATTCCTTAGTATAATTTTCTTATATAATGAGAAGAGTATGTGGCTTCCGGATGGAGGCCGTGTTGAGGATCAGCGTTATGCTGACGTTTCGCAACCGTTACAGTCTCCATCATCAGGACTGAGAGCTCCGATACTGAAGCTCTCGTGTCTTAGGTATTCCGTATGTAGTTGCAGTCATCGTTCCAGATCGCTGCAGCAGCCAATCAGATATTTTAATAGATCCGTATGCGTTGGCTTTCGGTAATCTTTATGGCCCAAAGTGCCATCGTTTTTCCGTTGAACCAGTACATCCAGAAAAGGGATTTGATTTTCCTGTTCTATCTCCATGGGGAATTGAATATTGGGATGCTTGGAGTTGAGAAAGGTTAAGCAATGATTGAGGTTTTCTTTGCCGTGATGACTCCAAATGACGAAGGTATCATCGACAATTCGGAACGAGGTGGAGGGCTTGAGGGAAGCTTCTTGCAGAATTCTGTTCTCGAAGTTCTCCATAAAGATGTTGGCGATGATAGGGGAAATAGGGGAACCCATGGCTGCACCTGAAGTTTGTTCATGAAACTGGGATTGAAATTAGAAATATATAGAGTTGAGGCAATGTTCTATGAGGGGCAGAAGGTTAGGGGCAACTTCTTTGGGTTTTTTCAACCATGCTTAGGGTTTCATTGTTTGGGACGTTTGTAAACAGGGATACAACATCGAAACTCACTAAAATGTCTTCTGCTTGCACCTTGACAGACTGGATCTTGTTCACAAAATCCCGGGAGTTTTGAATATGGGAGTTGTTGAGGCCTACGACTTCCTGCAAAGGTTTGCAGAGAAAACGTGCCAAATGATATGTAGGACTGCTTATGTTGCTAACAATGGGCCTTAGTGGGATGTTGTTTTTGTGTATTTTTGGCAGACCGTAAAGCCTGGGTGGTAGGGATTTCTTGGGTGTAAGGGATTTGGTTAGGTTTCCCGTTAGACCAGCCTTCGTTAGAAGTGTTGTTCTTTTCTTTTCCACACTTGATGTGGGGTCACGTGATAATTTCTTGTATGTGTTGGTGTCCCCGAGCAGGTTCATAATTTTACTGCAGTAGTCCGTTTTATCCATGATGACAGTTGCATTCCCTTTGTTAGCTGGTAAAATTATGATGTCCTTGTTTTTCTTCAAATTGTGAAGAGCAAGGTGTTCTTCCTTCGTGATATTCTGCTGCGGAGGTTTTGCCTTGTGCAAAATATTGATTATCCGTTTCCTGATGTCGTTGCCAGTATCCAGTGGAAGACGATAGATGGCAGTTTCCACCTGGCTGACGATTTCTCTGGTCGGAATTTCTGTCGGTGTAATGGCGAAATTGTGCCCTTTTGCGAGGACTGATGTTTCGGCTGCGGAGAGTGTGTGGTTACTTAGGTTTTTCACTGTGTGGGTTAGGATGGGCTGCTTCGTCTGTGGGCATAGTTTCCTGAATTTTTCTATTTGATTCTTGAACCTTAGGTCTGCACAGTGGAGGGCTTGTTCGTGGGTGTCACGGTCAAGATCTTCTCACAGCTGTGGGTTTAAAGAGTCAGATAGACGTAGGTGAAGTTTAAGGAGTTTTTGGGAATTTTGGTCCAAAAGCTTTTTGGTGACAGATATTCTCTCCTTCACCAGTCTCAGCGAGGCCAGGTGGAGAATAGGATTGGCGTGTTTTGATGGAAAGGGGTTTTTCAATTGAACACATTTTGGTACCACTTGATGGTCGCGGCACCTTTTTAGGAATGTTAACGAGCACATTTGGATGAGCAGAGTTTTCTTGAGTTTGGAAAAGGTGTTAATGGAACACAAAATTGCCTCTCCGTGTAGTTGTCTGATTTTAGTTTTAAGGCTTTCATGGCTCTTTATGTAATGAGAAGAGTATGTGGCTTCCGGATGGAGGCCGTGTTGAGCATTCCTAACAAGGTGCCGCGACCATCAAGTGGTACCAAAATGTTTTCAATTAAAAAACCCCTTTCCATCAAAACAAGCCAATCCTATCCTCCACCAGGCCTCGCTGAGACTGGTAATGGAGAGAATATCTGTCACCAAAAAGCTTTTGGACCAAAATTCCCAAAAACTCCTTATACTTCACCTCCGTCTATCTGACTCTTTGAATCCACAGCTGTGGAAAGATCTTGACCGTGTCACCCACGAACAAGCCCTCCACTGTGCAGGCCTAAGGTCCAAGAATCAAATAGAAAAATTCAGGAAACTATGCCCACAGACGAAGCAGCCCATCCTAACCCACACAGTAAATGACCTAAGTAACCACACACTCTCCGCAGCCGGAACATCAGTCCTCGTAAAAGGGCACAATTTCGCCATTACACCGACAGAAATCCCGACCAGAGAAATCATCAGCCACGTGGAAACTGCCATCTATCGTCTTCCTCTGGATACTGGCAACGACATCAGGAAACGGATAACCAATATTCTACACAAAGCAAAACCTCCGCAGCAGAATATCACGAAGGAATAAAACCTTGCTCTTCACAATTTGAAGAAAAACAAGGACATCTCAATACTACCAGCTGACGCAGGGAATGAAACTGTCATCATGGATAAAACGGACTACTGCAGTAAAATTATGAACCTGCTCGAGGACACCACCACGTACAAGAAATTATCACGTGACCCCACATCAAGTGTAGAAAAGAAAACAACAACACTTCTAAAGAAGGCTGGTCGATCGGAAAACCTAACCAACGCCCTTACACCCAAGGAATCCCTACCACCCAGGCTTTACGGTCCGCCAAAAATAGACAAAAACAATATTCCACTAGGGTCCATTGTTAGCAACATAGGCAGTCCTACATATTATTTGGCACGTTTTCTCTGCAAACTTTTGCAGGAACTCGTAGGCCTCAACAACTCCCATATCCAAAACTCCCGGGATTTTGTGAACAAGATCCAGTCTATCAAGGTACAACCAGAAGACATTGTAGTGAGTTTCGATGTTGAATCCCTGTTTACAAACGTCCCAACCAATGAAACCCTAAGCATAGTTTAAAAATCCAAATAAGTTGCCCCTAACCTACTGTCTCTCATAGAACATTGCCTAAACTCTACATATTTCCAATTTCAATCCTATTTTTATGAACAAACTTCAGGCGCGGCCATGGGTTCCCCTATTTCCCCTATCATCGCCAACATCTTTATGGAGAACTTCGAGAACAGAATTCTGCAAGAAGCGTCCCTCAAGCCCTCCACCTGGTTCCGATATGTCGATGATACCTTCGTCATTTGGAGTCACGGCAAAGAAAACCTCAATCATTTCTTAACCTTTCTCAACTCCCAGCACCTCAATATTCAATTCACCATGGAGATAGAACAGGAAAATCAAATCCCTTTTCTGGATGTACTGGTTCAGCGGAAAAACGATGGCACTTTGGGCTACAAAGTTTACCGGACGCCAACGCATACGGATAGATACCTCCACGCTACGTCCCATCACCACCTTTCCCAAAAACAGTCGGTCATAAGCTCTCTGGTCTACAGAGCTCTAGCGATCTCCGAACCAGACTCCCTGGAGGTTGAACTAGAACACCTACGAAAAGCTTTAGGAGATAATGGCTACAAGTGTGGCAACGTCGAAAGAACGATCAAAAATAAAAAATCTCAAAAGAAAAATAGCTGATCCGAAAACAGTTGCAGTACCTGATGGGGAGAATAAAGGACAAATAACCGCAACAACTTCCCTTTCATACCTTCAGGGCATAACCGATCGCATAGACAGGGTCCTTGGAAAACATAGCGTGCGAGTCATCTTCAAACCTCAGAAGAAACTAGTACAAGTGATTCCGAGTGCAAAACACCAACGACCACCATTAAGTGCACCAGGAGTGTACAAGATACCCTGCTCATGCGGTAAAGTGTTTATAGGAGAAACCGGGAGGAAGATCAGTACACGGATCAAAGAACACCAACGGTGTATCAAATATGGCCATATTACACAGTCAGTGCTGGCCGAACATTGGATGGAGACTGGTCATGCCATCCAGTTCGACAAAGCCCAAAGTTTGGCCCCATCAAACAGCAATTTTTCCAGGAAACATCAAAAAGGCTTGGAAATCCGAAAACATCCGGACAATCTAAACAGAGATGGAGGATATCACGTCAATCCTATTTGGCACACCGTCCTCCCGGTGACCAACTGATCAATTAAAACATCTGATTGGCTAATGCAGCGATCTGGAACGATGACTGCAACTATAAAAGGAATACCTGAGACACGAGAGCTTTAGTATCGGAGCTCTCAGCCCTGATGATGCCGACTGTACCGTTTGCGAAACGTCGGCATAACGCTGATCCTCAACACGGCCTCCATCCGAAAGCCACATACTCTTCTCATTAGATAAAGAGCCGTGAAAGCCTTAAAACTAAAATATAATTTTCTTATAATTGTTCGTCAATATTTCTTAGAAACTTGGGACATTTTGAAAAAAAGCATCTCGAGTAAAATATTTTTTGAGTATTTAAATTACACCCTAAAAAACTTTAACAAATAGAAAAACGCCAAGCAATGAAAAATGCCCTCGAAAACATGATAGGTTGTTTCACTATTTACGAAATTCCAATTGACTTGGAAATATGTATGATTTTTTTCAAACAATAGTTTTATTTTCATTACTACTTTTCCAATTCAAACGTACAAAAAAGGAAAAATAACATTTTATGAAAAAGCCAAGCAAATTTCCAAGAAACGTATACAAAATTGTCAAATCCTAGAAATACTATTTTTCTCAATATTTTATTTTCTAAGACTATATTACTATTACAATGAAAAGTTCGAATCACGATGATATAGAAGTTTAACGTATGTCCGACTGGGAATGTTGTTTCGGCAGCTGGATCACTGATGAGACAAGTTTCAAGATACGGTCCGGACGACCGGAGAAGTGCCCACCTGGTCTGTGCCGGATATCCACCGGATTAGTAAATGCGGAGAACGGATGTAATAAAGACAAACTGATCAGGCCTGAATCAGGCAATGTTGCGAGGGCCATGTTAGGGTGTCTTTAAATATTGCTTCGCTTGGCCTTGAACAATTTGCGCTCCACAGGCTGGTATATGGAATGCACAGATCCGGTGGATATCCGGCGTAGACCAAGAACATACTTCGAAGTGCGTGCCTGATCTGCGCCGTATGTCTGCCGGATCAGCAGTTCCCAGATACCGATATGAGAAGGCAGCATTAATCGGGCCCACATCAGGCGGCCGGTAACGCGTCCCTCATACTGTTTAGGTTACCTGTTAATTTTCTTTCTCCCATCCGTGCTCCGGGGTTGGCTAATCCGGTAGACATCCGGGACAGATCCGGCATGCACTTCAAAGTGTATGCCTGATCTGCGCCGCATGTCTATCGGATCAATCAACCCCCGAGTTCAGATATGCGTGTACACCTATAACCTTATTCTGGGCCATCAAAGTAAACAACTGATTTGCTGCATGCATAATTTCGGGAAGATTCTAATAAATTAGGTTGCAAGATATAAAGAACGAATGAAAATAAATTTGAAGTGTGCATCGTGGGAATGGAACGCTTTTTTGTCTACTTTTTATTCGTTTATTTTTATCATCATCATAAGGAAATCAATCAAATCAATAAATTTAAGTTTTATTGGCACAACTTTAAATATATTTTGTTTTACTCGATCATCATCAGAAACATTTTTTTGCTAATTGTGTTCGTAAGACTCTAATAAGTATATATAAAAATGTGTGAGTTATTTTCACAGTCTAAACAGGCAAAAGAAATCCGGTGAAAAAAAGAATTATTGTTGCATTGCAACGATGCAAACTTCAACTTCATGGATACAATGATTGACATTCTTTAGAATAGAATTAAAACGACAAAAATAGGCAAAGAAACAAAAGAAAGTTGACAGAAGTGTTAGAATAGCTAAATAGGTAGCGCGCTCAGCTCTAGAATTAGAAGTTGTGAGTTTAATCGGGAGGGTAGGTAAAAACTTTAACGAGGCAGGATACATTTTAATCTAATTATCATACAGGAACATAATAAATAAAGCATATTGTAACAAAAAATACTACCAGCATTTTTTTATTCGTAATTTTTGGATATTTTTATTTATCTTTTCAGGTATAGATACGGCAACTAGATCAGGGCCTGAAACGGTATACTGATCAGTTACGTAACCGGGTTTTACCGTTCACGCCCGGTAAAGCCCTGATCGGGCGGCCTGTACCGTGCCGTGGTACGGAATACGGTGTGCCGGATCCAGCCCTAGTCTGTCCCGTAGTAACATTTCTAATCGAGAAGTTGTTGCACAGCGTTTCCAATGTTACACACGGAGAGAATTAAATGTTAAAAATTACCGTGCAGTAACGGTAAGCAGATGACAACCCTGAAACGTCGCTTAGTATTGCTGAGTAAAACACAGATTTTCACGAAAATAAAATAAAATTTCTTCTTCAGATAGAAAATTTTACCAGATTTTCTAGTAAATTTTGATGTGTAACAGAATACGCAAAACTTAAATTTAAAAGATATATAACATCAGCGAAGTTTTAGTAGGCATTTTATTATTTTATGCCTTTCAAAAATGTATATAAAAAAGTATCGTCTTTAAAACAGTTATTTTAAGATGCATTATAAAATTTAATGAGCGTCATAGAAAAATGTATTGTGCTCTAAGTAAAAATTATCGTGCGCGCTTAGTTAAAATTATCGTGCGGTACGGTACGGTAATTTTGAGGCACTGCATGGTAAAAGCTCCCCTTCATACCTTTCACTTCAGAATGGTATGGTGGTGGGGCTAAGTAGGGGTGCGCGGTCTCGTTTCAGTGGTCTATCTATTCCTTATATGGCGCGATGGGAGTTCCTAAAAAAATTTCGTCTAAACTGCGTGCATAAACTGCTTATGATATTTTTAAGAGTGAATACGATTTTACGATTTTAAATGATGACGAAATATCATGTGCGCAAATTAGTCACATCACTCGAGCCTACGATGGTACGAAATGTATTGTAAACAAATGGTAGTATTAAATGAAAAATAAATTATAATAATTAAATTTCTCTTCTTATCCGTTTGTTGAGTATGCCAATTTATGTGAAAGAAAAACAAATTCCAACAAAAAACAAACAGCGTTAATTTGTACCAATTTTTCAATAATAAATAATATTTATGATCATTATTATGATTATGATTATTTCGTCTATTATTATGATTATTATTGCACCAGTCTTTGAAGAAAAAATACATTTTCCTAACGAACCGGTGTGATGGTCTTGTGGTTAGCATGGTCGCCAATAATCCAGCGGACGGAGGTCCCGGGTTCGAAACCCAGTCGCGTACATTTCGCCGTGAAATGTTTTTTCTTGCTCCCCTAGCCGAAAGTACTCACTTTCCGGCCGCATTTCAGGCCGGGAAGAGCATTTTTCGTGGCCGGCTGACGACCGCTCGCTCTGACAGGATTTTCGCGGCCGGCGATATTTACATATGCACGTTATTCTTTTATCTTGTGCTCGCTCCTGTCAAAGTCGTGTCGTGGTCTCGCGAAGAATTTCGTTCGAGTATCATTGACAAAATTCGTTCGTTAAAATCGACAAAAAAATGTAGAACGTTGATTTGATGTTTATGTTAATAATGTTGGTTTTATTTCATCTTGATGTTTTCAATGCCCGCCCCGACCAGCAAAATCTCGGCTTCGCCTCGGTCTTGCAAAAGTCGGGCGGGCATCCCCCCCCCCCCCTTCGCTCGCCACCCTGCGAGAACGACAGCTTTATTGCATTTCACGAGATGGCCGGCTGACACCCGACAGATGACAGCTGACAGCACCAATGACAGCATTAATTGCACGGAATTACATACATTGATTAGGCCTGTACTTTCGGCTATGAAATCAAGAAAAATAGTATACAACCCTGGGCCCAAATGTTGGATGCCAGGAAATCCAACTTTCGGGCCTGGGGTCGTAATATACTATTCTTGAGCATTTCACGGCGAAATAAGACACAGAGGGGGAAGTCGGCTGGGCCGCAAGAGGGGGGAAGAGGGAGAAAGGTGGAGAAAAAAGGTAAACAAACAGTAGAGGAAAGAAACGGTTACAATGAGGGGAAGATATATACATTTTGCTCGCCTTGTAGGAAATTTTTCTTCTGAGGTTCACGCAGGTAAATTTTACTGTGCAGTACCGTAAAAATAACGTACGGTGCGGTTGGTAATTTTTAACCGACAGTGGGTGAATTTTTGAAAAACATGCTAAATTTTACTGTCTCCTATTTTGACCTTTTTTGTATAGTAAAATTTTAGCTACGTATTTGATATTTTCTGTAACGTGAGTTAAAAAAAACTTGTCACATACGAATTATTATGGTTTTCTCACTTGTCACCACATTGAAATTTATCACGTAATTTTCACCGTGAAATTCACGACAAAAATTACTTTTCAATTCTCTCCGTGCATACATACAATTTTGTGTGATTTATACGTTGCACTTTTATAGAATCGTCATTCGAACTTTTTATTATAATATTAATATGGTTTTTTTAAAATAAAATGTCGAGGAAAATAGTATTTCTAGGGTTTGACAATTTTGTGTAAGTTTCGAGAAAATTTCCTTGGCTTTTTCATAAAAAGTTATTTCGCTTCTTTTATGCATTTACATTGAAAAATTAATAGTGTAAATAAAACTTTTTTTTGAAAAAATATACAAATATTTCGCGGTTACTTAGAATTTTATAGATAGTTAAACAACCGATAATTGTTTCGAGGGCATTTTTTATCACACAGCGCTTTTTTTACTTGGTAAAGCTTTTAAAAGGTTTTTATATTTTTTTGAAATGAATATATATACAATGCTACTGGTTATTGGTGACGATCCCTTGAAAGGCTTGTAGGTCTGTTTCCGCTATCAAATAACCTAGCAAAGTTGTATGCAGAAACCAACCAATTTCGAGACAGGATTTTTATAATTTTCTTTAAGATTAACTTTAAGATTTATGATTAACTTTAAAATTTGATAAAACAAACTGTTGTATGCCATGAAACATTTTAAAATTATTTGTAGGTTTTCACCTTACTGCAAATACTGAATAGGGGAATCATCCTAATATACAGGATGTTTGGCGCATGGACCGACACATTTTGGGGGGGGGGGGGATGGGGGGTACATTTTTTCAGCCTTAGACCCTATGTCCTAAGTGTCACGGTAATTGAGATATAGTTATTTTTCGGTTTTTCTAAATTACCCGACATTTCGCCTTCAATGCGATATAACTTTTTTTTGTGGTTGTAACAGCACGAAATAACTTTTGTTGTATTCTGCATTGTATGTTTATTATAAATAAATCATTACTTAATGGAATTGGTTTAAAGGAAACGACTCTTGAGCTTCCGAACTCTCAAAAATGTGTAAATGTATGAAAAATTCCTACTTCTAAATGAATTATAAATGAAACTTATTCTCTTTATTTCGACCACATCATGAATGATTTCTATGACATGTAGCATACCGTAGGGAAGAGTATAAACTAGAGAACTTTTTTAAACAAAGCTAAGTTCAAACCAGCTTTTCGTTTTTTTTAAATGAATTTGGAATGCATTTGGAAGGTGACATTTTTCATACATTTACGCATTGTTTAGACTTTGTAAGCTCATAAGTATTTTTCTTGAAACCAATTGTATCAAATAATGAATTATTTATAATAAACATACATTGCACAATACAACAAAAGTTATTTCGTGCTATTACAACCACAAACAAAAAAGTTGTGACGTTTTAAAGGCGAAATTGCGAGTAAAGAAAACGAAAAAAAATCATATCTCAATTACCGTCGCACTTAGGACATAGGGTCTAAGGGTATAAAAACTAGCTAATGACCCCCCCCCCCCCCCCCCCCCACACCCAAAACATTATGTCGGTCGCGAAAAATGTCGAGCAACGATTGAAAACGTGCAGCTATGAACAAGTGTCGTCCCACGAACCTGCCGTAATGTTTCTGCTTGTCACGAGCCTCGTCCTATTCAACATCCACCTCGTCTCTATTGGTCTTTTTTCGCTTCTTATTTCTCGTTTTCGCGGATGCTCTAAGGGTCCGTTTTCTGATGTTACTCAACGCCGATTCCGCTTCCTCCGAATACCAATTGGCTGAAATTAACTAAGAGAGAGAGAGAGAGAGAGAGAGAGAGAGAGAGAGAGAGAGAGAGAGAGAGATTGTGTTTAATTTGCCCAAGCAAGCTAAAGGGCAATGCGTTACAAGCTCGCAGAAACAGAGTTGAGATTACAGAGAAGTAAGGATTTTCGATTATTGTCCGCGACAAGCGCCTACGATTACTTAAAAACTACTTACAATCTAAAATTTACATTTTGAATTAAGCTAGAGGGTTACATATTTGAGTACACAGCTAAGAAGCCCGACGTTCAGATTCTAGCAGGTGAGAATATAAGCGATTTTTGAAGACTGTGAGGGATTGCGATGAGGTAATAGAGGTTGGGAGAGAAGGCCAGAAATAGGCTGCGAATAAGCGAAAGGACTTATGAAAAACGGCGGTGCGGTGGATTGGTATGTGGAAAATGGGAACCGTAGTACGTGATGCGAGAGGTCTTTGGAAGCAGAGGAGAGACTGGTCGACATGTGATAAAAGTTCAGAAAGATGTATGGGAGAATCAAGGTATAAAATTCGATAGACGCTGATGCTCAGAAAATAAAGTTGTCGGTTCTTTACAGACAGCCATTGAAGTTGATGGCGGTAAGGGGTGATGGGCTCATCGCGTCTGAGATTGTAAATGAAGCGGATGCAGTAGTTAAGAAGTCTTTGGAGTTTGGTATTGAGTTCATCAGTAAGATCGTGAAAGACTAGGCAGCAGTAGTCCAGGTGGGGGAAGATCAGGGTGGAAACAAGTTTGGTTCTGAGATCTACGGAGAGCGAGTTTTTGTGGTATTTAAGTTTATGGAGACAGGAGTTAACTTTCTAAGAGATGAGAGTAGTCTGTTTACGCCATAAGAGGTTCGATGTGATGTAGACGCCAAGGTTTATCGACTCGGTTACATATGGAATGACCACGTTGTTTGACGAGATAGGGGGCAAATGCGTAGGTCTTAATTGAGTACGTTAGCATTGCTACCAATAATTAAAGCTTTTGACTTGCTGGCATTTAACAACAGGCCATTTGTGCGGGCATACTCCGATATGACGTTGACGTCGTGAGTAATCATGGCAAATGCTGCGTTTCGTTCAGAAGGGGCCAGTGAAGGTAAATTTGTGTATCATCTGCGAAGTCCATCCTATTAGAGTACCTCAGGTTGGCACTGATATCGTTAACAAATAGTGCAAAGAGTAGTGGCCCCAGGACGGAGCCCTGCGGGACACCTCTGGTGGTGGGAAGCCAGCCTGAGACACTCCCGAGCCCATCGCCAACTGATTGAGAGCGACCAAGAGAGGTACGAGAAGAACCAGGATAGGGTAGGATCAGTAAATCCAAGGGCCTTGAGCTTTAGCAGTAATCGCAGATGAGGGACGGTGTCGAATGCCTTGGAGAAATCAAAAAGTACCAGTATTGTCAGCATTTTATTATCAATGGCTAGTCGTCTATCGTCGGTGATTCTAAGCAGGGCAGATTGCGTGCTGTGAGCTTTGCGAAAACCAGACTGGCGAGAATCGAGTAGATTGTGAGTGTTGACAAAGTTGGTGATTTGATCACAAACAAAAAGCTCGAGAAGCTTAGATAGTTCAGGTAAGTTTGCTATTGGTCTAGTATCAGCAGGAGAACTAGGTTTATTTACTTTGCTTAACGGACGAATGTATGCCTGCTTCCATTCAGAAGGAAAGTAAGAAAGATTAATAGATGAGTTGAAGCTGGTAGTCAGGGCTGGTATTAAGGAACTTTCAGCTTTCCCAATGCAGAAGAGGGAAGTGCTGTCGGATCCACTGGAGAGAGAGGTTGAAGATGTCGACTGGAGGAGTAGGAGGACAGCGTCTGCGGTAACAGGTGTGAGTGAGAAGGTAACATTAGGTTGATTGACTTGAGAGATAGAGGATAGAAAAGATCATAATCTAAAGGAGCACCAGAAGCGGAGACGGAAGCAAAGTAAGAGTTCAGTTGGTTAGGAGAGAAAAAATGAAAAGGTGAGGCTAGCGCGGGTCGGATGAAACTAAGGGTAGCAAGCTCCTTCCAGAATCGCGTAGGATCCGATATAGCCCGCAATCTATCTATAAGATAGGTCTCACTGCACCGCCTGATCTCAGCGGTGAGATGTTCCCTGGCACGGCGATAGATTACAAGAGCCAAAGGGTTGTCAAACCTTTTAGCGCGTTGATAGAGAGAGTTACGCTCTTTTAAGAGACGCTTCAGTTCATTTGTAAGCCACGGCGTAGGCGGTTCAGAGGCTGTGAAGCTTCGCAAGGGAGCATGGGTGTCAAACGTCGAGTGACTGAGCGAGAAAAATTGGAAATAAATTCGTCGAGCAAGCGAGGTGAAGATGGGACCATGGAAGGTAAACTAGAGAACGTGGATCGCAGGGAAGCTTGGAAGCCTATGGTGTCGAAGGGCTTGACCATACGTCGGAGTAATTGGCGAGGTTGAGGTGGAGGTATGGTAAGGTTAAGAGTAACGCTGATGCTGTCGTGACCAGCAATGAATGGTGTGGCCGATTTCGTATAATTAATGAGTTTATCGTTACTATCTAAGATAACTACATCTAATCAGGAATCGCAATACAATGTGTGATGAGTTGCCTCGGAGGGGACGAGATAGAGCGATTGACAGTTAATTAATTTATTGAGCGCAATCGATTCCGAGTTAGTTGATGAGATATCGCAGTTCAAGTCGCCAATGATAACGATATTTTCATAGTTATGCGCAAAGCGCTCGAAACTGTGGACAAAGTCGTAGAAAAATTTGGCCTTAGGACGCCGGTACATTATAGCGAATAGCAAGGAATGAGTAGCCGTGTGATTAGTATTAGAGAGGGATGAAATATCTAATATAATATATTCAGGTGAGTTACTGAACGCGCTAGGTGAGCACTCAAGAATACGAGTTCTAAGAGTGTTGTGGATAAAGCACGCAACCCCGCCCCCGACCTTACCCTCCCGATCGTTCCTGATAATATAATAATCCTTAATGGCGACAAGCGAATCGTGTATGCGGGAATGCAGCCATGACTCAGAAATAGCAATAATATGGTAGAAATGTGATTCAAGGTATAACTTAATAAGATCGACATGGCCAAGTCGAGAATTAGCATTCAGATGAAGAATTTTCAAATAGTTAGGTGTAAGGTGGACAGTTGTATGCGAGTCAACGTCGAGGTGGGATTTTGGGGGGCAGCGTGGCGCAACCTTCGACCGCGCGAGTCAAGCTAATTCTTCAAGGTCGCTTGGAGATAGTATATGCACGGCTGGCTGTCCCTTATCACTGCGGACACGGATCAGCCCATTGTGGAACCAGACAACGCATTCTGGTTTGCTGCAGAAGTTTGTAGGTCTCGGTTTCGAGTAACTCGTTTGCATGGACTTTTCCCGGCAACGGAGCGTCGAACACTTCGGAATTAGTCAGGTCGCGCTTAGCTCGTTTTGCGTTAATAATACTCTCCCGGACCGCTGCGGAGGAAAGGGTGACTACCAGCGAGAGTGATTTATGTACAGTGGATAATTGAGATGACCTGGATTGTGCGATGGGCGCAAGATTATTCTTTTTTTTCACTACTCGGACTCCTAGTACGTGGGACGTGAGATGGGTCATGCCAAGAGCCGCAAATACTTTATTGACCATTTCTAGTGGCGTATCGTGAAGCTCGGTTGAAAGGCCAGCAACTAAAAGCTCACTAGATGAAGCAGAATAATTACTCGGTCTCGATTTGAGAGATGCGATTTCGCGACGAAGTTCGGCATTCGCCGCTTCAAGGTTAGTAATCCTCGCAGTGTTTGAATTTACTGCTTTTGTGAATTTAGGGAGTTCATCCAGTCTCGAATTAATGTTAGCAATGACCTGAGCATGGTCAGCGACTAAAGCATCGATTTTGCTATTTGTTTCGCCAAATATATTGGTTATGGCCTCGAGGGTTATTGGTCGAACAGGCGACGGTAATCTACTCATGGTAGTAGCGTAAACAGGTGGCTCCGAGAGACGAAAGGGCGACGGCGAAAGCGAACGACAGCACGGGTCAGCTGAGGAGCTAGACAGGTGAGATCGCGCGCACCCTGGATGAAAAGATCGCGAGCAGGTAGCGCACACAGGCGCGAAACGACCTACAGCCTTTTTACATCTACAGCACTCAACAACATAACGCGAGAACTACCGTTCCGTCACAATAAAGGCGAACGCGCGTTTCAATTAATCGGTCGCTGAGTAGTGACGTATCTCGTGACACTTAGAACCACAGAGCAGAGAAAGAGAGAGAGAGAGAGAGAGAGAGAGAGAGAGAGAGAGAGAGAGAGAGAGAGAGAGAGAGAGAGAGAGAGAGAGAGAGAGAGAGAGAGAGAGAGAGAGAGAGAGAGAGAGAGAGAGAGAGAGAGAGAGAGAGAGAGAGAGAGAGAGAGAGAGAGAGAGAGAGAGACACAGAGACAGAGAGAGAGAGACACAGAGACAGAGACAGAGACAGAGAGACAGAGACAGAGACAGAGAGACAGAGACAGAGACAGAGACAGAGACAGAGACACAGAGACAGAGACAGAGACACAGAGACAGAGACAGAGACAGAGACAGAGACAGAGAGACGGAGAGAGAAGAAAAATTGGAATTAAACAGAGGCAGCTTTTCGTTCGGTACTCTTCAAAAATTGATTTGTTTTTTCGATTCGTCGGTCTTCACTTACGATGGCGGAAATATCAGGAAATTGAATAACTAGGTACTTCCGTTTCATTTCCCTTTCTTTGGCCTCGTCGCCTTTCGAGTCGGCATATGTCAGCCTCTGGGAGGCTGAAATATGAGCGATGACTCTCGACATCGCTGTCATTGTCCGTGATACGATTGACGATCTCACGTCGCGTTAGACACTTTGGGAACGGTCAAATTACTACCGTCGTCGGCTAAAAAAAGACGATACGAGACGTTCGTACTTTTCCCCCTCCATTTTTTCGATGAAAATTGCGCACGATTAATGAGTATAAAACGAATAGCCCGGGCCGTAGGAATTGCGAAACACGAAAAATATACTCACACATGGTGAATTTGATGTCTGCTTTTTTGGAAACGAAATTCGCCAAGATTGTTGAGGGGTCTTGAGCTACCTGTGTCCGTTTCATCGTACACTTATCGTACTTAGCTGAGCGTCGAGTGATGTTACGAAGGCCCTTAACCCGAAGCATCGCGTACCAATATTACTCGGACTTTTTTTCCCTTCTTTTCTCCGTATACTCGGCGATCCCCAACAAGTGTATATAAAGATAAATGTTCTTCCCCGTACGCGCCGGAATCCGCGGCGAAAATCTGCGAGTATCTACTAACAAAAGCTATAAAACTTCTCATTTCAATATTACGACGCATACGGGAATCGTGTGTATGAATTAATTTTGTAACCGTAAATAGGGCTGTTTTTTGATGCACTTTCACTGCTTCTCACCTATCACGCTCTAACCCTATTTGGAGGTTAGAGCCGGCAGAATCCATACATTTAAAGAACCCGACTGTTGATGTTTCTAGCGTGCCATCGTTTGTTGGGAGCAGCGTTGCCCGGGTAACGACGTGAAACACAGCGTTTCACATGTTAACGCTTTCCCCAAAAAGACGTATGTAGGAATGCTTACGATGCAACCGAATTACTTTATTTCTCTAAGAAAACCGACGAGTCCGGAACGATTCTGAGGTGTTGAAGAATTTTTGTGGTAAAAAGTCGCTCGGAAATTCGGGCGAATATTACGACATCTTAAGATTGAATAGACGGCTCGAAGAATGACCCAAAAAAAATCGATGGGAAAAAATAACATTTCATGGGTAAAATGTCATTTTATGTTCGATTCGTCCCCGCCTTTTCGCGTAATGTCGACTCCAAGGTAAAAAGTCATCTCCTAAAGCCAATCTTACAATAAAAAAAAGTCGCGGGGTGTTTGTCGTCCCTGATAGTGGTGCTCATCTTTTTTTATGGCTGTGGTGTTCACATTTTCTTTTTATTACTTGGCGTCGAGACGCTGCTGCGTCTCTTGATTTTAAATATAATTTATTCCAATTATTCTAACTTTTTGCCACATTTCGTTACATCAAAACTTTGGTGAAACCTTGATCGAAAACATAAGTTCGAATGATTTAATACTTGGTCAAGAACTTGATTGAAAAAACATGATTGTATGTTAAAAAAACGTGGATGTTCCGTCAAAGCTCAAATTTAATCGTGCGTCCTAAATTGAATCGCAGTAAGGTAACATTTTGACTTCGAATCAAGTAACTTGAGAAACTTCACTGGCAACATAAGTTTAAACAAATGCAAATCAATTTGAAAAACTCGAGTTACAGTCAAATAAAAACTTCGCTCGAACCTTGAATAAAAACGGAAGTCGGAATGACCTAATACTTTGAAGAAAACTTGATTGAAAAACCAGATCGTATGCGAAAATAGTTGACTTGCGTTAAAACAAAAACGTGTCACCGCTTGAATCAACCTTACCAGGAACTCTATTCGAAGTTGCACCAAGCTTGTGCTGGAGTTTCAGTCAAAATAAATCAGTACGTGGGCTGAGGGTGTATTTGAAAATGCTGTGAAAATTTGCCCCGCCAACAGTCAAATTAAATTCTCGAGTCAAAGTTAACTTAAGAATCGGTGAAGTTTGAGTTCAACTTGAATTGGAACTTAACACTGAACTCGACTTTGAAGTCCTCGACTCTTGAGTTCCTACCTTTAGTGGTACTTGACATGTATGCTAAAGTCCGAAGATGTGTTTCAGCTTAAGTCCAGTTCCCTTTTACCCTTTGAGACCGTCACCTAGATTCGAATATGCAGAAATTGTTTTTTTCTCAATTTAGATGTAGGTTGTCTCTTTGCAACTTTAGGTATAGCAAGTGTTTGTTGTTTGATATTTGCAAGAGTATGCAAAAGAGAGCAATGAAACACGATAATTATTGTTATCTACGTCCCCCATGTGCTTATAGTATTGAAAAACGATATTTGGACATGACTTTTTTACTTTTTCTCTCTTAACTTAACAGCAACGCCTGACCGAATTTACAGGATTGACACCGTAGATCGTGCTCCCGAGGTACCCATTTACAATCCTTAGCATCGGTAACGTCTGCTTCTCCATCGTCTGTCGACAGAAACCTCGGAAATATACGGGTTTGGCGGAACGATGGCCATTTAACCTCCCTTTTTGCTTCGAGTCTCCGTAATTATCTGGATACAGTCAGAAAAGTGCAAAAAAGCAGTTAAATGGAATCATCGAAAATTTGGAAATTTGTTAGCATTAAGTCCTGACGTTCCGAATTTTGCACATTCAGTTTTCGCCGCGTAGTACCCATGGCAATTAAGTTCAGCCGACTATGAGCTACTGTGCATTTTGCCTTTATTTGAAGTACTAATCGATAGAACTCAGAGAACGAATAAGCAGATAAAGCTTTGGGAAGAAAAATGGAAAAGGCACAGACATGGGTGATATATAGGTAGCGATCAATCCATTCAGACCGAAAAGACAATACATAAGCAAATAAATCAGTAAGGAAAAATAGTTATCATACTTCCAGGACCGGGAAAGCCCTCCTAACCCAGCGCGGGGGAGCAGTAATAGAAAACAGCATGGAGAGGTTACGAAGGGCGGGGGACAACGAGAGTTGGCTACCAAAAGTAAACAGAGAAATTGAATGGGAGGAAATGATAGTAGTGCCAAAAAACGTGAAAAACGCAAAAGCAGCAAGAGAGGATAGTAGATGTACAAGGGGGGTTCTAACTCAAGTGGAGGTTGTGTATCAAAAGTGGTGAAGCCAAGGTGGCGCCACCGTCGTGGGGAGGTCACCGGGCGCGTGTGACGTCACAAAGGGGCCTCTGCGGCGGGGGGGGGGGGCGATGAGTGTTTTGTGTGTATGTGCGTACGTGCGTGCATGCGTGTAGAGAAGCCAAGGTGGCGCTACGGTCGTGGGGAGGTCGGCGTGGTGCGTGCGTGCGTGCGTGCGTGCGTGTAGGGAAGCCAAGGTGGCGCTACGGTCGTGGGGAGGTCGGCGTGTGCGTGTGTGTGTGTGTGTGTGTGTGTGTGTGTGTGTGTGTGTGTGTGTGTGTGCGTGCGTGCGTGTGTGTGCGTGTGTGCGTGTGTGTGTGTGTGCGTGTGTGGGTGTGTGTGTGTGTGTGTGTGTGTGTGTGTGTGTGTGTGTGTGTGTGTGTGTGTGTGTGTGCGTGCGTGCGTGTGTGTGCGTGTGTGCGTGTGTGTGTGTGCGTGTGTGCGTGTGTGTGTGTGTGTGTGTGTGTGTGTGTGTGTGTGTGTGTGTGTGTGTGTGTGTGTGTGTGTGTGTGTGTGTGTGTGTGTGTGTGTGTAACGTTGTCTCAAGAAGTCACGTAGAGGGCTAAGAAAAGGTGCATGAATTTATCCAGATGTTCTTTTTTCAACTATCTCGACGGAGGCTCATGTCCGAGACGCTGTTATACACGGCAACGTTTCAACCACCTCGTCCGAAAGTCTCAAATTTTACGACTCTTTTTTTTCTTACGTCGTGCGCCAGGGACCGTCATACCCTATCGCTTCGCATGTGCAACTTGAGCCTCATCATTCCATAGGTCCACACTTGAAAACCCATAAAATTTTACGACAGCATGTGACGAAGACAGTGATCCGGGGAAAAAAATGCATTTCCATTGTACAGGGCTTTAGTTTTTCATCTCTGAATGATAATATATACAAGGAGTGCAACGTCAAGCCTTGATGCCGACACTTGAGATCATGCAGGTCTGGACATGTTAGCCCCATGGTTAAACTCATCATCGTCATCATCGGCGATATCAATAACGTCTTCGTCTACCCCAACTTCCACTCCGTCGTCATGGGCGATATTCACGACAACCTCCATCTCATCATCGACGAGATCGATCACTTCAATTTGGTTCGACATTTTTCTTAACTGATTTTCCGCTGGAGGTGATTCTATTACATTTTCCGAGCTAGAAGGGAACGACAAAAATATTTTCTGATGGGAGACTATTTTTAATCGTCGGCAGCGCTCAAAAGTGGCCACACTTTGAATGAAGCAGTGAGTTCACATATCTCTCTGGCAAGACTTTTCAACTCGTTAATATGGAGAACAACAATGAACCATCAGAAGAAATCTTGCACAACCAAGCCATGCTCTTAAGTTCGATCGACGACTTTGCTGTGTGGGAGATACAGATCGTCGAGTTCATCGAAGTACTGAAATCGCAAAGCCGAATTAAGCGCCAACGATTATCAACTAAACATCAATAGTCATTGATAGGCCAAATACCGAATCTGGAAGGATTGAAGTATTTCATTTACTATGAATATACTATGATTCTATGTGCATGGGTGCAGGACACAGCGGTGATGGGTTAATGTGGCGAGAACTCGACTTGAACGCCTGATGGTCTATACTTTAACTTCTGCTCGATGAATTTCAACAACGTGAAAGTGGTTGAGCTTTACAAAAGATACGTAATCTTACAATAAATGTAAATAAGTATAAATCAATACGCCTTAAATGTTGTATCTCATTGCCACGGGAAGCAATGATTATGAGGGCTGCGATTATTGTGCAATCAAGAGGTAATGCACGTTTCGCATGGGTGACAGTTACAGCTTTATACCCAGCTGAACGAAACAGTGACCACGGATCTTCTTACATGCATTATTCAACGGTATTGAATCTATCGAATATTGGATTCCCAATAACTATAGGTCAAATTAAAAAAAAAATTGTGCTTCAAAACAATGTATCCATTAATGTGTGTACCACCGAAGAAGACATTGCTCCGATACGCATGGCTCAACATAAAAAGAAGAAAAGCATATCAATTTGCTATACATACAAGATACCGAAGATAACAATGTATGACATATCACATAGATAAAGAACCTGTCAAGCCTCGTGAGCGCAGAACAGAGACAACCATTAAAAAATATATGTATGCCATCGGTGTATGAAGTTAACACAATTACTATATCGTCATATGTGCTAGACGAATTAAACAACAATCTATTATTTCGCCGGTGTCGGCATTACTTTAGATCAACGGATAAACTGCAATCACATGAGATCGATTATGGAGCAATAAAGCACTGCGCCATCCGACTATCAAATGATACTAATAAGTGGCTTCAAATCATCAACTCCAATTGGAAAGCAACACATCCATTCACTGTAAATGCCTACTTAGAGTGTTTTTTTTTAAACTAATTATAGAGAGAAGATGAGAGTGTGCAAAGACTGATGCGATGAACGTAGCAGAGGATATGTATCAATATCATGAAGTATTTACTATTGATTACCACATGTGTTTTTCATATGATGAATCACTATCATAGTATCGATCACATCACAGCGCCGATTTCATACCATAGTTTGTGACAGAACTGGAAAAACTAGTGCTGTACATAAAATATATTTTCTACGAAAATTAATGCTCGTCATGAGTTAATTCTAATACCTTCACGCTATGGCAATAATTGTGCATTCAGTCATCATCAACTACTAGAGGTAGAAGTTGAATTACTCAAGATACAATGGCGTATGCCCCACATAATATTAGATGAGATCAATAAATTATCATTACATCGACCATTGGAAAGTGGGCGATACTTGAATGTGGGTTTTCGCTCTTGGGATCTATACGACTGTCCATCGCTTCAAAGCACAACGAAACATTCATGGACCGCAAAAGCTGCCTCCCAACTAGAGAAACCAAAATATGTAATTGGTGCGGTGCAGACTGGTAAAAAAGATAATGGATGGCAAAGGACATTATATTATTCACCGACTGCAAACTCACAGGTGCTAAACTTTATTTCAATTCAGGATTCTTTTCTCAAGATGACTCGAATATGGACTTCAAAAAAGTTTCGACATTTTGTTCAATAGGTACTCTCGATTTTGTAAATACCATTATGACTGCAATAGTGATCGTTCTTTACCAACCATCGCTGAGTCTTAATGTAACGATCCTCTCACGGTTAATGATTGATCGCATCAGAAACATGTAATTGGTGGCTGAATCATAAAGATTCATGCAAATAAAATAAATGTAACATTATATACTTTTTATTCTCCTCACCCCGTACTTAGTTATGGCAGCATCACCAGCTATCGGATTGTGCAACTGAAAACAATATTACTTTCGAATGTGAAACTCATTTTTTTTGTATGGAATTTGATTGAAAATAAATTAATATAATCGCCCAATGATAATCGAAGACATTGATCGGTATACGTTCGTTAGGCGTTCGTGAGCCGTTTGTTGGAAGTTTGCGAGGCATTCGAAGATTTTCGATAGTCGTTCATGAAACGTTCCAGAGACTTCCGAAGACATTCATACGATGTTCGAAGCCATTTAAGAGACGTTCGAAAACATTCATAAGGCATTTGAAGACACGCATGAGGGGTTCAAAAAGTTTCAAGAGCCTTTCTACGACGTTCATCCGACGTTTGAAGATGTTCGTGAGACATTCAAGAGACTTTCGAAAACGTTCATAAGACGTTTGAAGACATTCATGAGAGGTGCGAAGACCTTCGGAGACTTTCGAAGACGTTCAAGAGATCTGTGACGATATTTATAATACGTTTAAAGACATTGGTGAGGGGTTCGAAGTCGTTACAGAGACTTTAAAAGACATTTACAAGGGGTTTGAAGACGTTCAAGAAACTTTCGATTACGTTCAAGAGACTTTCGACGACATTCATAATACGTTTGAAGACATTCATGAGGGGTTCGAAGACGCTTAAGAGAGGCTTTCAAAGACATTCACGAGGGGTTTGTCCAAAGACATTCATAATACGTTTGAAGACATTCAAGAGACTTTCGACGACATTCATAAGACGTTTGAAGAGGTGCATGAGGCCTTCAAAGAGTTTCAAGAGACTTTCTACGACGATCATGAGACGTTTGAAGATGTTCGTGAGTTATTCAAAAAACTTTCGAAGACGTTCATAAGACATTCATGAGACATTCATAAGACATTCATGAGAGGTGCGAAGACCTTCAGTGACGTTCGAAGACATTCAAGAGATCTTTGACGATATTCATAATACGTTTGAGACATCGATGAGGGGGTTCGACGACGTTTTAGAGACTTTCAAAGACATTCACGAGGGGTTTGAAGACGTTCAAGAAACTTTCGAATACGTTCAAGAGACTTTCGACGACATTCATAATACGTTTGATTACATTCATGAGGGATTCGAAGACGCTTGAGAGACTTTCAAAGACGTTCACGAAGGGTTCGAAGACGTTTAAGAGACTTTCGACGGCGTACATAATATGTTTGAAGACATTCATGTGGGGTTCGAAGATGCTTAAGAGACTTCCAAAGAAATTCACGAGAGGTGCGAAGACATTCAGAAACTTTTGAAGACATTCAAGAGTTCTTTGACAATATTCATAATACGTTTGAAGACATCGATGAGAGGATCGACGATGTTTTAGAGACTTTCAAAGACATTCACGGAGGATTTGAAGACGGTCAAGAAACTTTCGAATACGTTCAAGAGACTTTCGACGACATTCATAATACGTTTGATTACATTCATGAGGGATTCGAAGACGCTTGAGAGACTTTCAAAGACGGTCACGGGGGGTTCGACGACGTTTAAGAGACTTTCGACGGCGTACATAATATGTTTGAAGACATTCATGTGGGGTTCGAAGACGCTTAAGAGACTGTTAAAGACATTCACGAGAGGTGCGAAGACATTCAGAAACTTTCGAAGACATTCAAGAGTTCTTTGACAATATTCATAACACGTTTGAAGACATCGATGAGAGGATCGAGGATGTTTTAGAGACTTTCGAAGACATTCACAAAGGGTTTGAAGGCGTTCGAAAAACTTTCGAATACGTTCGAGAGACTTTCGGCCACATTCATAATACGTTTGAAGACATTCATGATGGGTTTGAAGACGCTTGAGAGACTTTCAAAGACCTTCACGAGAGGTTCGAAGACGTTCAAGAGACTTTCGACGACATTCATGAGTTCTTTGACAATATTCATAATACGTTTGAAGACATCGATGAGAGGATCGACGATGTTTTAGAGACCTTCAAAGACATTCACGGAGGGTTTGAAGACGTTCAAGAAACTTTCGAATACGTTCAAGAGACTTTCGACGACATTCATAATACGATTGATTACATTCATGAGGGATTCGAAGACGCTTGAGAGACTTTCAAAGACGTTTACGAGGGGTTCGAAGACGTTTAAGAGACTTTCGACGGCGTACATAATATGTTTGAAGACATTCATGTGGGGTTCGAAGACGCTTAAGAGACTTTTAAAGACATTCACGAGAGGTGTGAAGACATTCAGAAACTTTCGAAGACATTCAAGAGTTCTTTGACAATATTCATAATACGTTTGAAGACATCGATGAGAGGATCGACGATGTTTTCGAGACTTTCAAAGACGTTCACGAAGGGTTTGAAGGCGTTCGAAAAACTTTCGAATGCGTTCGAGAGACTTTCGGCTACATTTATAATACGTTCGAAGACATTCATGAGGGGTTCGAAGATGCTTGAGAGACTTTCGACGACATTCAAGATACGTTTGATTACATTCATGAGGGATTCGAAGACGCTTGAGAGACTTTCAAAGACGTTCACGAGGGGTTCGAAGACGTTTAAGAGACTATCGACGGCGTACATAATATGTTTTAAGACATTCATGTGGGGTTCGAAGACGCTTAAGAGACTTTTAAAGACATTCACGGGAGGTGCGAAGACATTCAGAAACTTTCGAAGACGTTCAAGAGTTCTTTGACAATATTCATAACACGTTTGAAGACATCGATGAGAGGATCGACGTTGTTTTAGAGACTTTCAAAGACATTCACGAAGGGTTTGAAGGCGTTCGAGAAACTTTCGAATACGTTCGAGAGACTTTCGGCCACATTCATAATGCGTTTGAAGACATTCATGAGGGGTTCGAAGACGCTTGAGAGACTTTCAAAGACCTTCACGAGAGGTTCGAAGACGTTCAAGAGACTTTCGACGCCATTCATGATACGTTTGAAGACATTCATGTGGGGGTAGAAAACGCTCAAGAGACTTTCAAATACATTCACGGGAGGTTTGAAGACGTTCAAGAGGCTTTCGAAGACGTTCAGAAATCTTCGACGACATGCATAATACGATCTTCGACGACACCCATAAACCGAAGACATTCATGACGTTTGAGTTTCGCTGTCATACATTCACAACAATTCGCTGTCATACATTACAAACTGTCATCGAAGATTTCTGAACGTCTTCGAAAGCCTCTTGAACGTCTTCAAACCTCCCGTAAATGTATTTGAAAGTCTTTTAAGCGTCTTCTAATCCCACATGAATGTCTTCAAACGTATCATGAATGTCGTCGAAAGTCTCTTGAACGTCTTCGAACCTCTCGTGAAGGTCTTTGAAAGTCTCTCAAGCGTCTTCGAACCCCTCATGAATGTCTTCAAACGTATTATGAATGTGGCCGAAAGTCTCTCGAACGTATTTGAAAGTTTCTCGAACGCCTTCAAACCCTTCGCGAATGTCTTTGAAAGTCTCTAAAACATCGTCGATCCTCTCATCGATGTCTTCAAACGTATTATGAATATTGTCAAAGAACTCTTGAATGTCTTCGAAAGTTTCTGAATGTCTTCGCACCTCTCGTGAATGTCTTTAAAAGTCTCTTAAGCGTCTTCGAACCCCACATGAATGTCTTCAAACATATTATGTACGCCGTCGATAGTCTCTTAAACGTCTTCGAACCCCTCGTGAACGTCTTTGAAAGTCTCTCTAGCGTCTTCGAATCCCTCATGAATGTAATCAAACGTATCATGAATGTCGTCGAAAGTCTCTTGAACAACTTCGAACCTCTCGTGAAGGTCTTTGAAAGTCTCTCAAGCGTCTTCGAACCCCACATGAATGTCTTCAAACGTATTATGAATGTAGCCGAAAGTCTCTCGAACGTATTCGAAAGTTTTTCGAACGCCTTCAAACCCTTCGTGAATGTCTTTGAAAGTCTCTAAAACATCGTCGATCCTCTCATCGATGTCTTCAAACGTATTATGAATATTGTCAAAGAACTCTTGAATGTCTTCGAAAGTTTCTGAATGTCTTCGCACCTCTCGTGAATGTCTTTAAAAGTCTCTTAAGCGTCTTCGAACCCCACATGATTGTCTTCAAACATATTATGTACACCGTCGAAAGTCTCTTAAACGTCTTCGAACCCCTCGTGAACGTCTTTGAAAGTCTCTCAAGCGTCTTCGAATCCCTCATGAATGTAATCAATCGTATTATGAATGTCGTCGAAAGTCTCTTGAACGTATTCGAAAGTTTCTTGGACGTCTTCAAACCCTCCGTGAATGTCTTTGAAAGTCTCTAAAACATCGTCGATCCTCTCATCGATGTCTTCAAACGTATTATGAATATTTTCAAAGAACTCATGAATGTCGTCGAAAGTCTCTTGAACGTCTTCGAACCTCTCGTGAAGGTCTTTGAAAGTCTCTCAAGCGTCTTCGAACCCATCATGAATGTCTTCAAACGTATTAGCAATGTGGCCGAAAGTCTCTCGAACGTATTCGAAAGTTTTTCGAACGCCTTCAAACCCTTTGTGAATGTCTTCGAAAGTCTCTCAAACATCGTCGATCCTCTCATCGATGTCTTCAAACGTGTTATGAATATTGTCAAAGAACTCTTGAATGTCTTCGAAAGTTTCTGAATGTCTTCGCACCTCTCGTGAATGTCTTTAAAAGTCTCTTAAGCGTCTTCGAACCCCACATGAATGTCTTCAAACATATTATGTACGCCGTTGAAAGTCTCTTAAACGTCTTCGAACCCCTCGTGAACGTCTTTGAAAGTCTCTCAAGCGTCTTCGAATCCCTCATGAATGTAATCAAACGTATTATGAATGTCGTCGAAAGTCTCTTGAACGTATTCGAAAGTTTCTTGACCGTCTCCCCTCCGTGAATGTTCTTGACCGTCAACCCTCCGTGAATGTCTTTGAAAGTCTCTAAAACATCGTCGATCCTCTCATCGATGTCTTCAAACGTATTATGAATATTGTCAAAGAATTCTTGAATGTCTTCGAAAGTTTCTGAATGTCTTCGCACCTCTCGTGAATGTCTTTGAAAGTCTCTTAAGCATCTTCGAACCCCACATGAATGTCTTCAAACATATTATGTACGCCGTCGAAAGTCTCTTAAACGTCTTCGAACCCCTCGTGAACGTCTTTGAAAGTCTCTCAAGCGTCTTCGAATCCCTCATGAATGTAATCAAACGTATTATGAATGTCGTCGAAAGTCTCTTGAACGTATTCGAAAGTTTCTTGAACGTCTTCAAACCCCTCGTCAATGTCTTTGAAAGTCTCTAAAACGTCGTCGAACCCCCTCATCGATGTCTCAAACGTATTATGAATATCGTTAAAGATCTCTTGAATGTCTTCGAACGTCACTGAAGGTCTTCGCACCTCTCATGAATGTCTTATGAATGTCTCATGAATGTCTTATGAACGTTTTCGAAAGTTTGTTGAATAACTCACGAACATCTTCAAACGTCTCATGATCGTCGTAGAAAGTCTCTTGAAACTCTTTGAAGGCCTCATGCACCTCTTCAAACGTCTTATGAATGTCGTCGAAAGTCTCTTGAATGTCTTCAAACGTATCATGAATGTCTTTGGACAAACCCCTCGTGAATGTCTTTGAAAGCCTCTCTTAAGCGTCTTCGAACCCCTCATGAATGTCTTCAAACGTATTATGAATGTCGTCGAAAGTCTCTTGAACGTAATCGAAAGTTTCTTGAACGTCTCCAAACCCCTTGTAAATGTCTTTTAAAGTCTCTTAAACGACTTCGAACCCCTCACCAATGTCTTTAAACGTATTATAAATATCGTCACAGATCTCTTGAACGTCTTCGAAAGTCTCCGAAGGTCTTCGCACCTCTCATGAATGTCTTCAAACGTCTTATGAACGTTTTCAAAAGTCTCTTGAATGTGTCACGAACATTTTCAAACGTCTCATGAACGTCGTAGAAAGGCTCTTGAAACTTTTTGAACCCCTCATGCGTGTCTTCAAACGCCTTATGAATGTTTTTGAACGTCTCTTAAATGGCTTCGAACATCGTATGAATGTCTTCGGAAGTCTCTGGAACGTTTCATGAACGACTATCCAAAATCTTCGAATGCCTCGCAAACTTCCAACAAACGACCCACGAACGTCTAACGAACGTATACCGATCAATGTCTTCGATTATCATTGGGCGATTATATTAATTTATTTTCAATCAAATTCCATACAAAAAAAAATGAGTTTCACATTCGAAAGTAATATTGTTTTCAGTTGCACAATCCGATAGCTGGTGATGCTGACATATCTAAGTACAGGGTGAGGAGAATAAAAAGTACATAATGTTACATTTATTTTATTTGCATGAATCTTTATGATTCAGCCACCAATTACATATTTCTGATGCGATCAATCATTAACCGTGAGGGGGTCGTTACATTGAGACTCAGCGATGGTTAGTAAAGAACGATCACTATTGCAGTCATAATGGTATTTACAAAATCGAGAGTACCTATTGAACAAAATGTCGAAACTTTTTTGAAGTCCATATTCGAGTCATCTTGAGAAAAGAATCCTGAATTGAAATAAAGTTTAGCACTTGTGAGTTTGCAGTCGGTGAATAATATAATGTCCTTTGCCATCCATTATCTTTTTTATCAGTCAGCACCGCACCAATTACATATTTTGGTTTCTCTAGTTGGGAGGCAGCTTTTACGGTCCATGAATGTTTCGTTGTGCTTTGAAGCGATGGACAGTCGTATAGATCCCAAGAGCGAAAACCCACATTCAAGTATCGCCCACTTTCCAATGGTCGATGTAATGATAATTTATTGATCTCATCTAATATTATGTGGGGCATACGCCATTGTATCTTGAGTAATTCAACTTCTACCTCTAGTAGTTGATGATGACTGAATGCACAATTATTGCCATAGCGTGAAGGTATTAGAATTAACTCATGACGAGCATTAATTTTCGTAGAAAATATATTTTATGTACAGCACTAGTTTTTCCAGTTCTGTCACAAACTATGATATGAAATCGGCGCTGTGATGTGATCGATACTATGATAGTGATTCATCATATGAAAAACACATGTGGTAATCAATAGTAAATACTTCATGATATTGATACATATCCTCTGCTACGTTCTTCGCATCAGTCTTTGCACACTCTCATCTTCTCTTTATAAGTAGTAAAAAAAAACACTCCAAGTAGGCATTTACAGTGAATGGATGTGTTGCTTTCCAATTGGAGTTGATGATTTGAAGCCACTTATTAGTATCATTTGATAGTCGGATGGCGCAGTGCTTTATTGCTCCATAATCGATCTCATGTGATTGCAGTTTATCCGTTGATCTAAAGTAATGCCGACACCGGCGAAATAATAGATTGTTGTTTAATTCGTCTAGCACATATGACGATATAGTACTTGTGTTAACTTCATACACCGATGGCATACATATATTTTTTAATGGTTGTCTCTGTTCTGCGCTCACGAGGCTTGACAGGTTCTTTATCTATGTGATATGTCATACATTGTTATCTTCGGTATCTTGTATGTATAGCAAATTGATATGCTTTTCTTCTTTTTATGTTGAGACATGCGTATCGGAGCAATGTCTTCTTCGGTGGTACACACATTAATGGATAAATTGTTTTGAAGCACAATTTTTTTTTTTAATTTGACCTATAGTTATTGGGAATCCAATATTCAATAGATTCAATACCGTTGAATAATGCATGTAAGGAGATCCGTGGTCACTGTTTCGTTCAGCTGGGTATAAAGCTGTAACTGTCACCCATGCGAAACGTGCATTATCTCTTGATTGCACAATAATCGCAGCCCTCATAATCATTGCTTCCCGTGGCAATGAGATATAACATTTGACGCGTATTGATTTATACTTATTTACATTTATTGTAAGATTACGTATCTTTTGTAAAGCTCAACCACTTTCACGTTGTTGAAATTCATCGAGCAGAAGTTAAAGTATAGACCATCAGGCGTTCAATTCGAGTTCTCGCCACATTAACGCATCACCGCTGTGTCCTGCACCCATGCATATAGAATCATAGTACATTCATAGTAAATGAAATACTTCAATCCTTCCAGATTCGGTATTTGGCCTATCAATGACTATTGATGTTTAGTTGATAATCGTTGGCGCTTAATTCGGCTTTGCGATTTCAGTACTTCGATGAACTCGACGATCTGTATCTCCCACACAGCAAAGTCGTCGATCGAACTTAAGAGCATGGCTTGGTTGTGCAAGATTTCTTCTGATGGTTCATTGTTGTTCTCCATATTAACGAGTTGAAAAGTCTTGCCAGAGAGATATGTGAACTCACTGCTTCATTCAAAGTGTGGCCACTTTTGAGCGCTGCCGACGATTAAAAATGGTCTCCCATCAGAAAATATTTTTGTCGTTCCCTTCTAGCTCGGAAAATCTAATAGAATCACCTCCACCAGAGTTTTTCAATATCACGCTGATATCTTTTAACGTGGAAAGCATGAACAATAAATACACACGCAGAACGAGCCGATCGGGGTTCAACGGGAGCAAAAAAGAAAAGTATTTTTGTGAGTATTCCAGACCGCGAGTGCATCTATGCTCAAATGGTGCATGCAGTGGGATCAGTGGTCGAAGCCTAAAAAAAAAAATTCTCCGGCCATAGATCCACAAAGTTGATCGTTTTGTAATAAATACCTCGTTTTCGTATGTGTTTCGGATAGCCAAGACATTACTTGAGCGGAATGTTATTTTTTCAAAATGTTCCCTATGGTCGGAGGCTGGCATTGAACGTCGACGAACAAAAAAAATTGTCTTTAGAATATGGCTGATTTGGTAAAAACTGTATAGCCTCAAGTGTCACTTGAATAGGTTTGATGTTGCTCTGCGAAGAGCGCTATGATTCGTGACAGGCTGGACTTCATGCATACTGGAACACGTGGCAATATATATTAAAAACTCTAAGATGCTCTTTATAATACGCCAGTTCAGTCTCCATGACATAGACGCGGTTCTGTAGAGATCGCGAAAGTCAATGATTGGCGAGCCTGGCCAGCTTTCACTTCTATGAGTGCACACTTTTCTGGACAGCAGATGCCTACCCCTACAGGGATAGTTAAAGAAAAAAAACTTTTCGTTTATCCCCTGGCCAGGATGCACTATCTTGCAAGGTTTTTTTCTACAATAAGCCCCCACCCTACTATAAGCCTATGAGGATCCAAAAATCGAAATCCGAAGAAGGATCGGAACAGCAGTTTTCGCCATTCCAGTCTTCAACCTCCGAGGTGTCCTTGTGGAAGAGTCGGAAAACGGAAAATCAGTTAAGAAAAATGTCGAACCAAATTGAAGTGATCGATCTCGTCGATGATGAGATGGAGGTTGTCGTGAATATCGCCCATGACGACGAAGTGGAAGTTGGGGTAGACGAAGACGTTATTGATATCGGCGATGATGACGATGATGAGTTTAACCATGGGGCTAACTTGTCCAGACCTGCATGATCTCAAGTGTCGGCATCAAGGCTTGACGTTGCACTCCTTGTATATATTATCATTCAGAGATGAAAAACTAAAGCCCTGTACAATGGAAATGCATTTTTTCCCCGGATCACTGTCTTCGTCACATGCTGTCGTAAAATTTTATGGGTTTTCAAGTGTGGACCTATGGAATGATGAGGCTCAAGTTGCACATGCGAAGCGATAGGGTATGACGGTCCCTGGCGCTCGACGTAAGAAAAAAAAGAGTCGTAAAATTTGAGACTTTCGGACGAGGTGGTTGAAACGTTGCCGTGTATAACAGCGTCTCGGACATGAGCCTCCGTCGAGATAGTTGAAAAAAGAACATCTGGATAAATTCATGCACCTTTTCTTAGCCCTCTACGTGACTTCTTAAGAGACAACGTTACACACACACACACACACACACACACACACACACACACACACACACACACACACGCACGCACGCCGACCTCCCCACGACCGTAGCGCCACCTTGGCTTCCCTACACGCACGCACGCACACACGCCGACCTCCCCACGACCGTAGCGCCACCTTGGCTTCCCGACACGCACGCACGCACGCACGCACCACGCCGAACTCCCCACGACCGTAGCGCCACCTTGGCTTCCCTACACGCATGCACGCACGCACGCACATACACACAAAACACTCATCCCCCCCCCCCCCCCCCGCCGCAGAGGCCTTTCTGTGACGTCACACGCGCCCGGTGACCTCCCCACGACGGTGGCGCCACCTTGGCTTCACCACTTTTGACACTCAACCTCCCCTTGAGTTAGAACCCCCCTAGTACATCTACTGAGGATGGTCTGAAAGTGGAGTTCATAGAAAAGGTGCCTGAAGAATGGTTGCGGGGAGTGAGGGAAATACTCAATGAGCAATCGAAGAAAGAAGAGCTCGGAAGAGGATGGGAATAGGTAGGATCGTCCCCTCATACCAAGCGGGGGCATGTAATGTATCGCGAACTATAGAGGAATAACACTGCTGAATCACCTACTCGCCAGTATGTTCACCAGGAAGACTCAGGTATTGGTTGGGTATAAGTATGGGGGGGGGGGGAGGGTATAAGTAATAATAATTATAAAGCCAAGCGGGATTCAGGGTGGGGAGCGGCACAAGGGGCCACGCCTTTGTATTAAACGCGTTAACAAATAATAATCTTTAAAATAAAAGAAGACATGTTTACGGCGTTTTCGGGCTTTGAATCCGCTTTCGGAACAAAGATCGAGATATTCTGATAAAAATTAGATAGGTGGGTATCGAAGGAATACTGATAGAAGCAATTGAAAATATATACGCTGAAACGGTGAACGAGGTGATAGCAGGGGCAGGCATTTCAAAAAGATTTGAAATCAAAAGCGGAGTGAGGCCGGGATGCCCGCTCAGCCCATCGCGTTTTAACCTGTATATTGAGGATGTGGGAAAGAAGAAATGAGGGTGGAACAGTTATAGAGGGAAAAATTATCTTCGCGCTCAAATTATACAATTCAACGAACTTACCTGTAAGTTCTATTGTAATTGTATGAAGCGCCTCTTCCGAAGAGATCAACAAGTAGTACCTCCTTTGGTATACCGAGGGCCCCACAAAATTTCTAAGTTCAGATTTTTCTGAGCTGTCAATCTTCCCATTCCGACTGTCATTCTTTTAAAGTATTGCCGTAATATCAACGAGTTAGAATAAAATATTAGAACGATGGGTATCTGAGGCATTTGGGTGGGATTGATCTCTTTGGAAGAGGTGCTTCAAACAATTGTAATAGAACTTCACTTACAGGTAGGTTCATTTAATTGTATAATTGTATTTCGCGCCTCTTCTTCGGAGATCAACAAGTAGCTATGTAAAGTTGTTTAGGGATCGTCCTTTAATCACGTGAGGTTTTGTGGCCACTTTTTGAGGCCCCCCCTCCCCCATGGCGATATGCGGTGAGGTTTCTGTTATCCAAATCCTCCCTCCCCCCCCCCCCCCTATTTGAGCCTCACGTAAATTATGGACGACCCCACATCGCCATTGGGGGGGGGGGGGGGGGGGGCTTACAAAGTGGCCAAAAAACCTCACGCGATTAATGGACGATCCCTTACGGCAAATGTGTTGTAAAAGCAAAACATGTTAGACAGAGTTGGATATTCACAATCAAGCATTATATTTTTCAAATGTTTTACACGTCATATTTATGATTGATGGTTTCTCTTAACATTCGAATTCAAGATTTATAATGCAAACGATTTTTTTTCCTGAATCGGTCGGTTATAGAATTTCGCAAGGTCTGTGATTTTTTTTACTATCCTGCACTTTTTAGAATTGTATCAACGCCAATCAATTGTATTACGCCATATCGACTGGCTGCTCATGTAGCCGCATGACGTGTGCTATAAGCAGTAAATGACTCCGTGTCGACCCAGCTGATTGTTAACACGTTTTTAATCCACCCACTAAGCGTTTGAGTAAAAGCGCGTTTGTGGGGTCTTTTAAATGTTATGAACAGTTTTTGTTCCATCCCCCGTATATCTTTTGTTTTTTCCAAATATTGTTCTAACACAGCGGAGGGACAAATTAGTCTACCCTCTGAGAAAAAAGGGACGATAAGCGTGAGTTGTATCTTCTTAACCCCCGACGTTTTTATCCATTCGACAATCTTAATTTCGATTGTTTCATTTCTTTTTTGGATATTTCTAATGTCTATTACGGATAAGGTCTGGATACGATGGCCGGTTACCAATGCTAGTAATGCAACTACTTTTAACGACAACTTTTTAAGTGATGATTTCTTATTTGACCCCTACTTTCTTAGTTCGTCTAATACAGTTTCGATTCGATATACGAATCGATTCGATCGATATACGATCGATACAATAATCGATTCGTACTTTGCTCTAGGAGGCCTCAATCGAGCGATTCCTTTGAAAAAACGTTTAATTTGTGGTTCAATGCCAAGATCAGGTCCGTATATGAGAGCAATTGCAGATCGCGCGCAGTTAAGAGTCCGATAAGACGTACCATTTTAGTATTCTTGGGTGAGAAAACCTAAAATATCTGGTATCGAACCACGGAAGGGATCAATGGTACTTCTTTAACAGAAATCCTACCATTTTCTTAGTCCGATGTCATATTGTTTTTTGTTTGAATCTGTCAACGAAGTCAGCATTATTTCCACTGCTTCCACGGGTACTGTTTTTAATTTCAATCCTTCTTTGAAAAGATTCCCGCAACCAGGGTAATCGTCTTCCACATTGGGTGAGGTTTCCTATCGCACGATATCAACCATTTTTTTATTAGGCTTAAAGAAAATCGGTTCAGATTCTAGTGAGGACATAAATATTGGAAACCACGATTGAGCTGGCCAGTGTGGAGCGACTAAAATCCCTCTCGAGTTTTCAAATTTATTTTTTCGTAAAATGCGTAGTATTAAAGAAAACGGGGGAAAGGCGTAGAAGCAGTATTGATTCCATTTTATAGTGAACGCGTCAACAGCCATTGATTCGGGGTCTTTTTTCCATGACACATAATTTTGTCATTTTTCATTCTATCTTGTTGCAAAAAGATCGAAGTTGTGTCGACCAAACTTATATACAATTTCTTGAGACGCTTCACGGGACAATTCGTATTCTGTTTCTGGTTCGCGCCGTCGAGACTCGAAATCAGCTTCCACATTGTCTTGTAAAGATATGTATGACGCAAAAATCCAAATGTCTCTTTGCTCACACTAGCTCCATATGTCTTTAGAGATCTAAGCTAGTTTTGGAAAATGGATTCCGCCTTTTTTATTATCATATGCGATGGCTGTTGTATTATCCACTCTTAATACAATATTGCAGCAACGAGATTTTTTGCGAAACACTTGAGACCCAACCAAACTGCTAATAGCCCTAAGTGATCGAGCCCACGTTTTCCTGCGTGAAAAGCTCCCTAACCGGAACGTGACGCGTCAGTGAAAATTTCGGCTTGTGGGTCAAAGCAACTTATCGAGTTAATCGATAAACGAATATTTGTATCCCACCAGTGACGGTCGGTTTTTGAGATTCCGGATAATGACATATTGCCTTCAAAATTGTTCTCGTTTTGTTCGAGTGTTAGGAATCTTTCGCGTTCAAAACTTCTTATATGTACTCAACCGTATTTGAGGGTCGAACAACATGATCCTAAGAGACCAATAAAAGCTGCAAATTCGCGAATTTAGCACTCTTTTTTTCTTTTAATTTTTGATAATTCGTTGATGACTTTTTCTCTCTTTTCAGCGAGAAGCTCTACAGTCATTTTCTGCGGATCATATATAAAACCTTGGAATTTACAACGCTGTAAAGGTGTAGTGTTGCTCTTTTTTGCATTGATTATAAAACCAAGCTGTTCCAGTAAATTTTTTGTTGGTCTAACATTACTCTGACAAGTTGCAGAAGAGTCTCCCAGTAATAACAAATCGTCCAGATAGATGACGGACTCATAACCCAAATTTCTCAGGTAAAAGACGACTGGCTTCATGAGTTTTGAAAACGTGTAGGCAGCTGTACTTAATCCGAATGGGAAACAGCAAAACTCGTATAGTATTCCCATAAAAACAAATCTTAAGTATTTCCGATCATTTTCTGCTACACAGACAAGATAATAAGTATCGTTGAAGTCCAAGGTTGCCATGTAACAGCCAGGGCTCAAGACACGGCGAACCGTTTTTTCATCTTCCAACTTGAAGTGTTCCGGATTTAAGAATTTATTAAACTGTTTGAGATTTAAAATTAATCGATGTGAGCCGTCTGGTTAAGGTACAAGAAAGATTGAAGAAACATATAGATTTTTGTCTGGTTTTGTTTTGCAAATAGCCCCTATCGCTAATAAGCGAGATAATTGATCCATGATTATAACCTTTTCCTTTTCGGACCATTGAGTCTCGCTGGAGTGGGACTTTTGAATAGGCTCAGACGCGAAAGGGATCTTATATCCATTTACCCAATTCAGAATGATCGTATTAACCCGAATTTCCATTCATTGTGGACGAAATGCACTAAGGCGGCCTGCTGTGGAACTTACAATATTTAAATGCGTCTCTTCGGGTATGTTGATCTTTGTATTGGTCTGCGATTCGTTTGAGGTTTCTGATTGCGGTATGACGATCTCTGCCCGCCCAGTGCCGTATTGTTTTGACGTTTGAACGTCTGAGCAGTGAGACGCCGCGACGGGCCTTTCCCGTTTTTTAGGAAGGTATTTTGCGTTTGTTGGAACTTTGGCTTAAAAACCTGGCTTGACGTGGCGAAACTTTTAGCAGCCTTGACTTTCTCCTCTAAGTTTATTCCAAGTAGCCACTCGTCAGTCACTGTTGAGTTGAGAACCTCACGTAAAGATACATTGATGTTTTTGATGATTAGACTCCTTCAAATTGATTATTCCTCGTGTTGAAAGTCGGAAAATATTCTCAATAAACCACTAAGAACGTTGAGCATTTCCAATTTTTTTTCGGCCTCGAGTTTGAACGCCACTGATGTTAATTTTAATAACCCACTGATACCAGCGGTTATCTTTTCTTGTTTTTCGACGATCCGCACATCCCTTTTCAGTGATGTATCTTGAAGGGGACCCTTTGATCTCTAAATTCAATTTTGGCGGATCCAAAAATAGGCCATTTTCGGGTGGAGGGAATTTTTTAACAATGCCTCCTTTTCTGCTGCAGGAAGACCTTTTTTAAGAATTTCTTCCACTCTTACTACAAGATCTTAATGGACTGCTGGAGCCAAAATTCTTTCCGGTATGAGTCTGTCACCAATGGCCTGCAAAATCTCAATAGACTTTCAGTGGAGATCTGAGGATTTAGGTCTGCATCGAGTTCTGATTGTGACTGATTTCTTTGGCTACTATCTTTTCCGCGCGATCTCACATTAGTAGGTGTGTGTTACTCTCGTTTGCAGCTTCGTCGGAAGTGCTTCGATATTCATACTTACTGGACTTAGAGGACTCCTCATCCTGACGATTCTTTTCTTTTGGTTTTTGGGCGTATTCGCAATCTCGAAGCCCATGGTTACGATGCTCCGTATCGTCTTTGTATTTATCTTGACGACGTTCTCGATGCTGCGAGTAATCTTGTTCTCTACGAGACGACTCTGATCTCGCTCTGCTGTGACACCCCAGTGACGACAATATAATATTTAACTATGATTTGCGGTATAAATATTTGCCAATATCTATACGCATGTGTCATCTTCTATATATATATATATATATATATATATATATTACAGATTAGAGGAAAAAAAAACAAATGCCTGACGAGAAGGCTCCTCTTTTTAGACTTCGCGACACGGTTGGACCGTGTCACGAGTCAATAGACATCTGTTGTCATATATATAGATTCAGCAAAATTTGTATCTATGGACTCGTCATATGGGGACGTTCGTTGATGAGACGGGGCACAAGGTTTTGTTGAAACAAAGAACAATTGCCTTGCAAGGCATCGTTTTTCTTTCTCCCGATGAATTGACTTCGCGATCTGGTTGTAGACCAGACCGCGAGTCTACGACATCCCATAGCACGTCTACAGCCGGTTGGACCGGGAGAGACAGGGAGTACGTTTTCCCATGTCCACGTTGGTTGGCAATTGGCGATTACAGGGCTTCCAATACCCGTATTGACACGTTCGCGACATATTCGGCTCTCTCGTCACATTTCTCTTACTTCGTGTCCGTTTGTGTCGTTTGCTCCTTTGATATTCGTCCAGTTCTTTCTTCCAATGATGTATTCGATCTTCTAAATATTTTTCCTCGCTTTCTCGTGGGAATCGATCTCTATGATTTCGTTTCCTCATTTTTTCTGCTTTTAACACGATATGACGCTTTCGGAACCAAAAAGAAGAATGACAGTCAGAATGGGAAGATGGACAGCTCAGAAAAACCTGTACTTGGAAATTTTGTGGCGCCTTCGGTATACCAAAGGAGGTACTACTTGTTGATCTTTTCGGAAGAGGCGCGAAATAAAATGCACGAATGATAATGTTTTAATAGTCGGAGGCGATGAGGGTTTGAGGAGCATGCTGACCTCTTTCGAGAAGTACATAGAAACAATTTAACAGAGAATATGAATAAAATGAGAGTAATGATGTTCCAGAATGGAGGACGAAATAAGAAGAAAAAATGGGAAGAATTGGAAATAGTTCAAGACTATAAGTACTTAGGGGTCTGGTTCTCTACCGGAAATTCATTCGAAAAACATTAAAAATAGCTGATAACATTTTTAAAGTGAGCAACGCCATTTGAGTATTTTTCAACACAGTCCCATCGATATTTTTATGAAAGGTTATCTGTAAATAACAAGTCAAAAATTGATCGATATCTATATAAATGGAGCTATCGTTATGCGTAGCCGTTTTTTATTTTGGTTTTTTTTTACAAAATGCCGACGGTTTGGACATTTTTTCTATTTTTAAGGCCCGTTTTTGTATTCAAACAGTCTTTAAAAATAGTAATGATCAAAATTTAAAAAATCAGCTACGTACAACCTCAGTCACTGCGATTACAAAAATGTCAAAAAAAAGATTGAACATCGGTTGATAAGTTTTGAGGTTTCGCTGGGATAAGGTCGAAAAAAGGAGTTTCGAGAAAAACGCGTTCAAAGTTTTCGTTCCGCTTTTCTTTATACAAAGTTATGTTTTTTTTTATAGAATATTGATGCTTACATTAAAGTCCTGGGCGATATGACGGTTCTTCATCTTCATTATATTTCACAATATAATAAGTTTATCTATTGTGAACTATGCCACACCTGTAAGGACTGAGGACACTAACCGGTCGCGCTACCTGTTCTCTATATGTACTTTCAAGAATTATAAAAAACAAAAAAAAATGTTTTTTTCCAATTTTGCTTGGGAAAAGTGAGGAAGGGGGAAAGCACTATGCAAATTCTTCCACTCTAGATTCATTGTCTTTTCCATTCATCTTCGAACACCCATCAAATCTCAAACCTACGCATTTCTCTGGATTAAGATCTTCGTTTGCCAAAAACGCATCGATGGTCTGTGCCATTGATTTCGCATCTAAAGCTTTCAGCTCAATAAACCGGACGAATGCCTCTTCAACTTCGTTGGTTTCCTCATTGAAATATCGTAGCCCAATTGATAACTGTTCTCTTCCAGAAAAATCGGCTGTTTCATCCACTATTACACTGTATGCTTTGGTTTTTTAAACTTTCTTCGTGATTTGAAGAGAATCAGGTCTCTGGCGTCAATTCGTAGGTTGAATAACCCCTCTAGAATTCCGTCACCAGAATGTCGACCTCTCAGAGTGCTGGCGCACTTGCAAGAAATTATTTAGCAGATTCGAGTGCTGCTTTATGGGAGAGAGTGCTTTTCGCACCGCTCATGAACATCTTTGAATTTACAAAACGGCGCTCCGACAAATGATTTCAATACACTTCCGACAGAACTCAGATTGGGCGGAAACAACGTGCAATATTTGTGAAAAGCTCTTCTTTGGTGTCGGGAATATGGCAGCCAGGGAGAGTACTTTTCCAGCCATGAATGATCAAATGTTCGCTTCAAATGATTGGGGTCTTTCACACAGTCATATGTCTTAGGTGGAGTCCAACAGGTTTCCAGCAATTCTTTCTTCCGTATAACTGTTTAAAGGGACACTCGACTAGCAAATCGACTCCCAATATTCCTTTCAATCCTTATCCCAAACATACCTTTGGATGAGCTTCGTTTCGTCAGGGTACTCACGGATCATTGCAAGAACCAGGTTCTTGAACGCGTTTGTAAGACTCAGCAACTTCCGTTGCGGTCTCCTTTTTGTTCCCCTTCTCCACTTTTTCCTCCTGCTCATCGCTTTCGCTGCTTCTATTGTCAGTTTTTCTTTCATTTTAAATTTATTGCGAAACAAATATATAGTAGACATACATCAATGTGATACCGAAATGTTCATATAAGGTTCTACCATACGGAAATGTACACTTCTTAAAAGCAACGTTAATACCCAAGAATCGCCAAACATATGAACTTTGAATTTTCTCAGCAAAAAAATTCTGATATCCATGATGTGAACTTGAAACGAATGAATGTTTCTTACAGCTTACAGCTTATCGCTCACGCACACAACAGGTGAACAATTATTGTCCAAAGCCCCGCCGCGCCACGATGTCGGGTGGAGGTGGAGAGGCCAACATTGAGAGGGGGAACTAAAAATGGGCGCGTGAGGGGGGGGGGGGGGGCTTAAAAAAATTGTATTCATTTTTTGGGTTCTGAGAAGGACCACGTTCACAAAAATTGCCGGTTCCCATAGGCAGAGCCTAGGAAACTAGGGTTAAGTTGCCCGTGAGAGGCGGAGGAGATAGGGGAAGGGTTGCTTTAGTGGTGGAATTCCACTAGAGGCATTTTCCTGCGAGGATTGGTCGGTGCGGGGGTGGGACGTGTGGGAATGCGGAGGGGAATATACTCGGCGACAGTACAGGCGTTTCGGCGGGAGGAGGAAGGCATAGGTTTCTCCACCTCCTGAAGGAGAGCCTCATAGAGCACATTGAATTCGGAATCCGCGGAGTCCGGAGAAAGAGGGGCCTGAGGGGGGGGGGGGAGCCTCTCATCGAGGGGAGATTCTCCTTGCTGCCGATTTCGAGGTCCTCCACTGACTTCTGGGTGATCGCGAGATTTTAATTTCGGGGGTCCGAAGGTGCTGCCTGGGGGGGGGGTGGAGCGGATAGAGGTTAGATATGCCGGTAAGGAAGGCAGCTTTTCGACGTGTTAGAAGATATGTTGCGCCCATTCGAAATTATGAGCGTAATTATCCTCTTCGACGGGTGCGGTGGATGGTGATGCGTGCAGATATTAATTGGTGTGGAGGGTACTTCCGCTGCCTTCCGTAGGAGTTGCCCTGCTGGACGTGGGCAGGGTTCTTAAGGATGGGAATAGACGTCCGATTTTTTCTTTCCGCCAATCCGATCCGACAGTCGGATCTCACTATCGGAAGGCACTCGTGCCATACATTTGTTTGAGCATGCAATACACATCCGATCCGACTATCGGAACTCGGATCCGACTATCGGATCGGATGTGTATTGCATGCTCACTCAAATGTATGGTACAAGTACCTTCCGATAGTCGGATCCGACTGTCGGATTGGATTGTCGGAAAGAAAAAATCGGACGTCTATTCCCAGCCTAAGACTACGCAGCATGAATTAAAGGGAATAATTGGATTCACACAAAGAAAATATAAAGACGTACTTTGAACGTAATAAGGATAAGAATAATATTTAGCTCACCGAGAATCCAGAGAGGAATGAATTGGATATAGAAATGGTTTGGCTGAAAAGGATTTTTTAAACACGAACTGTGTGCTTTTTCATCTACGGCAACGTACGGCGTGCAGAGAAAAAATTGGAAGGAGCAGAATCACGATCCGTAATTTTTCAAGACTCTTCACGGGCTGTGAAGGCGGTCGATGGCATCCCGATCATCGCGGGTGGCAGGTCTTTCATTTCCGACCAAGGCTCTGATCGGATATAGGAAAACGGGAGGCAAGACGCCCACAGTCGGCCAGCGCGCGAACTATGCGCTGGCGTCGAGCGCGGCAGGCTCGTGTCAGGCACGCCCCCCCCCCCCCCCGAGGAACATTGGATTTTTTGCAATTTCATTCTCTTACACATTTTTCGTATCCCTAGCGGGTGGGGGCTGCCCCCTGCACCCCCCCCCCCGCGACGTCCTTGGGAAAAATAGAACAAAAAGTAGAAAGGGGAATAAAAATCCAAATGGAGCAGAGGATCCAGGCCGACTGGTGCAGGGTTTACAGATCAACATTCTGCAAAGAGTATAGGAAAAGAAAAGAAACACAGAAATGGAGAAACACTGGAAGGCAAAGCAGCTCAGAAGGGAAACACATTCGTGGCTGCGAAGTGGTGAAGGCAGCAATCAGAGCGGAAGTAGTGGAAAAACAAAAAGAATCGCTGAAGTACAATCTAAGGCAAAAAATACAGCAACTGGCTATGACTTATTGCGTCAAAGAGCAATGTGCGTATGTTAAAAAGGTCGAGGTATTGACACAACATGTCGCGCAAAGAGCAGAAAATACCAGTATATGAAACGTTACGAGAACGGAGGCTTGTGTACATAATTTGTAAGACCCAGTAAAGGGAAATAGTATGTGAGGGAGGACCCATGTTTAAACACCATCAAAAGGAATACCCTGAAAATAAAAACTACTACTACTACTTCGGAGCCCGAATAGCAGTGTGGATTGATTTTTTATTCATCCCGAACTGTTTTTAACAATGATTGTTTTTTCGTTACTTGTTCTTCACGCAAAATATTCCAGTCGGAATGTACATGAGACTTATTCTCGGAACCAGCACATCGCCAATTTTTCTGTAGGTTCCTTGGCTTACCAGGAATCTACCCTAAATATTCCCAAAAATGGTGTTTTGCGACCAGCAGAGATTGTTTTTGAAAAACTTAGTTTTCTAGTGATATATGTTTTGGGATTGGTTTAATAAAAAAATGCTTCTTACAAAAGTTATGCGGAATGACCCCACGTATAAAATAAGTAAAAGGTGGATTAAAAAAAAAAAACATTTTTTTGCATCTACTTAGTGTATTAATGAACGTAGTGTTCTGAAACTCAATCACCAACTAGAAGAATCTATCCCCAAAAGATATATTTACATTTTACTAAGCTAGGTCATATAGTTAACAAGTAATTACCGATTCTCGTAAATCCGGCACCTCTTCATAGCAAGAGATCTAGAAGGGCCACATGGGAAACAAAATTCGTGACTTCTCGTTGCGTTGACGATTGACTTCGCCGGGATGTCGACTCGAGTGGGAGGCTCCCCCTCGCCGCCGGATGACGTTTGACTCGGCGTCTGCCCTGGAAACAGATGCTTCCAATTCGTTGTTGTAGGTTGCCTGGGTGCCTCGGTGAATGCGAGGTGTCGAGGTCTACGTGCCCTTGTGTTCTCTCCGTGCTGGTGGGCTGGCGAGTGGTGAGAGCAGCAGCGGCGGGCAGGTAGAGTGCTACCGAGGCGAAGTTAGCTGTCTCACCCGGACGTCTCACGTTGTTAGCTAGTGCCGAGGGGGCCTAGTTAGGACATTCCGGTAGAGAAGTGATGAGCGGGTTGATCAGCAAGAATCTCCAGTTCTCGGAGGATGGTGATGGCTTTGAAAGGACGACTGGTTTCTTCTTCGCCTTGGTAAGGCTCGTTGCTGTGTACTGATTTTTATATTACTCCGCCGTATAAGCGTGCTTTTAGGAGTGTAAACAAGCGTGGAAACTGCGAGGCAGTGCTCGCTTGACTCCTCGAGCAAGGCCGCATGAAACTCCGAGTGTGGCTACTCGGGTGATCGAGGAAGCTTGTTTGATTTCCGTGGTCCGGCGTCGCTTTATATGCAGTCCAGACCCCTGTGAGGCTTTGTGAGGAAGCATTGGTGCCTCGGTATACTGCTTTCTCCCTCGCACGGCACTGCACGGCTGTCGCACGGGTTGCATGGCGACAGGCGCTCTCGCTGGGGTGAGGAGTAGTGCGAGTCGCTTAAGGCCGGCGCTCTTGCTCGGGCGGCGAGTAGCGCGGGTCCCTTGATTTGTGGCGCCCTCGCTCGGGCCACGTGTCATGCATGTTTCGATGAGCGTTCTCGCTAATAACTCGATGTCTTCATTACGAGGGCAGATATAGTCATTTTTACGTTTCTTCTATTTATTATTGTTGTTATCAACATTCTCGCGGATTTCAAGTTCGTAAGCATTCGTAATACCTTTAGGGATAACATGTAATATGATAAAAACCCGCCGGAGTGTTTATCGCAATGCACATAAAGATGGAAGCCGACCGCGCGCGCGAAATAGGGGGAACAGCGTCGTCGATGCGACCGGGCGGCGTGGTGGGGGTACCGCCTTTCCCGCCACGGCACCCCTCACCCGGCTTAGCTTACTATTTCGATATCTCCCTTAAAAATGGTCGTAGGAAGATTTGTTTTTTATTCTGCGTATTTTTTCTCGCGCATTCGAAGATGCCCTTAAAAATTAGGATTTTTCAGTATTTAACCCAATAATTACGGTGCGGAGGTATAGTGCGGAGAACTATACCTCCGCCCCTCGAGACTAATGTGGAGATATAGTCCAGTAAAAAAGACGAAAACCAAGCACTTCAACTCGCCCCAACCTTAAGAAATAGGGGTAGAAGGCTCAAAAATCGCCGTATTCCGATAATTAGTAGCCCCATCAAAAAATGCTTCAAACAAAAGTTCTTTGGAATCATAAAACACGTATAAAGTTATATGATGTCCAACTCCCTATCTTTGAAAATGGCGGCACAAAAACGATTCGGAAATTCGCGGTTGATGCGAAAACAGTACATCTTTAGAAAATCGTAAAAATATTTATGTATCTAAAAAAGAAAATCCATATATAACGGATTAGGATAAGTTCCTCTATATTTCTAGCGAGGAAAAAATGTTCAAGCCTTTTTTAATGTATGTTTCAACGTCATAAAGCTAGTGAATTTGCTAGTTCCTCGCAGCCTCGCTTTCTCCATACTCAGCGCGTGTATACAGGGTGGGCCATTTAACGTGACCACCCCAAATATCTCCGTTACCTTTATAGTGACGAAAAAAATGTCAAGAGGTAATTTGATTGATTTCGAAGAGCTGATACAATGGTGACAAATTCATTTTTGTCAAGGTCAAAGTTTTTGCGTTCTGAAGGTCATCAATGTTTCTTCAAATGGGAACATGTTTTTTTCATCATGCCCTTGAAATGATTTTTCATCAAAATATTTTGGTGAAAAATCATTTCAAGGGCATGATATCATAGGTCTTTGGATTTGTCTGAATATCAGCTAGAATGTCTTAATAAAAAAAACATGTTCCCATTTGAAAAACCACCGATGCCCTTGAGAACACAAAAAACTATAACCTTGACAAAAATGAATTTTTCTTCACTGTATTAGCCCTTTGAAATCAATTAAATTACATCGTGACATTTTTTTCGTCACTCTAAAGGCAACGGAGATATTTTTGGTGGTCACGATAAATGGTCCAGCCTGTATGTAGATATAAACCGAAACGTCGAGGGTATGCCATCTGTCTTTGGAGAGCACGAGAGATGGTGCTATATAAAATCCTGTGTAGAAAGAGACGGGCTCCACATAACAGCGTAGGACATTGTACTGCGGCGTGTTAGAACGAATTTCGGGAAAACTGTGATAGATAGACAAAAATTATGCGAAACCAAAATTGTCGAGAAAACAATTCTGTGCAAGAAATCCTCTGTTGGCATTCATATAGTTATCATGGTTTATCCGAAAAATGCAATTATAGTAGCGAGACGGGTAAGCGCGGGAGTTCATTTGATGTAATTGATTAATTACTGACTTTTGTATCAAAAAGTTTTTTTCTTCATATTTACAGACATGCTGTATATCTGTAAAACTTGTAGGATCATATTTCTGGAGGAAAAAACAAATGTTTATTTATTAAATTACGTATCGAAAGGTGCCATATAGTATTGTTTGTCGGAAAACCCATCGATTGGTCAATTGTACGGAAGAAAATTCGTTTTACCTTCACCAAATCATTTCATTTATTATCACTGCTAAAATTGTTCAACTATTAATTAAGGGGTTATATCTACGCATGAAGTCGGAAGAAAACGTTCCTTTCTGGATTTTCTCAGCAAACCTATTCATTGTATACATTCTATTTTTCTTCCATATAACTTTACATATTTTGATATATAATTAGTACATTTTTTATAAAAAAAAATGATGGCGCTGCCCTTGTTTTCCTACGACCGCTGATTTAAGGAAGTTGGAGCGGTTCAGTGGAGTCAAATGACAGTTAATGATTTTTTCAATAAGCCTAAAAAATGCACACTTATAGCATATTTCATATATATACAGTGGATAGAAAAGTTTTTGTACATCGCGTTTTAATGGTGTTTGTTTTCGTGGAGGGGATTCCCATAAGTCGTTATATTATTCATATTAAAAATAACCTCTACGTATTATACTAGTTTTTATCATTGAAAAAATCTAGCGAATGAAATTGCAAAGAACATCATGGTGATCGAGAAAAATATTGTTTGACCCACTGTATATATAATTACTCATAGCTTACTACGTTTTAAGAAAAAGAACATAGCCAATTTAATTTTTTTTTAATGTTACGTTATTAAAAAGTAAATATTGTGACGAATTGACTAATGTTTCAATTTGCGGAGGTTATTCTCGCGGCACTTGATATTTTGAGGTTGACGTGACCAACGCAGTGTTGATTCATTCGTGAGCCAAGATTCGTAATTTTTAATCAAACCTTGATCGTTCATTATTGAATATATAACGTTTTCAATGAGCAAGATATGTTTTTTTATTCGGAATGTTTACAAAGGTTTACTCTGCGTTAATCCGTTATTAGAGATCAGGTAGTCGTCCCAGTGGCCGTCAGGGTCCTAGTGATCGTCATCCTTGTGCATTAAATAAATATTTCAAGATAAAAATCAGTCCTTCGTGCAGATTTGTGGTATATTAGCTTTCAGGAGGTATTTATTATGTTGGATTACATTTTTACACCCGTAAGTATGCGTATAAAAGAATAATCAAATTCAATATGTTCCGCTACGACGTCTAGCTGTCATATCGCCCGAATCATTCATTAGGAGGTTAACGTGAACCATGTCACATTTCGGGTGAATTGCGAATGCCTGTGGATTTGCGTGAAGTAAGTTGTCCTTCACGTGATTAACAAGGATTTTAGTTTTGCGTTCAGCATAAAAAATTATATTTTTTCGATAATTGCAACGAATTTTCATATATGACGATTACCGGTTCGGCAACATAAACACTCTGCCGATTAATTGCCACGGCTGTCGATAGCTGGGACAATGTTAGCAAACGAAGAGTCTATACGAAACGAATATTAGTTAATCAGAAAAGAAACATTGGGTCCGTAATTAGCATTGCCTGAAGGATCCACGGACCAGTAATCGTCATACACATATTCGCGATAGTAAAAAGCTATACATACGTGGGTCATTTGATAAGTACCTAGCCTACAAATGAAAACACCAAAATTTTGCTAAAAATAAAATTTATTTTTCAATGTAGTCTCCTTTTAGTTGAATACACTTGGCCCAGCGGTGTTCCAATTTTTTTAACCCCGTTGAAAAAAATGTTACTCTTGGTCTGCAAAATAGGCCTCCGTGGCGGCGATTATTTCGTTATTGGAGTGGAATTTCTTCCCGGCGAGTGAATTTTTTAGATTTGGAAACAAAAACAAGTCGCACGGAGCCAAATCTGGAGAATACGGTGGATGGGGCAGCAGTTCATAGCGTAATTCGACCAATTTAGCCGTGGCGAGCGCGGAGGTGTGCGCCGGTGCATTATCATGGTGGAAAAGCACTTTCTTTCTCGACAAATGGGGCCGTTTTTCTTTTAACACGGCGTTAAATCGGCTCAATAGTTCGGCGTAGTACTGTCCCGTGACCGTCTTGCCCTTCTCCAGGTAGTCAATAAAAATCACACCTTGAGAATCCCAGAAAACAGTGGCCATCACCTTTCCAGCCGACGGGACCGTCTTCGCCTTTTTTAGAGCAGGTTCACCGGGTAAGGTCCACTGTTTTGACTGCTCCTGTTTTGACTGGTCTCTGAAGTATACCAGTGAATCCATGTTTCGTCGACGGTCACGTAACGACGCAAAAACTCTTTTGGATTGCGATTAAACAGCTCCAAACACTGCTCTGAAGTGGTCACACGAATGCGCTTGTTGTCTGTAGTCAGCAAACGCGGCACCCACCTTGCCGACAGCTTCCTCATGCCCAAAGTCTCATGTAGGATATGCCACACGCGTTCTTCTGAGATGCCTACTATCACAGCTATCTCGTGCACCTTTAATCGGCGGTCTGACAAACCGATATCGTGTATTTTTGTCACGTTCTCCTCCGTAGTGGCTGTTTTTGGAGCACCTGGGCGTGGATCATCAAAAACCGACATACGACCACGTTGAAACTCGTTATACCAAAATTTAACGGTCGCCATCGAAGGAGAAGCATCCCCATACACTGCATCCAAGCGTTCTTTAATTTCACTGCGCGATTTCCCTTCCAAAAACAAGAATCGAATCACCGACCGATATTGTTCTTTCTCCATTCTTTTAAAAATCAACGGACACACTTGCTTTCACACGCTCTCAAAAGAGAACTACAAGTCCGATCCGGCTGAAATTTTGTCAGTAGCCGTCTACAAGACGGTACTACACTATAGTGTATTTCTCTTGCAATAGTGGCACCATCTAGCGGTGAGGCTAGGTACTTGTCAAATGACGCACGTACACTAAGCGCAACAATTAAGGGATCACTATTTTTTCGACGAAAAATAGCCCTTTTTCAAACCGCTGTAACTCGCTGAAAAATGGTCGGAGAAAAAATGAAAAGAAAGCATTTTGTAGTGTAAACCTTCGACTTTGATAATCTGATTATAAATAATTTTTTTCGTTTCGTTTAAATAAAGAAATTCGTTGTTAAACAAAACAAAACATAAAATCAAAAAATTTGCTCGAGTTTGACAAGGTACACGGGGAACAGAAATTTTTTTTTCGAAAATCTGTTTCGACCATTCGAAAGCTTGTATCTTTCCCAACAATTTGGTTTTTTTTATCAACTTCTGTGCGTTTTTTTTAGCCAAGTTATCGCAGCTTTACGAAAAAATGCATTTTTCAACTTTGACCGGTCATAACTCTGGTCCAAATCATCGCACAGCATCCAAACCAGCATCGTTGGAAAGCTTGGATTTCCCCCTACAAAACTGTTTATTTTTCGTATTTTTCAGAAGCCGTTTTCAACATTGTAAAACTAATTGTTTAAAAGTGTGTAAAATGCCCGTTTTTACACTTTTTTGTTTATCATGTTATAACATTACAACAAATGCAGAGGCACCAAAGGTTTTTGCGTTTTGTTTTAGTTCAGGGTATGTAGAAATACTCCACCAAATAGCAGATCGCTGCCTTTATTCTTTATTCGGGTTGCAACCCCGTTCTTTTGGAGAAAATCGAGATCCGTCAATTTTCACGAAAATCGAGGTTTCTCAGGTATCAGCGCAGGGTGAAATTTCTCTAAAAAAAAAAAAATTACGAAATTTGGTATTCAAGGGTTTTCGAGGTTGCTGATTGCGAATCTGGGATAAAAAATGGAAAAATTTAAAATGGCGGATCTAAAATGGCGGATCAAATGCAAACATTCTTGCAATCGGGTGAAACTCGATGTTTGGGGGTTTTCGAGGTCATTCATTACGGATCTGAGGTTTAAATTGAGGATCGCAAATTCGAATTGAATCAAACTTTGCATCTCGATTCGCCATATTGGACCCGTCGTTTTTTTTTTATTTCTTCGACCTGAGATTCGTAATTAACGATCCCTCAAAACCCGCAGATTACCGAGTTCCATGCGATTCAGATCCATCAGAAAAATTGTAAAAGTACCGCCGGCATTCGCGTTATCCAAAGCGTACCACGAGGAGGTTGCACGATCGGAATTACGCTTCGGGGGGGGGGGGGGGGGGGGAGGATTGGAGAGATAAGAACTCTGATCCGGTCAGTTCGAAGTGAGTTTTTATCTCTGAAGTGAGTTCTTATCTCTGCAATGCCTTTTTAGGGATGGGGAGAAGAGAATATGCACTCATAACATTAAAAAATAAGGAATACAGAGATCAGGACCTCGCGGTTCGTCAACTCCGCAGCATTTAATGACTCCAAACCCTCTCTGTAGGACGGAGAAATATTGCAGAGATCAGGACCCCGCGGTTGGTCTATTCCGCAGCATTTAATGACTCCAAACCCTCTCTGCAATAGGGGGTGAAAAGTGAGGGAGGTAGGACCGCACTAGTAGCGTGTGTTGCCACCTCGGTTGCGGATTACTGCCAACAATCGATCACGCATATTTATGCACCTTCGGATTGCTGCCTGTGGAACTCGGCGCCAAGTACGAATGAGCGCACGACTTAACTCATTCGTATTGGCGACATTTGGATAATTCCGCCGCAAAGAGCGCCCAACCATATCCCAAACATGTTCGATTGGGTTCAAGTCGGGGCTGTTCGCCGGATGGTTGAGAGTAACAATCCGATTCTGCTCCATAAATGTACCTGTAAATGCCGCTGTGTGACAACGTGCATTATCTTGCATTAGTCGGAAGCGACCTCCGATCCGCTGCCGAAACGGCACAACATATGGTCTCACGACCTCGTCAACGTATCGTCTTGAATTTAATCCCGGTGCTGGTATGATAACCAACTCAGTTCGCGTATAACGAGTGATCCCCGCCCATACCATTATGGAACCACCGTTAAACATTCGAACAGAGCGCGAACATTGTGGGGCAAAACGTTCGCCACTTCGACGCCAAACTCGTATCTGACCATCATTGCCATAGAGCGTGAATCTCGACTCGTCCGTAAATAACACCCGACCCCATTGACTCGAATTCCAATGTACGTGAGCACGAGCGTAATTCAGTCGAGTCCGTTGATGGTCGCGAGTTAAAAATGGAACGCGATTTGTCCGGTAGGAACGTACGCCAGATTCGCGCAAACGATTCCTCACCGTCGATCGTGAGATGGGCCTTTGAACTACTTGACTCACGATTTGCGGTGTTGTTATGAAATGATTGTGGCGTGTACTCTGTACAATCCGCCGATCTTCGCGTGCACTCGTTACTTGCCCCCGTCGTCGCCGATATCGGCCAGATTGCCGATGTCGAGTACTTATACGGCTGATAACGGACTGGCTCACTCCCATAGATTGAGCGACTGCACGCTGTGACTGGCCTTGCCCCAAAGGAGTTAAAACTCTACTGACCTCAACTTCCGAAAGCTGTCTTGGCACCATGATAAAAATTGAGCCATCCACGGAACAAACACAAAAATGAGAATAATTATAAGGTTTGATACGCAGAAGACTGGAAAGAATGCGTGGGGAAAAGATCAAAACGAACAAATATTGTGTGAAACGCACGCAAATGACGTAGCTGACAAAACAAAAATATTGTAGGTACCTTTGCAATAACGTATGTGTACGTCTGTTGTACGACCTCTGCTTTCTTCACACTTTAAGACTAGTAGTTGTCAATCAATGTTTGTGTCAATGAGAGTGACTAGAGTTCAAAATAAAAAACAAAATTAACAGATCACATATGGCGAACCGAAATGCAGAAATTAAAAGAAATCGCATGGAACTCGGTAATCTGCGGGTTTTGAGGGATCGTTAATTACGAATCTTAGGTCGAAGAAATAAAAAAAAACGACGGGTCCAATATGGCGAACCGAAATGCAAAGTTTGATTCAATTCGAATTTGCGATCCTCAATTAAAACCTCAGATCCGTAATGAATGACCTCGAAAACCCCCAAACATCGAGTTTTGCCCGCTTGCAAGAATTTTTGCATTTGATCCGCCATTTTGGATCCGCCATTTTGAATTTTTCCATTTTTTATCCCAGATTCGCAACCAGCAACCTCGAAAACCCTTGAATACCAAATTTCGTAATTTTTTGTAATTTTTTTTTCGAGAAATTTCACCCCGCGCTGATACCTGAGAAACCTCGATTTTCGTGAAAATTGACGGATCTTGATTTTCTCCAAAAGAACGGGCTTGCAACCCGAATAAAGAATGAAGGCAGCGATCTGCTATTTGGTGGAGTATTTCTACATACCCTGAACTAAAAAAAAAGCAAAAACCTTTGGTGCATCTGCATTTGTTGTAATGTTATAACATGATAAACAAAAAAGTGTAAAAATGGGCATTTTACACACTTTTAAACAATCAGTTTTACAATGTTGAAAACGGCTTCTGAAAAATACGAAATCCAAGCTTTCCAACGATGCCGGTTTGGATGCTGTGCGATGATTTGGACCAGAGTTATGACCGGTCAAAGTTGAAAAATGCATTTTTTCGTAAAGCTGCGATAACTTGGCTAAAAAAAATCGCTTGGCTAAAAAAAAGTCGAAACAGATTTTCGAAAAAAAAATTTCTGTTCCCCGTGTACCTTGTCAAACTCGAGCAAATTTTTTGATTTTATGGTTTGTTTTGTTTAACAACAAATTTCTTTATTTAAACGAAACGAAAAAAATTATTTATAATCAGATTATCAAAGTCGAAGGTTTACCCTACAAAATGCTTTTTTTTTCATTTTTTCTCCGACCATTTTTCAGCGAGTTACAGCGGTTTGAAAAAGGGCTATTTTTCGTCGAAAAAATAGTGGTCTCTCAATTGTTGCGCTTAGTGTATAAGTAAATGTTGTCGATTACTGGGTCGTGACCATGTCGATAACTGGGTATGTCTTTTACACAGGTGAACAGCACTAGATCGAAATAATATTGAAAATTATTTTATGAAAAAATAGTTGTTTATAATGACTACAAATAAACAAAAAATATAATTCAGACGTAATAGGCAATTATTAGTTATATTGTTTTAATTAATACAGTTCCATGGAAGAGAAATTTATGTTTCAAACTTTTTATCAAATGTTTTAATAAAAATCATAAAGTTTGTGACAGTGTGCGTAAAAATTATTCTGCCATTCTACATGCAGACATAATTGAGTCAACATAGTCCTACGAACCTTTGCATAATTAGTTAAGGCCGTATATACCTTTGGATGGTCGGAAAACAAGGCTTTTAGGGATTTTTAAGAAATACTAATCAAGCAATCAAAACGAGGTTCTGAGGGTTTATTTCACATATCTGGAGGTACCTCCAATGAGCGGACTCGTTAGAGTCGCACATGTGCACCCAGAAGAATTTTTTTTCCCTCGTAATCTACCTGAGTTTTGCTACCGAAGTACTCACGATTTGTACAAAATATTTATTTTTGTACATCTAGCCCAATTTTTCAGAAAGTCGCATGTTCGACTCAAACAACGGCCTTTGTTTATTTCCAAAAATCGCAATTGTTAAACAACTGTAAAAATCGTGTGAACATCGCTATAAAATGTACCTAAGGAGTTGTAGTTGAAGTTTGAAGTCAATCGGTCAAAAAATGCAGGACCTACGAGTCTGCCCGATTTTGAAAACACTTTTTCATGAAAAACACGTTTAAAGTTTTGAAACCATTTTTCTATATGTGTTAAAAAAATGTCCACCTAAAATAACTTTTGCATATTATCTTCGACATGTTTATACATAATTTAAGTCAATAAAAAAAACAATATTTTTTTCTAAGGTATGTAAGGCCTCATAGCACTTTGAACGCATGTGACGATTAGTGGGACGTTCCCATGGCGATTACCAGACCAACTGTCATGGCGGTATGACGATGACTCGTACAATAGCGTCTTACGAAATATACCTTACGAAACGTACCTTACGAAATATACCTTACGAAACGTACCTTACGAAATATACCTTACGAAACGTACCTTACGAAATATTTTCTCGAAAACTGTACCAGGCATGTGAATTTCACAACGACGTTCTTCTTCGTAATAAAAAAACTGATTAAGAACGACTTAAAATACCTTTTGCTGACTTTCCTAGTTGAGCTATATAAATTTGCAAAGTCAAGCGATCTGCTTAAGGTGACGATTACTGGGCCATCTACCTTGATTCATCTTGGTGCTCAATTGCCAAAAACAATTACATCGCCCGTAGCGCGAGCGTCTTACTCATCCAACTGCATGTAAAATTATATACATCAAACTATTATTTTATCTCTGGTGTTTTGTGGTGAAACAATTTCGAAAAATTCGTATACCTTCGGTAAGTGGAGACAATAACATAAATAAATAAATCTTGCATTTCAAGGAACGCAAAATTGGAAGGACGGCAGAATAAACGGTACAATAAAGATTATAGAAAAACACAAACGATTTAGTCCATTAAAACATTTCAAAATTGAAATCCATCTCCCTCGATTCATCAAAAATTGCATTTTTAATTTCGGCCTGGATTTTATCCTCTCCTGATGAACTGAGCGCATCGTTAGAATCTAATTCAGCAGCAATACTGATGAATTCGTTGATATCCGGATCGTCAATAGTAGAGTAGCTGTAGCGGTTCTGACGCAAGTGGCGGTATCCCAGGGGAAGTGGGGGGGGGGGTCCAGAGGGCAGGGTGTCCAAGGGGGGTTGGGCGTCCAGGAGGCGGGTGTCCAGCGGGGTGGGGTACATGGGGGGTGTCCAGGGGGGGGTGTCCAGCACGGGGAAGCCAAGTGCGGGAGTACGACGGAGGGGGATCGCCGGGCGCGTGTCACGTCACAGAGGGGCCTCTGTGGAAGGGGGCCATGTGGTCGGTGGAGCGACTGGCGGGAGGGAAAGCCGCCGTCGATGAGTGTTGTGTGTGAAGGGCGGCCTTTCAAAGTCCAATATTTATAACATGCAGCTGGTTCCATTCCGAAAGACAATGTCTATTGCATCCGCCTCGTCTCCAAGCTCACCGACACTCGAGACAGGTCCTGACAGGTTCCTTGGAAAAACTATAATCTGTATGGATCAAAGGCTGTGACCGTGGACGGACATCTTGAGCGCAGTTGCACTCTTGAAAAGCCTCATCGAGGTCTCCATTCCGAAATATAACGTCGAGATGTTCGCATGTGGGAGTATTTGCACAGTGCATCCGGCCAAGCACCCCCTGGACTTGACCAAAAACGAGCTCGAATAGGTTCCAAAGGTCTTGCTCCTAAAATATTGGAGTAAATATGTTGGCTTATTGTGGGATCGTTTGCCAGAACATCATCGGAATGACAGTGAAGTGATATCATATCTTCCATGCTTGGAGCATTATAATACGCCACAGATGAAAGATCACATCGATGGCACTCCACCTTAACGTCGGGAGTGTACAAAATGCTGTGAAAATTCTCCACGTACGGGGTTCTTCGAACGTGTTTGAACCTGTTTTTTGGGAGCGTGAAAAAATGTGGGGGGAAAATTCTCAACGGTTCTTCGAACGTGTTTGAACCTGTTTTTCACGATCGGAAAAGTAGGGAGAAGTTTGACAATTTGAGTGGGAGGCTTACGAGGGAGCTAATAATTTTGTGGATCAAGCTCAGACTGCACTATTCCACTGCAGCATCAACATCTCACGAAAAAAAAAATGTTTGAAAGTGCGAGGAATATGGATCTCTCGAGTATCAACAATGTCGGCCGGATGGCGGAATTCCTCCCGACGAAGAAGCTGTCGGAACTTCCCGTTAAGTCGGAACGACTAATCTCCGACATGAGGGTCGTGCAAACCAAATTTGGAATACGCTACATCGCAGACATCGCGGATGAGTTTCCTGTCTTCTTACCGGCGCGACTTGTGAAGGCCTTCGACCAAGATGCGACAATGTTCGAGAGTATGCTGCCAGTGGCACGCGATGGTCAACTCTGCATGCAGTATATCGGTGGAAAATACAACAGTGTCGAGTTCCGTCGCCTCTGAACATGGTGGGCGGGGAAAAAAAATTCGTTGGAACACCATCGTCGAACGACTGCCCGCATCATCGAGAGTATGCTGCAACTGGCGCGCATATGGTTACATGCAGTTGTGGAGAATACAACAGTGTTCCATCATCTCTGAGGCAGAAAAAAAAGACTAAATTCGTTGGAACACCATCATCGAACTGTTCGAATCACAGTCGCCTTGCCATCGTTTTCGACGCTCAATGTTGACTAAGAAAAAGAATGTATATGTTTGATCGAATTGTAAATGATGGATGTTTTCGCCGTAGAATAAAGAATACAAACGACATATATTTTCACCGAAATGTTTTTGATTCATTCAAAAAAATCCCTCGCTCACGCTTCGTATACGCTCAACCAGCTTTCCACCGATTTTCAATTCTCATGGGCGCAGTTCTTGTTGAAGGGATGATGGGGGCATTTGGAGTTTGTGATTTTCAGCAGCTTCTGCAGCGATGGACAGTCCAGAGTCTCCAAGTCGATGACGTTTGTCGTGGGATCCGTGGAAGAATTCTCGAATTGTCTATTCAGCTGTCTCGTATGGTATGCCGCTGTGATCCCGTTTGATTGCGTTCCAGCCACTTGTTTGTCATTTTGTACTTGGCCGGTAAAGAGTCCCCTGCAAATGGTGCGTCGAAGGCGAGCGTCAGCGGTTCAGCATTCTTGTCGTGGAGTCTGACGATGGACATCTCCTACAGGACAAATTCGTTGATGGGTTTCTTGAAACCGTACACATCGACGATAAGCTCCATGTTGACTGAAGTGGACGCGAATCATCGGCATGATTTTATACCAATTTTTAACGATATGTTCTTTTAAAAATACGATCGTGGAAGATCATGCAAAGCGCCAACGATTATCAACTAAACATCAATAGTCATTGATAGTCCACGTATCGCATCCGGAAGGATTGAAGTATTCCATCTACAGGCATTTTATATGCATGGGTGCAGGACACAGCGGGGATGGGTGAATGTGGTGAGAAATCGACTTGAACGCGTGATAGTCTATACTTTTACCCCTGCTCGATGAATTTCGACAACGTGGAAGTGCTTGACATTTACGAAAAGTACGTAATATTACAATAAATCTGAATCAATATGTGTTGAATGTCATTGCCACGGGAGATAATGATTATGAGGGCTGCGATTAATGTGCAATCAAGAGATAATACACGTTTCGCATGGGTGACAGTCACAGCTTTATGCCCAGCTGAACAAAACAGTGACCACGGATCTTCTTACATGCATTATTCAACGGTATTGAACCTATCGAATATTGGATGATCAGTGACTATAGGTCAATTTTTTTTTTTTAATTGTGCTTGAAAACCATTTATCTATCAATATGGATACGACCAAAGAAGATATTGCTCCGATACGCGTGGCTCAACATAATAAGAAGAAAAGCATATCAATTCGCTATAAGATACCGAGGATAACAATGTATGACATTTCACGAAGATCAAGAACCTGTCAAGCCTCGTGAGCGCAGGACGAAACAGAGCCAGCCATTAAAAAATATATATATGCCATCGGTGTGTGAAGTTAACATAATTACTATATCGTTATATGTGCTAGACGAATCAAACAACAATCCAATATTTCGCAGGTGCCTGCATTACTTTAGATCAAAGGATAAACTGCAATCACATGAGATCGATTGTGGAGCACTAAAGCACTGCCCCATCCGGCTGACAAATAATACCAATAAGTGGCTCCAAATCATCAACTCCAGTCAGAAAGCACGACATCTATTCATTGAAAATGCCTATTTAGAGTGTTTTTGACTAATGATAGAGAGAAGGTAAGTGTGTGCAAAGACTGATGAGAAGAACGTAGCAGAGGATATATATCAATATCATAAACTATTTAGTATTGATAACCACATGTGCTTTTCATATGACGAATCGCTATCACAGTATCAATCACATCACAGCGCTGCTTCCATAGCATGGTTTGTGGCAGAACTGGAAAAAATAGTGCTCTGCATAAAATACATTTTCAACGAAAATTAATGCTCATCATCTGTTAATTCTAATACGTTCTCGTTATGGCAATAATTGTGTATTCAGTCATCATCAACCGATAGAGGTAGAAGTTGAATTACTCAAGATACAATGGCGTGTGCCCCACATAATATTAGATGAGTTCAATAAATTATCATTACTTCGAACATTGGAAAGTGGGCGATACTTGAATATGAGTTTTCACTCTTTGGATCTATACGAATGTCCACCGCTTCAAAGCACAACGAAGCATTCATGGCCCGTAAAAGCTACCTCCCAACTACAGAAACCAAAATATGTAATGGTGCGGCGCAGACTGGTAAAAAGGATAATCTATGGCAAAGGACATTATATTATTCACCGACTGCAAACTCACAAGTGTTAAACTTTATCTCAATTCAGCATTCTTTTCTCAGGAGGACTCGCATTTGGACTTCAAAAAAGTTTTGCCATTTCGTTCAATATGTACTCTCGATTTCGTAAATACCATTACGACTGCAATAGTGATCGTTCTTTATTTACTATCACCAAGTCTTAATGTAACGTCCCTCTCACGGTTAATGATTGATCGCATCAGAACGAGCCTATAACAAAATGCTACCGTTGATGTGTGAATGAAGTTTCACTGCAAAGATGATTCACCACCGAATTCAGCTGCATAGTGTTTTCATCTTACATTATCGCGTTGTTGAATATTGTCCATTGACCGACATTATCCGTAAAATTGTATAGATCAGCAAAATTCCGAGAGATACGAAGCATCATGCTTGATTCGCAATCGTCATGGTCTAAAGTGGGCCTATGGAAACGTTCCATACCGCATGGCTGAAGGTTTAATAACAGCTGCAGTTGAACGTTCAACGGAATACGACATGTGTCCAATCGTATATATTAAGGGTCATGAAAAACGAGAATGACTAGCTGATATACTAAATATGAAAAATGAGTTATTTGTTGAGCCGTTGAATATAGACTTTGACGACATGGATGTCTCAAATAAATTAGATGGAAGTTCTACTCTACGATGTAAAAAGCATACAAACAAGTGTGCTTTACAAAATGTATTGAAAATCTTTAATTGGTGGCTGAATCATAAAGATTCGTGCAAATGAAAGAAATGTAACATTATATACTTTTTACTCTCCACACCCCATACTTAGTTATGCCAGCATCATCTGACATCGAATTGTGCATCTGCATACAATATTACTTTCGAATGTGAAACTTAATTTTTTGTATGGAATTTGATTGAAAATAAATTAATATAATCGCCCAATGATTATCGAAGACATTCATCGGTATACGTTCGATCGATGTTCGTGAGCCGTTTGTTGGAAGTTTGCGAGGCATTCGGAGATGTTCTACAGTCGTTCGTGAAACGTTTCAGAGACTCCCGAAGACATTCATAGGACGTTCGAAAACATTCAAGAGACGTTCATGAGTCCATCCATGAGTATCTCTCGGAATTTTGCTGATCTATACAATTTTACGGATAATGTCGGTCAATGGACAATATTCAACAACGCGATCATGTAAGATTAAAACACTATGCAGTGGAATTCGGTGGTGAATCTTCATTGCATTCAAACTCTATTCACACATCAACGGTAGCATTTTGTTATAGGCTCGTTCTGTTGCGATCAATCATTAACCGTGAGAGGGCCGTTACATTAAGACTTGGTGATGGTAAGTAAAGAACGATCACTATTGCAGTCGTAATGGTATTTACGACTGCAATGCTTACGACTGCGAAACTTTTTTGAAGTCCAAATGCGAGTCCTCCTGAAAAAAGAATGCTGAATTGAGATGAAGTTTAACACTTATGAGTTTGCAGTCGGTGAATAATAAAATGTCCTTTACCATAGATTATCTTTTTTACCAGTCTGCGCCGCACCATTACATATTTTGGTTTCTCTAGTTGGGAGGTAGCTTTTACGGGCCATGAATGCTTCGTTGTGCTTTGAAGCCGTGGAAATTTGTGTAGATCCCAAGAGTGAAAACTCATATTCAAGTATCGCCCACTTTCCAATGTTCGAAGTAATGATAATTTATTGAACTCATCTAATATTATGTGGGGCATACGCCATTGTATAGTGAGTAATTCAACTTCTACCTTTATCGGTTGATGATGACTGAATACACAATTATTGCCATAGCGAGAACGTATTAGAATTAACAGATGATGAGCATTAATTTTCGTTGAAAATGTATTTTATGCAGAGCACTAGTTTTTCCAGTTCTGCCACAAACCATGCTATGGAAGCAGCGCTGTGATGTGATTGATACTATGATAGCGATTCGTCATATGAAAAGCACATGTGGTTATCAATACTAAATAGTTTATGATATTGATATATATCCTCTGCTACGTTCTTCTCATCAGTCTTTGCACACATTTATCTTCTCTCTATCATTAGTCAAAAACACTCTAAATAGGCATTTTCAATTAATAGATGTCGTGCTTTCTGACTGGAGTTGATGATTTGGAGCCACTTATTGGTATTACTTGTTAGTCGGATGGGGCAGTGCTTTAGTGCTCCACAATCGATCTCATGTGATTGCAGTTTATCCTCTGATCTAAAGTAATGCAGACACCTGCGAAATAATGGATTGTTGTTTGATTCGTCTAGCACATATAACGATATGGTAATTATGTTAACTTCACACACCGATAGCATATATATATATATATATTTTTTTTAATCGCTGTCTCTGTTTAGTCCTGCACTCACGAGGCTTGAGAGGTTCTTGATCTTCGCGAAATGTCATACATTGTTATCCTCGGTATCTTGTAGCAAATTGATATGCTTTTCTTCTTGTTATGTTGAGCCACGCGTATCGGAGCAATGTCTTCTTTGGTGGTATACATATTGATGGATAAATGGTTTTCAAGCACAATTTTTAAAAAAATTTGACCTATAGTCACTGAGCATCCAATACTCGATAGGTTCAATACCGTTGAATAATGCATGTAAGAAGATCCCCGGTCACTGTTTCGTTCAGCTGGGCATAAAGCTGTGACTGTCACCCGTGCGAAACGTGTATTATCTCTTGATTGCACATTAATCGCAGCCCTCATAATCATTATCTCCCGTGGCAATGACATCCAACGCATATTGAGCCATACTTATTTACATTTATTATAAGATTACGTACTTTTCGTGAAGCTTAACCACTTCCACGTTGTCGAAATTCATCGAGCAGGGGTTAAAGTATAGACCATCACGCGTTCAAGTCGATTTCTCACCACATTCACCCATCACCGCTGTGTCCTGCACCCATGCCTATCAAATGCCTGTACATGGAATACTTCAATCCTTCCAGATGCGATACGTGGACTATCAATGACTATCGATGTTTAGTTGATAATCGTTGGCGCTTTGCATGATCCTTCATGATCGTATTTTTAAAAGATCGTGTCGTTAAAAATTGGTATAAAATCATCGTATTCCATGGAACGCAATTTCCATGGAATACGATGAGATCACAGCGGTATACCATACGAGGCAGCTAGAAAGACAATTCGAAAACTCTAGCATGGAGCTCTTACCTTCTACGTGAAGGGATTTGTGAAATGCGCGTGGCTATCAAGATTCACGGATCCCACGACAAACGTCATCGACTTCGAGACTCTGGACTGTCCATCGCTGCAGAAGCTGCCGAAAATCGCAAACGCCAAATGCCCCCATCATCCCTTCAACACGAACTGCGTCTATGAGAATGTAAAATCGGTGAAAAGTTGGATGAGCGTATCACGCTTCGTGAGTAAGGGATTTTTTTGAAAGAATAAAAAAAGATTTCGATGAAAATATATGTCCTTTGTATTCTTTATTCTACGGCGAAAACATCCATCATTTACAATTCGACCAAACATATACATTTCTTTTCATAGTGAACACTAAGCGTCGAAAACGATGGCAAGACGACTGTGGTGCGAACAGTTCGATGATGGTGGCCCAACGATTTCAATCTTTTGTTCTGCCTCAGAGATGATAGAACGCTGTTGTATTTCCCACAACTGCATGTAACCATTTGCGCACCAGTTGCAGCATACTGTCGATGATGCGGGCAGTCGTTCGACGATGGTGTTCCAACGAATTTTTTTTCCCCGCCCACCATGTTCAGAGGCGACGGAACTCGACACTGTTGTATTTTCCACCGATATACTGCATGCAGAGTTGACCATCGCGTGCCACTTGCAGCATACTCTCGAACATTGTCGGATCTCGGTCGAAGGCCTTCACACGGCGCGCCGGTAAGAAGACGGAGAACTCATCCGCGATGTCTGCGATGTAGCGTATCCCAAATTTGGTTTGTACGCAGTGCAGCCAGATCGCGCGTAAAAGTTACCCCCTCTCTAGTCTCTTACGCGCCCGTCACACAATCATAGTAGCGCGTGTCCGTGAGCGAGCGACGTTCGGACATCTTCGGCAAGAGCCGAGCGGGGTCGAAGATTCCCGACCGCGCCTTCGGCAGCTACACCAACACATGGACGCTGCGCACGTTCATGTGCGGCCAAGCCGAAACGAAGGCTTCGAGGGAAAAAGCAATCTGAGCACGACTCGCGCGTGACGTCACCCGACGGAACGCGCGAGGCTTTTAGATGATATCAATGCTTATTTAGCGCTTGATTCTCTGCGTTATTGATGTATACAAAAAAATGTATCGCGCACTCTGATCGCTTATTTTTTTAGTTTATACGTTAATTTAAATATAATAATACAGTAGAACCTCGATTATCCGAACCTCGATCATCCGAACCCTCAATTATCCGAACGATGACTTAGTTTATCCGAACGTTGGCGGGAAAGATACATTGTTGCTCACTGCCACCGCCGTGAGTAACAATGAGCAACCCAACGCAACTTCTCCTTCTCAAACTGCTGCGAGACTTAGCCGCTCAAAAACGCGTTACAGCCGTTCGTTAATTAAAAATGGTAGATTTTTTTTTAATATAAAAAAGGCATTCGACTTTTTTCAAGTATTTAAAATACACACGCACACACACACACGCGCGCGCGCGCACACACACACACACACGCACACACATATATATATATATATATATTTCAACGCTAATATGTATGTCAAATTTTAATATATATGTATGTACAGTTTTTATGTAAAAAGATGTTGTTTATGATCTCCTTCCAAAAAACCCACGTTTCGATTATCCGAACTAGTCTCGGTCCGAATTGGTTCGGATAATCGAGGTTCTACTGTAAATCTAAATTACAACTTATTTATCTTCTAAAAAATCATTTACGCTTCACTCACACCCGTCCTTATGCCCAATACATTATAATTCATAAAAGTAAGCGGAAATATATTTATATTCGTAGTATTATAGTAATTCTTCTACTCTCATCAAGCGATAAAGCATTATCCCCAAAAACAAGCCAATCATCCATCCGGCCGCGAATCGTAAGTACCAGAAAGTGCACATATTCTACAAGCTATGAGATGGACCCGTTGGTAGCGTTCCTGACTTCGGTCCGCGGGGGCCCCTAGTGCAAATTTTTCTCCAAATTTTTCATGATTTCTCATATTTTAGTCATATTTGAGATTTCCGGAGAAAAAAATTTCCCACAAACACATTTTTTTAACTGAAAATTCATGATTTATTATTTTTTTCCCCAGAAAATTCTCTTTTTCCTATAACCTGAGGCTGCGGAGATATTCGGAGAAAAGTTAAAGATGAAAAGAAATGAGATTTTTGTAAAAAAAAACTTATTATTATTATTTTTTTTCCGGAAATTTCCCTTTTTCCTATTACCTGACTGAACGGCTGCGGAGATATCGAAGAAATTTTTAAATGGATAAAAATGAGATTTTCGTAAAAAAAAACTTTTTACTTTTTTTGATCCCTCATAATTCTAAGAAATAATGAATTTCCGAAATTTTTGCAAACAATATTTTCCTTAAGCGGTAACACCACTGTAACGGCTTGCCACGAAGCGTTTCAGACAAATAATATTTGGGGTAATTATTAAGCATATATTGAAGTATATTGCAAACAAATTTTATGAGAAAATATTACAAAATGGCGACACTGCGACAAATTCTTCCGAGGAATGTTGAACTTAAGGTGCTCTGCGGCAGCAGTATAACTTGTGCCAATTTTAATCTGGACAAAATAATTTTTTTTTAATTATATCTAGATGAGTGTAGCTAGTGAACCACGTAGGGGATTTTAGAAATATTGATTTTTGAGTAATTGCCGAGTATGTGACTAAAAATGTTTAATATTTTTTTAAAGACTGTTATTTGTTAATAAATATTGTTTAAATTAACTTATCGAAAATCCCCTACGTGGTTCAGTAGCTACACTCATGTAGACTTAATAAAACGAAATTCTTTTTTTTAGATTAAAATTGGCACGTTATACTGCGTGCCGCAGAAGTTCGACATGCTCCGGAAGAATTGCTGCAGTGTCGCCATTGTGTAATATTTTCGAATAAAAATTTATAGCAATATACTTAAATATATGCTCAATAAATACCGCAAGTATTATTTGTTTATTACATTTTCTTTCGCAAAAAAAATATCAAAAAATACGCTTCCTGTAAGGCTGTTACAGTGGTGTTACCCCTTAAAGTCTTCATTTAATTTCCGAGATTTCACCGTGATCATAATTAAAATGATGAAATATTCGGAAAAATTCGGAGAAATTCGGAGAAACGGGGATGTTTGCGTAAAAATATTTGTTCCAATTCATAGAAAAATTCAGAAAAATTTTCCAGAAAAAATCGGAGTTTTTCAGAAAAAAAACTGCACTAGGGGCGCGGGATCGTTCCCTGCGCTGAGTGCTTTTTTTTAAATTATTATTACTATTAATTCTTATTTGATTAGTTATTTTTATTAGTTATCATTATTATTTTAATTGGTTATCGTTTAGTGTCGAAAAATTCATCGCGCACTCTGACCGCTTATTTTATTAGCTTGTACGTTAATTTAAATATAATAATAAATCTAAACTACAACTTATTTATCTTCTAAAAAATTATCATAATCTATCCGGCCGCGAATCGTAAGTACCAGAAAGTGCACATATTCCACAAGCGATGAGATGGCCCCATTGGTAGCGTTCCTGGCTTCGGTCCGCAGAGGCGCGGCATCGTTCGGCGCGCTCTGTGCTTTTTTTAAAATTATTATGACTATTAATTCTTATTTGATTAGTTATTTTTATTAGTTATCATTATTATTATTTTTTATTGTATCTGCTACGGCGAACGCTTCGCTAATTGTAGTTTCCATGTGCAGGGATTTCCCCTTTTTACATTTCCCACCATTTTCTCCAATCCACATCCCTTATCGATGCCTAATATATTTCCGCTCGTATACTTTCATCAAGTGAAAAAGCATTATGATAATGCTTTTGTCGCTTGATGAAAGAATATGAGAGCGACAAAAGCATTATCATAATGCGTTTTCACTTGATGAAAGTATATGAGAATGATTATAATAATACGAATATAAATATATTTCCGCTTACTTTTATGAATTACAATTTATTTGGCATAGGGACGGGTGTGAGTAAAGCGCAAACAATTTTTTAGAAGATAAATAAGTTGTAATTTAGATTTATTATTATATTTAAATTAACGTACACACTAATAAAATAAGCGGTCAGAGTGCGCGATAAATTTTTCGACACTAAAAGATAACTAATTAAAATAACAATGATAACTAATGAAAATAACTAATCAAATAAGAATTAATAGTAATAACAATTTAAAAAAAAGCACTCAGCGCGGGGAACGACCCCGCGCCCCTAGTGCATTTTTTTCTGAAAAACTCCGATTTTTTTCGGAAAATTTTTCCGAATTTTTCTATGAATTTGAACAAATATGGAGGATTCGGAGTTTTGCGGACAATTATTTTAACGCAAACATCCGAGTTTCTCCGAATTTCTTCAAATTTTTTCGAATTTTTCCGAATATGGCATCATTTTAATTATGATTACGGGAAAATCTCGGAAATTAAATGAAGACTTTAAGGGGTAACACCACTGTAACGGCCTTACAGGAAGCGTATTTTTTGATATTTTTTTTTGGCGGAAGAAAATGTGATAAACAAATAATACTTGCGGTATTTATTGAGAATACATTTAAGTATATTGATATAAATTTTTATCCGAAAATATTACAAAATGGCGACACTGTCGCAATTCTTCCGAAGCATGTCGAACCCCTGCGGCACGCAGTATAACTGTGCGAATTTTAATCTAAAAAAAAATAATTTTGTTTTATCAAGTCTACATGAGTGTAGCTACTGAACCACGTAGGGGATTTCCGATAAGTTAATTTAAACAATATGTATTAACAAATAACTGTCTTAAAAAAAATGAACATTTTTAGTCGAATACTCGGCAATTACTCAAAAATCAATATTTCTAAAATCCCCTACGTGGTTCACTAGCTACACTCATCTAGACTTAATTTAAAGAAAATGATTTTGTCCAGATTAAAATTGGCACAAGTTATACTGCGTGCCGCAGAGCACCTTAAGTTCAACATGCCTCGGAAGAATTTGCCGCAGTTTTGCCATCTTGTAATATTTTCCCATAAGTTTTTTTTGCAATATACTTCAATATATGGTTAATAATTACCTCAAGTATTATTTGTCTAAAACGCGTCGTGGCAGGCCGTTACAGTGGTGTTACGCCTTAAGGAAAATAATGTTTGCAAAAATTTCGGAAATTAATTATTTCTTAGAATTATGAGGGATAAAAATGTAATAAGTTTTTTTTACGAAAATCTTATTTTTTTTCATCTATAACTTTTCTCCGAATATCTCCGCAGCCGTTCACTCAATAGGAAAAAGAAAAAGTTCTGGAAAAAAATAATAACAAGTTTTTTTTAAGAAAATCTAATTTTTTTTCATCTTCAAATTTTCTCCGAATATCTCCGCAGCCTCTGGTTCACTCAGGTAATAGGAAAAAGGGAAATTTCCAGAAAATAATAATAATAATAATAATAATGTTTTTTTTACGAAAATCTCATTTCTTTTCATCTTTAACTTTTCTCCGAATATCTCCGCAGCCGCAAGTCATAGGAAAACGATAAATTTCCGGGGAAAAAAATGAGAAATCATGAATTTTCAGTAAAACAAATGTGTTCTTTGAGAAATAGACCAGTACTTGAATCTGTTTTAAATCATTTTTCCTCCGAAAATCTCAAATATGACTAAAATATGAGAAATTATGAAAAATTTGGAGAAAAATTTGCAGTGGGGCCCTTGCGGCCCGAAGCCAGGGACGCTGCCAACAGGACCATCTCATCGCTTGTGGAATATGTGCACTTTCTGGTACTTACGATTCACGGCCGGATGGATGATTGGCTTGTTTTTGCGGATAATGCTTTATCGCTTGATAAAAGTATGAGAATTAATATAATAACACGAATATAAATATATTTCCGCTTACTTTTATGAATTATAATTTATTTGGCGTAAGGACGGGTGTGAGTAAAGCGTAAACAATTTTTTAGAAGATAAATAATTTGGAATTTAGATTCATTATTATTTTTAAATCAACGTATAAACTAAAAAAATAAGCGATCAGAATGCGCGATACATTTTTTTGTACACATTAATAACGCCCAGAATCAAGCGCTAAACAAGCATTGAAATCTAAAAGCGTGCCGTCCGGTGGCGTCACACGCGAGTCGTGCTCAGATTGCTTTTTCCCTCGAAGCCTTCGTTTCGGCTTGGCCGCACATGACATGCTCAGCGTCCATGGTTGGTGTAGCTGCCGAAGGCGCGGTCGGGAATCTTCGAACCCGCTCGGCTCTTGCCGAAGATCTCCGAGCGTCGCTCGCTCACGGACACGCGCTATTATGATTGCGTGATGGGCGCGTAAGAGACTAGAGAGGGGGTAACTTTTACGCGCGATCTGGCTGCACTGTTTGTACGACCCTCATGCCGGAGATTAGTCGTTCCGACTTAACGGGGAGTTCCGACAGCTTCTTCGTCGGGAGGAATTCCGCCATCCGGCCGACATTGTTGATACTCGAGAGATCCATTTTCCCGCACTTTCAATTTTTTTTTTTACAGATGCTGATGGTGCAGTGGTATAGTGCAGTCTGAGCTTGGTCCACAATATTATAAGCTCCCTCGTGAGCCTCCCACTCAAATTGTCAAACTTCTCCCCACTTTTCCAATCGTGAAAAACAGGTTCAAACACGTTCGAAGGACCCCGTACGTGGAGAATTTTCACAGCATTTTGTACACTCCTGACGTTGAGGTGGAGGGCCATCAATGTGATCTTTCATCTGTGGCGTATTATAATTCTCCAAGCATGGAAGATATGATATCACTTCACTGTCATTCCGATGATGTTCTGGCAAACGATCCCACAATAAGCCAACATATTTACCCCAATATTTTAGGAGCAAGACCTTTGGAACCTGTTCGAGCTCGTTTTTGATCGAGTCCAGGGGGTGCTTGGCCGGATGCACTGTGCACATACGCGCACATGCGAACATCTTGACGTTCAGAACGATTTCTTTTTGTCGACCAAGACGTCGAATTAATTAAAGAAATCTACACCTGCCGCGGCCTGGGTCAGAACTGGCAGGGCTCTGATTAATACGGTAATTCATTAATTGTTGGGCGCCAATTACTTCCGACAAAGACTCTCGAAGTAATAAATTATTCTATTTTAATCTATGCTCGGCTTATTCGAGAGTATTCCTAAGGGAGTCCACTGGAAGACCTAAGGAAGACACGAGGAAAATAATGCAAGACTGCAGAATCATGCTCGAGGGAAAATATAATTTTTATTCCTTATATACGGAAATAACATTTATACGCCTTATTCCCGCATATGGGTTACAATTTGTCAAATTATTCTCCGACCACGGTTCGACGAGACGTCGATCCGTGATAATTTCTCGCCGACCTAGCGTGTCCCGGATTCACTTCCCTTACGCTCCAACGGCCGAATTGTATCAGTACCTCCTCGTCGAGGGCTGATTCGCTGTACCAGACGCTTAGCGGAACTCTTTACTTTTCGACTTTACAAAATTTAGTCGAAATTCTATACCGAGGTGCCCTTACAAAGACGCTTGGACAAGACCTCGATAATGGACCTGCCACTCGTCGATGCGCGTGGCGCGAGGCCTATAATACATTTTGACTTGCTACTGGCAAAGACGCTAGGTGCGAAGTGAGCTTGCTCATCGATCGAATGATCGACAGCACTCTTCCCCTCCCATTCCCATTTCGTAGGGGTTTCGGGAGGAGGACCGTGGCGCGTGCGCGTCAGCCCTTGACAATATCGGACGGCGACACGAATCGCTCGGTGTTCGGGTCATTCCCGAATTACGTGTGACTTTCGACAATTTCGTCGATTTCTTATGTTTTGGACATGGACGGAGGACGGACAATTAACCTAGTTTCGCACCTACAGCGCTCGACGAGTCTCAAGAGCGTTGACGTCGAGGGATTTTATAGATGATGGAGATTGCCTGTCACATTCTCCCCCTTCAAACCTTGATGTCAGAAGCAACATTTTATTCGGTATCAAAGATGGACAGCAGGTCGGCATCCCGGCACTTTCCGTCGAGCATCCAGATCCATGCCCCTGTGACTAGATATACATGAATAATTCGACAGTCTTGCATCTGATAAGGATCGACAAATAACATGTTGGTCGAGGACGGATGTTTGATGAGTTATTTATTTTGTGTTATGGTCATGGTTAGTATAATAGGGTAACACATGGCTTGCTTAAATGTACTGACAAAATAATTGGGAGCGAATAAACGCGATCTCTTAAGTCGCACGATAATGTCTGAGTAGTCAAATAAGTTGTAATAGTTGTCGAACGCACGGCGATATGCAGCAGTGGTTGCTGAACGCGAGTTGTCACGGTGGTTAACCCCACGATGTTTGTACTTTGTCGGAACGATGATCCGTATCTCCTCACCATCGCAAAGATCCGGCCTTTCCTTCATAATTTCGTCGAGGGATTCTCCGACGAATGGCGTAGACAATGCTTTAATTGCACGTTGCCTTTTCTCCTCAGACGGCTGGGTTACGGGTTTTGCGACTGGATTGGCTAATTTCGTCGCCGAGGCCAAAGCATTTTCCCTTATTAGGAAAGCACGGACCCGATTGGGGTAGTTAGTCGGGTCGTCGAATGTGGCCTTGACCTTCCTTTTCAGGACCTCCTTTCCTTCACCGAGGAGATATTGGTGATCTTCTGGGACCCAGGAGGACGGCATTGTTGCGTAATTTAGTCGAAGCCAATCAACCATACCTGCCCAACGGATATTGCAGTCAGGGCACTCCGGGCAGAAAAGGCTCAGGTCTTTGGAACAGCCGGGGCACCTCCCGAGAGCATGTTCATGCTCGATCCCATGTGGGTAGAAGCAATCCTCCGTGTCAAACCCATCTGCCCCACAGATCCTACAAAACCCTGGTCGATAAGGTAGCGGGCACTCCTTGAAGTGATGTTCCCTCGAGCGACAGTTCACGCAACCTGCCTGCGCCTTGTCTTTAGGGTTGACAAGGTTAGGGACTTCCAATTCCTTGAGGACGTCGTCGAACGAGGGCATCACCCCAAGTGGTAAGGGGTTTACCATAGTCGAAGGTGCGTTTAACGCGGTCGGGGTGTCCATCGAGCTCCGCATACGTCCCGACGGCAGGGCTTGGGCGGAGTGTTGCCGCGCTGGGATACGGTTCCGTTTCAAATTTTCCGCATGGATTTCCGTGACAGAGACCTTTTTTATTGGTTTGGTTAATTTGAGTTTTGGAGCCGGAAGGTTCTGGATCGCGGCCAATAGCAGCGATCCCTCGTGACTTAGCGGGGTGACTGGTAGCTCGTCGACAGTTACTTCCGACAGATCGTCCTCATAGTCCGGGGACGGCGAAGATCGAGCAGTCGGAATAATTATGGCATGTTCGAGTGACTGGGCACCTCCCGTTGCGTTTTCCTCATCGTCTTCCATCGTTGCGGTGGGTACCGGCGTCCGATTCTGACACCGTAACTCCATTGCCATGCGTAAAGCGTCGAATTGCTTCTCGAGGTTCACTTGCTGGTCGAGTACGGCGTTGATACGGGTCAACTCGTCAGTGGTACCCACTTCTTGGATCCCAGTAGTGTTCTGCGGCGGGTCCGCCGGTGTACTCGGCGTGTCCTCGGCTGCTATTTGTGACATTCTGCACGGCTGTAGGGGTACATTAAGGGTTACGCAAACTTCGACGAGGAATCTTTAAGTCGGTTACATAATACTTCCCGACAGCTTTATTATTCTTATCTGTTAGCTCGACGATCATTGGCCCAATCATTCGTTTTATTATAGCCGGGCCCAAATATCGGTGGCCTAGCTTAGCAGAATAGCCCCCCGCCTTGTTACTTAGTTGTTTATTTGGATAATAGACTTCCATACCGGGTTTTAGATTAATGATTTTGACTTTACCTTCGTTAGCCTTGGCAAGACGCTTGTCAGAGTGAGCTTTAATCTGGCACTCCACCTTGTGGCGTAGCTCATCAAACTTAGAAATTCTTTTTACCCATTCGTCTACTAGCTCGTCTGTTATTTCGGGGTCTGCGATAACCGGGCGTTCCCTCGGACTTAGGCAGGCTTCCCGTGCGTGGTTTAAGTAAATTGGGGTATCTCTACTGCCCGAACGAGGTACGGTATTATATGCAAGTTGTAATTTTGCCAAATTTTCGTCCCACGTACTATGATCGGATTTTATGAAAGCGGCTACCATGGTTAATAGTTCTGTTTACCCGTTCTACTGGGTTTGCTTGCGGGTGAGCCAACGATGTTGTGATACGTCGTCCTGTTAGCGAGCAAAAATGCTTTGACGTCTTTATTCATGTATTCGGTGCCGTTATCTGAGATAATTGAATCCGGAATTATTCCCCATTTGTCGAATACGTTACCCAGGATTTTGACAACGATTTTCCCGGATTGGTTACGGACGGGAAACCGTTCGACAAATTTGGTGTAAAGGTCTTGTACAACTATGATGTATGAATTGCCTCTTTTTGAACGAGTAAGCGGTCCCACTGTGTCAATTGACAACTGGGCCCATGGTTTAATCAAAGGTCTCGTCATAAGCAGTCCCTTTGGCGGGTGTTGATTAAATTTCACTTTTATACAGGTTTCACAGTCCTCGACGTATTTCTGTGCGTCTTTTGACATTCCTGGCCAGTAATAATTTTGTCGAATGCGGTCGTACGTACTATCCCTACCCTGATGCTTGAGGGGTTTCGTGGTTTTCCCGCAGGATTGTAAGGACTTCGTCCGATTTGACTACCTTTTTCCAGGGATTCTCGTCATCAATCAACATTTTCGCATAATCAGGCCGATAATAGTACAATATGTTATTCTCTATTTTCCATTCAGAAAACCTATCGGGATGGTTCGTTACTAGATCGTATTTCGTCTGGTACCAGTCTTGGTCGCAAATAGTTGCTAGTCGGAGGCGTCCTCGTATCGTTTCCTCGATAACTTTCTCCCACCCGAGTGGATCATTGTGGATCATTGTGTGTTGTAAAAGGTAAATCGCCCATCTAGCCAGACGACCGGCCGGATTTTTTAAACCGTATAACCATTGCAGTGCTTGATGATCTGTAACTACTTTAAAGGGCATACCTTCCAGGTAACACCGTAATTTTTCGACAGCCCATACTACGGCTAGGGATTCCTTTTCAGTAGTGGTGTAGTGTATCCCCGCTCCCCTTAAAGGTCGGCTCAGGACTTCTATGAGATTTTCTCTTTCGGAATGTGGATCCTGCTGAACTAGTATCGCGCCTAATCCGAAATCACTCGCGTCTGTATACAAGATAAAGGGTTGTCCCGGTAAGGGCACGTGCAATCTTGGTGCGTTAACTAATGCGGTTTTAATATCGTCAAATGCCTTCTGTTCGATTTCGGTCCATCTCCACGGGACTTTAAGACTGGTTAGTTTATTGAGTGGTCCCTGCACCCGAGCGATATTTCTCAAATGCCTATGATACCAGTTTACGAGACCGTTGAACTGTCGTAACTGCGTTCTATCTCGGGGTACCGGGAAATCGATTATAGGCCGAATCTTCTCTGGGTTCGGCCTCATGCCGAACTCGTCAAAGATATATCCAAGGAATTTAACTTCTTTGCACGCGAAGCTACTCTTCTCGCGATTTACTACGAGTTTTGCTTCCCGGAGGACCTCAAACAGAAGTCACAAGAGTACCAGATGTTCGTCAAGGTCTTGTGTGACGACTATCCAGTCATCTAAGTACGCAAATACTTGTTCCGCCCATCTATTTGGAAGATTCCTGTCGACAATCGGCTCCTTGATTCTCCTTTTTAACTTGTCCATTAGACATTGAAACGTGGACGGGGCACCGATCAAACCGTACGGCATCCTAACCACTAGCAAACCTTTTCCCTCCACTACAAAAGCCGTGTATCTTTGACTATCTTTGTCTATGGGGATTTGGTGGAAGACTTCGCTCATATCTAGGGTCGAAATAAACTTTGCCTGATGTAATTGTGAAAGAATAGACTTCATATGATGGAGTGGATACGCTAGTCTAACGGTTTGACGATTCACGGGTCGATAATCTATACAAAATCTTAATCCACCGTTCGCTTTCGGGGCGACAACCGGAAAACAAGCCCAGTCGCTGTTGCTCCATGTAACGTAACCCTTTTGCAGCAAACGGTCGACTTCGGCATTAATAAATTGACGCACGGCTTCGCTTCGCCGATACGGTTTCTGTCTGTGTGGTGTCGGGTCTTTTAATTCAATCGTGTGTTTTGTCAGGTCCGTTACCCCGGTCAAGTCTCGGTTTAGGGATACAAATTCCTTGTCAAGAAACGTTTTCAATCTCTCGCTCCGATCGATCGTCAAAGTTTTTACTTCAGAGCGGGTGACGTAACGCCATGACATGGGGTGTGAAAATTTGCTCCCATCCAACGTCCACGACCCTGTGACTGGATTGGTCCTAACCTTAAAGGACATCCAAAAGTCCATACCCAGGATGAGATCACCCGACAATTGCGGAAGAACGCTGAACCATTGCGGACCGTACACGTCCCCTATATCAATCATAAAGCATGTTCCACCCCTGGTTTTGACGATTGATTTATCTCCGAGGCGTATCCCATTTTTTGATGTCGAATCCGCTGATAACTCTTTAAACTGGATACGCTTTACCCGTTCAGATACGATCTTTCACTACCGCTATCTAATATCCCACGAATTGTTTCGCCAAAGATAGAAATTTCTACCGGGATTCTAAGAACATTCTCCGGTTCCGTGCATCCGTTATCAGCGCAAAAAATTCGTCTCTGCGATAGACAGTGCTCTTGATGAGGTAGGAATCCCTCTGGCTTCCAAAATTTTGGATCGTCAACGTTTTCTGCGGTACAAAATGAAATGACGTCAAGACCTGTGTCAATACCCGGTTCGTCGATACAAGCTCGTAAGGTCGATATACTTATGGGCTTTTCATCAAGTTCGTTTGCAAAGACAGGTCCCAATAATTCGCAATCTTCTTCCGAAAATTCAGAATCGCTCGACAGTTCTACTATTATCTCTAAACTCGTCGGCGGTTCCGTTTCGTTCGGTTCGCGAGATGGTTGCGACAGGCTAGAAATTCCTTCAATTTTGTCGAGTGATTTGACCTGTTCGATATTATCTTGCGATTCTTTTGAATTATTTTCCCCGTTAATCCCCTTTTCGACAATAACTACGGGTTTGCTTACTGCGGGGCTGAATCGTTTCCCGAACGCGTGGGACAGTCTTCGTTTACATGACCCGTGGTTCGACAAATGTGGCATATTACCTGTCTGTCCGCGGTACACTGTCGCGAGGAGTGACCGCTTTTACCACAATTAAAACAAAATAATTTCGAAGGGTCTAATGCCGGGCGTGGCGGAGTTTCTTTGGTCACTCGGTCGTTATGTGTTCCCGTGGGGTTTTTATTTTTCCCAAATTTGGTAAGATTCTTCTCGAGCCTTTGTCGAACAAGGGTCTTGGATTTATCCGACGTGATTATTCCCCTTTTGTCGTTGTACGTGGGGTTTTGTTGAACAGCACGGAGGTCAGCTGGTTGTTCGTCGCTGTCCTCGTCTTGTGCCGTTTCATAGTCTAAGTCGCTGTCAGTATCGTCCTGTAAATATGTCAAATCCGACCTGACACGTCTGGCACGCGGTTCCTTTCTTACGTCCTGCGACGCACGGTAGATATAACTCCGCTCGTTGACGTAATGCAAAAATTGTTCATAGTTTTCGATTGGCAAGTTCAGAATTTCAAAGGTCAAACGCGGATTAAATTTCACAAGAATTTGCTTCAATTGTTCCCGGAAGTGCGGGGGATACTGCATTCGTTAGAAAATGATCCGAGCTCGACAAGTGAATTCGGCTAAGGTTTCCCCCTTTTCGAGTTGTAAGTCGCGTACTTCGAGGAAAAGAACACCGTCCTCTTTTTTCACCCCCCATTGAAATCGGAAAGCACGAGTAAAATCTTTCCATGTGCGCCACTGTTGTTTATTGAGTAGATACCATGCTCTATAAGGGCCTTCGAAAATATTCGACAAACACGGGACAAATGCGTTCTTATCAATTCCGCTCACGCGTAACTGATCCTTTAGGATGAGTAAAAATTGCTCGGGATCTTTCTCCGTTTTAGGGGAAGTTATTCTCCGATTACTGACAATTCGCCCTATTTTCATAGTCGCCTCGAGTTCACGATTGGCACCATACGCGATTGAGTCGAAGCTGGGTTCCCGAAAGGGCATTGTCGAAGAATTATCCCATCTCGGTCGCGGGTTACGGAAACTGGTATGGTATCGCTGTTCGTCTTCCGTATCGCTTGCTTCACTACTTTGCCACGATAAGGCTCCCCTCCTAGGAGTTGGGGATGGTTCTACAGGTCTCGGTCGGCCGTTAGTGCGCAAGCTCCCGTGACGTGGCGTTCGGTTTCGATATTGCGACATTCTTTGATATTCCATGTGAGGCATATAGTCCTCCTCAGTTATCAATTCGCCCTGCGGTGTTACGCGAGTTACCGTCAATCTAATGAGGTCATTTGACAACGCATTAATTTCCCGTTGGGATTGTTCCGTGGGCTTAGTAATCGTCGAAGGAATTCCGTTATTTTCCCGATGAAAATGTACCCGACGAGGGTCCCTTTCGTCAACATGGCTTCCTCTTAACACGTGTGTGTCTTGGGATTGCTTGCCTTCCGATATTCCACGGAATCCCTGGTCGATCACTCGACCACGATTTTGTTTGGGTTTCGAAGTCGAATTTTCCGTTCGATTTTTCTCGGAAATATTGGGCCGAGGGGTGGGAAACAAATCATTTGACAATGTAGTGTCGACTCTATTCGGATAATCGTTGTCCCGGGAGTACGGTGTGAATGCTCCCGACGAATTTAACGGTCTTTCCCGGATCGTATCCCGCGAGCTACTTTCAGGTAATCGCGATGGGCCGATATTATCCGTCGTATTGTCAATATTTTCGTCACTATCCGATGAATCGGCTAAGGGTTCAGTACGCGTAATCGTACCACTCTTCCCCTCTCCCGCTTCGGACGTGAAATTCGATTGCGGCATTTTATTCCCTTCCATTACCGATCTAATGTCTTGGGATAACGTTAACATTGTACCCTTAAGATTTTGTACTTCCGTTACGTTATTTTCCAGGAAATCCAGTCGTTTCAATACCGTTCCTATCATCGATTCGTACGGTGATACGCGCGAAGGATCGGTGGAAACCGGCGTATCTGATCGCGAACCCCGTCCCCTTCCCGGCAACCCCCCGTGGCTAGATGCGAAGGAATTACCGAAAGAGACTCTCATCGAAGCAGTAGAGTTGGGAGCCTGAGTGGTGGGGAGCGCCGCTGCCCCGGCACGATCGACGGACGGCAGTTGAGCTGGCTCGCTTGGTCTATCCCCACTCGCGGTGTTCCCCTTCCCGGACAAGATAGGCATAGTCTCAGCGCTCGACATTTTCAAATCTCGCGCTGTCGAGGACTTTTTTGGGTTCTCTTTAATTTCTTTTGTTCCCGCCCTCGTGGTTCTTTTCGGTGGCGAATAAAACATTTTATAATTTCATCCTTTTATCCAACTCACGCGTAACGTGTTGCCAAGACTATACGACATTTACTCGTCAAATGTTATAAAATTTTCTGTCAAATAATGATAGTCTTCGTTCCGGATAATTTCAAAATTTGCTAATTTATTCACGACTGATTTTTAACTTCCGTTTTCATCAAATAAATAAATATGCACATACCCAAGTGAACGTGCACCTTCAATTACCTATATACTGTATATATTTCCCCTGATTTTTTATTCATTTATCATTTTTTCATTATTTTATTCTTTGCTCGCGCGTATTAATAATAGGTCGAGTTCGGAATAACTTCAATAATGAATTTTATAATTGTGCCAATGATGTCGACGGAATATAATACAATTTCATGTAAACATAATAACACACACGGCAATCATACAATGTAATTTAAGCGGGTATTACAGCGATATAGATATACCATATTATCACGCCTTAATCTAGTATTAGTCAAGCGGAAGGCAGAAAATAGAAAGCGAGAGTACGTCGAAATATTATTTCGTGAAATTTTATTCGACGAAATATTATTTCGAAAGCAGAAGAAAGATCGGGTGACAAACTCGAGCACTCGCCGGTCGAGTGTTACTATTTATTTCGGCAATGTTTACGTTCGCTAGCCGGCTACGCTCGGTTGTCACTCGGCGAGCTAGCTTTTTCTCTCAGAGTCTTTGTCTCTTTCGACTACAAAATCTCCTTCCACTGGCTTTGACAAAATTTTCTTTCTTGTAACGAACGAATATTACATTATTTCATCACAGTTTAATAATTTAGCACGAAACTGTATAATTTAAATTTTAAGACAGAACTATATAACTTACACAATTTCAATAATTTATTATACAATACTCAACGTTAAACGTGAAATATCTCTTTTTTTTTTACGACACAATCTTCACAATTATCAACAAATATTCACAATCTTTACAATTTTCAATTAATTTTCCAGCTTGCCCCACGTTGGGCGCCAAATGAGAACGATTTCTTTTTGTCGACCAAGACGTCGAATTAATTAAAGAAATCTACACCTGCCGCGGCCTGGGTCGGAACTGGCAGGGCTCTGATTAATACGGTAATTCATTAATTGTTGGGCGCCAATTACTTCCGACAAAGACTGTCGAAGTAATGAATTATTCTATTTTAATCTATGCTCGGCTTATTCGAGACTATTCCCAAGGGAGTCCACTGGAAGACCCAAGGAAGACACGAGGAAAATAATGCAAGACTGCAGAATCATGCTCGAGGGAAAATATAATTTCACTCACATTTATACGCCTTATTCCTGCGTATAGGTTACAATTTGTCGAATTATTCTCCGACCACGGTTCGACAAGACGTCGATCCGTGATAATTTCACGCCGACCTGGCGTGTCCCGGATTCACTTCCCTTACGCTGCAACGGTCGAATTGTATCAGTACCTCCTCGTCGAGGGCTGATTCGCTCTACCAGACGCTTAGCGGAACTCTTTACTTTTCGACTTTACAAAATTTAGTCGAAATTCTATACCGAGGTGCCCTTACAAAGACACTTGGACAAGACCTCGATAATGGACCTGCTACTCGTCGATGCGCGTGGCGCGAGGTCTATAATAAATTTTGACTTGCTACTGGCAAAGACGCTAGGTGCGAAGTGAGCTTGCTCATCGATCGAATGATCGACAGCGCTCTTCCCCTCCCATTCCCATATCGAAGGGGTTTCGGGAGTAGGACCGTGGCGCGTGCGCGTCAGCCCTTGACAATATCGGATGGCGACACGAATCGCTCGGTGTTTGGGTCATTCCCGAATTACGTGTGACTTTCGACAATTTCGTCAATTTCTTATGTTTTGGACATGGACGGAGGACGCACAATTAACCGAGCTTCGCACCTACAGCGCTCGACGAGTCTCAAGAGCGTTGACGTCAAGTGATTTTATAAATGACGGAGATTTCCCGTCACAACGTTATATTTCGGAATGGAGACCTCGATGAGGCTTTTCAAGAGTGCAGCTGCACTCAAGTGGTTCATCCGCGTTCACAGCCGTTGATCCCCACAGATTATAGTTTTTCCAAGGAACCTGTCAGGACCTGTGTCGAGTGTCGGCGAGCTTGGAGACGAGGCGGATGCAATAGACATTGTCTTTCGGAATGGAACCAGCTGCATGTCATAAATATTGAGCTTTGAAAGGCCGCCCTTCACACACACAACACTCATCGACGGCGGCTTCCCCTCCCGCCAGTCGATCCACGGACCACATGGCCCTTCTCCACAGAGGCCCCTCTGTGTCGTCACACGCGCCCGGCGACCCCCCTCCGCCGTACCCCCGAACTTGGTTTCCCCGCGCTGAACACCGTGCCCTCTGCCCCCCCTCCTCCATGGACACCCTTCATGTACCCCACCTCCCTGGACACCGCCCCCTGGACCTTCCCCCTGGACGCCCCCCTTGAACACCCCGCCCTCTGGACCCACCCACCCCCGCTCCCCCTGAGATGCCGCCACTTGCGTCAGAACCGCTACAGCTACTCTACTGTCAATGACGTCGCTTAGCCTTTCCTCAATGTCTGCCAACGTACTGGCGGTGGCAGCAGCAGCATTATTGCAAAGTATTCCACTGAAATTTTTGCAAAGTCGAGTGCACGGTATTCCCGCCTTCTTACAACTACAGCGTATTGCCTTGCAGTCTCCCGTGCAACCACAAATCACCTGAAACACAGACAGAGGAACGAATCAATTGATTATTCTTAATAAGATGTTATATAATAATCTTATATAACATCTTATGTTATCCATAGTCCTGGATCCAAAATTGGATCCATAGTCATGGATCCAAAAATAAGCGTTTTTTAAATAATTTTTCAAGCGAAATTCCTTATGATATACATTCTTTTTTTAGTCCATATCATTCCGCATATTTTTTATGTAATTAATAATTTTTTATCGCAATTAAAATGGCAGTCTCGCCTGCGTTTCCTTGTGACCTCTTTTAGTGCATATTTTCTCCACATATATAGCTTTATACGAAAGGATGTTTTTCAAAAAGACATTTAAAACCCCTTAAAAGACATTTAAGACTCCGTTGAAGTGGGAAAGGGTCGTAACGAATCAAGCGCAGCGCCGCAATTTTTTTATTTTTCTTTTACAGAGAATGTACGAATTGTGTTTAAAAATATGTATAACATGCAATAAAAATAACATTTATGTGATGATAGTTTCACTACGAGTACTGAAAAAAATGCTTTTCAGCTCCATGGTGAGGTATAACCCCTTAACCTGAAATTACAGTAGAACTTCGTTTATCCGCGGTAATATGAGGAGAGCGTTCCTCGGATCTGTGAAATTGCGGATTATACGAAAACACGCACAACCCAACAATTTCTACTATTCCATGCATATGCACAGCAGATTCTTCTGTTTTATGCGAGATTATCCGTATTATCCGGCGTACACTTCAGATAATGCGAAGGACCCGGATTAGTCGGGTGACTCGGATAATGCGGAACGTAAGTTAACCGAAGGTTGGGGAACGAGGGTTTGCTATATGTATTGGACATTTGATTCCGTTTATTTTCATGCGAGGAGAGGACATAAGTGGACCGAAATATAAGCTCACCATCACCAATAAATGCTCTTGGGCCGCATTTTTAAAATTCATCACGGGTACCTGCATATTCAATGTAAACATTGTTGGTTTAAAGACGGATAAGATAGGATGTGCAATGGCATCTCGCTGAACCAACCGTTCATCAGTTTCGTGTGTCTTGCTTACAGTTAGTTTCTCCAAAAATTCACGGACAAGTGATGGAACGTCGTTGTGAACAGTGCTGAGGAAATTAGCAGCCGGTTTATATGAGTCAGATTCGATACAACCATTTTCGATTTGTTTGCCGACCAAATTTGCTGCAACATCCACTATCACCTGTTGTTGTTTTTCATTTGAAGAGGCAAGGTCGCGAAACCATTCCCCGCAGAGTTTTGAAGCAGAGAAGTTTTTATAGAAAATCAAAATTTCTGCTCCGTACTGATGCAAAATATCAATGTAATCACCGTATTTTTCATTTAATTTGCGATACGAAAATGTTGGTGATATACCTCTCTCGCTCATTTCTTAGCGTAATTCTGACAATTTGAATTTTCTTACATCTGAGGCTTCATCATAATCAAAAACGAGTTTGAATGATGCGTTTATTTGTGACTGTTTTGTCTCGGTTTCGGGCATCTTAGGCGCATTCCTCTTGAAATTTATCCAGCAGTCCGCGTGATATCTTGTCCCCGCATTGACTAAAGATCGAATTCCTTCCAACCGACATATTACGTCTAATCCTAAGGAATCGTGTCGTTTTACAGCTACACCGAGTATTATCGCCTTCATGTACTCATGTTGTACCAAGCTACTGGGCCCATTTTTACAACGCCACGGTTTCCCACATACGAAGCACAACGCACGGAAACCGATGTCATTTCCTGTTGGCACATATCTGGAAATGTTTGATGACGCATCTTCAGAAGAAGTAGACGGTTCTGTAGAACTCTGGTGCATAGCCCTTGCGAACCCACTTTTTTTCGAGGCCAATGCGTACCATTTTTGACATTTGCCGTGTACAACAAGAACTGAAAGACCGCTCCCCTGCTTCCACTTATTGGCTCCGATCAGTTTGATTATCTCAATTAAAGTTTGAAGACCTTTCGTATGCACACTAGTGATATCATCGCTCTCGGCATGCAATGCTTTATTACAAATACTGCATACAGCAGTAGCGGATCCATGATATCCGCAAACCTAGAAAAAATGAATGCTTTGATTGTAGACTAATAAGGTAAACGGCCCAGTTACTGACACTTTAAGAGCAGCGCATTAAGTAAGAAAATATTTCGAATACTAGAATTCCACAAATTTTAATAATTTAATAATAATTAATGATTGAATCATTGTTAATAATTCAATTGATTTGTTATGTCACGGCAAATTAGAATAAATAAACAAAACATGGTTCGACGCAGCAGGTGACAAGTCGAGGGTCAACAACTGCAACATAGCCTCAATTATGTGACGTAGTTATTGACACCACGGATTTAACCAAATATCTAACCAAAAGTTGAATTATTTTTTATCTCATGGACAGTCTGGTTCCTACTGAATATGTCGATACCATTTTTATGTCGTTTTATACTTACAGGACGAACAAATTTCCGATTTACATAGATCGTCGCACTTGCTATCAGCGTCTAGCACGGCCGCTGCGGAGCCACTGAGACGCGTGTTACACTGTTCACTGGTCAAGTTCCATTATAAAATAGTTCATTAAAAAAAGTGTGTTTGCCCAATAATTAAAAGTAAAAAACGCTCTTTAAATAACCGATATTTTAATTATTATTCGACCAAAACTATATTTATGGCAGTCAAAACTTTGCTGACGGGGTCACAATCTGGGACAGGGTCAGACACTGGGCCGTTTACCTTACGATCAGGTTCTTTTATAAGCGGGACTTATTAAAAAATGATTCAATTACTAAAAACTGCGTATTCGCTTGGAATTCGACATTAAAAAATACGACTAACTTTTGTTCCTCCCTTTTGTATTGCTCATAATAGATAACAAAGGCATAAAAGTGAAATGTTTCAAATCACGAAATCATGCATGAATAACTATTTAACTAATAGAGATATCGCCGAATATAATTTTATCGATTTTCAATGTTTTAATTCATACTTCATGAAAAAAATGAGCAATCACCATCGTCATATTTTGTTACCATCCGGAGTAAAAATTATTTCTTCGGAAGATGATTGCTATTTTTAATGTTGCACGAATTAATTTTTAATTAATTACGAGTCGATGAAAAAAAATTGATAGATATGTAAGTTTTTTTGACCAATATTATTTTAGTAAAAAATATGACCGACATTGTTATTTTCAGCGCGATTTAATTGTGATCAAATGTGTGCTCTTCATTGAAGTTGCAAAAAAAAATATCAAAGAATATTTAAGTCATACGTTTTATCGTAATTACATTAGGCTTCGAAATAATTATATCGGGCATATCTTTGACTACAATAATATGGATGAAAGAAGGGTCTACATCAGTTTTACAAAATTAATGAATTCGTGCAAATGTGAAATTGCAACCATCTTTCAAAGAAATAGTTTTTATTTCTGGTGGAAAAATGATGGCAATGGTAATCACTATTTTTTTTCGTGACGTATGCATAAAAAGGATGAAATCGATATATTTATATTTGTCGATATTTTGATTAGCGTACGAGCAACCGGCATAAAGATGCTTCTACGCTTTCCGAAATCTACATTTATTGGAAAATTGTTATGCTATAAAGACGTAAAAAAGAAATGTAAAAATTACGACGAACAAATCATTCAGCAATTTCCATATTTATTTATCTTAAAACGAAATTCTTTATCGCTTTTTCACCCTGTGATCAAACAATACAAAGTTACTTTATAAATATGGGCAGCTTTTTATACATATTTATGGTTGATATAACAATTATTTTGACGAAAATAGCAACTTTTCTCCAAAAAATGAATTTGTTAAACCGTTAGCTATGAAGTATTTTCATTCAACCTTGAATAACCTTTCAAAAGTAAATTCATCATAAAATAAGAGAATTCAGCCATGGAGCTTCATGATATACGTAAAATTATAAGACCAGCACAAACTTTTATGATGCATTAACTTTTTCCACGGTAAAGAACATAGCTCAAAAGTTATGCATCAATTACGAGAAGCGACTCGGAAACCACCCAAACGAGCTGGCATCCAGCCTGCTGGATCGACGACTAAACACAAGGAGATTTAAAAAATTCAAGCCAGTGGATCTGCAAGATCGATTCCGTACAAATTAACCACCCAGAACTAAAAAACCCTCACGGAGAAAAATAGATGAGCGTGCATCATAGGCACCCTCTACTTCCACACTTCCTACCGTTCAGCAAAACTAATAAATGTGCTTATTGCAACAGCTTGTAGTTTTACGATAAGGTAGTCAAATAAAAAAAAAAATAACTTTTTAAACTATTCGTTATTTACGAATTTAGTTTATCGTGTAATTATTCATGTGCTACAATGCTCCAAAATTCGCGTGAACCTCTCTCAATAGCATTATGAATAAATAAATAAAAACTCACCTTCCAAAAAATCCGTCTCAACTATACGTCACAAACGATTGAACAATAAAAACATTATCAAACACAAGAAACACAAAGTATTGTTTTCACTCCGAAATAACTGGAACAGCGCTGGCGACAAAATAATACGACACGCTAGCCAACAGTCGGTACATAGGGTATTGTTGTACCGTCGGAGCAAAGAAGGCGGAAATTCAGCGGAAATATTCGACCACAGCTAAGAAAAATAAAGAGATAAGCGCGATTATTAAATGCAAAAAATTAATTAAGGAATTCAAGCATTCTTGCGTGATTAGTAGGGGGAGCTGAGGTCAATTGGAACGTTTTTGAAAAAATCGGTTAGTGTGACTTCGATTTATACCTTATCTGTTTGGTAATGGGCTTAAATTATAGCTGCATTATCTGGCTATATGATAGCATTATTGATTTTGCTTCTACTATGCCCTGAACTTACGTAGAAGCAATTTGAAAACTCTTGGAAAACGTTTCGATTGACCCTGTGTGGGGGTCAATCGAAACGGTGCCCGGGGTTATTTGAAACAGGTGTTTTCAGCTGATTGAACTGATGTTTCTATGAAACCTAGGTACTGTTAATGATGTTTATGAAGTCATAGAGTATGTTTGTTGTGAATAAAATACACTTTTAATTAAAATGTTCGGTTTTATTGCTTTTCATTCCAGTTTTGGTATCACCGAAAGCATATTGAGGTACTTCAATATTATTTTACTTATCTAGTGTTTATTTACTCAAGATAATCAGTCAGAGAATAGTTTTTGTCACTAGCGAGGCACTCAATGAGATCGACGTATTTAGTCTTTGAGGTTCTTTTTTTACTCTCTTAGCCTGTTTTCTGCAGTCATTCTCGTCAGTCTCTTTCCTTGTCTCTTCTTTTTCTAGGGTATCGGTTTTAATATTTATATTTTTATATATATTTTTTGGTATCTTCATATGCCTTTTTTATAATTTTCGAGATCGCAGCTTTCGCGGTTCGTAGATTCGAACGGTTTCTTGGCGTCTAAAAAAAAAAACAAGATTTGAAAAACTTGCTTGCATATAAAATGTTTGTTTCAACTGCCCCCATACCCTCGCTTCCAATAATTTATCAAATAACAAAGAACCTAAATGTTGTAGGTAGGCGCTGACCACAATAAACTCACTAGGATATTCACAGTAATGATGATTGTAAACAACGCTGAAGAAGGAACAATAGTTTTGGAGCAATACGCAAAATAGTAGTAATGAAAAAACTTACTATTTGTGTCGAAAAAACGATGCACCGTCATAAAATGTCCGACGCTCTCGGAGCGGAGGCGCGAACTAAGTGACAGGTTCCGATATGCAAATCAGTTCCTTCCCCTCTTGGGGCCCCACCGCTATCAATAACCATCTTCGAGTTGTTCAACATGTTTCATTTGACCCGTGTTTCTATCAACTCCAGCCTCCCCTACTAATAGTACTTTTATTGGCTGTCGCTAGTTAACGATAACGAGAACTGGCACTACCGAGTTATAACGAGTTACAGAATCGCGCTACACCGCTCACTTTTTTTTGTACCGCCCTCAACTTTGGCTCGTCTTTCGGTCTTCACCATGAATGCAGCGTACAATGTGTACTAATTATCGTTCGATCACGGTGCCTGCTCCTAATTCAGAACAAAATTCGGGAACGGAAATTTTTAAATGGAAATCTGTTTTAGCCAAATGGTTTTTGAATGAGAGTCTTTTTATTATTATTTTTTTTCGGGCAACTCCCATAGTTATATTTTTGCGCGATCGTTATTGCCGGGTTATCACCGGCCAAAGGAAAAAATGCTTTTTTTAACTTCGGTCGGTCATTAGTGTTCCACGCACTCCACTATTCCTCACGCACAACCGAGGTGGTCTGCGCCCACACCAGTGTTCCACGCGCTCACGATCCCACACCTACACGCGAGGTGCCCAGTGCCCACACAGGTATTGCACGCTGCTCCCATACCAGTGTTTCACACACCCTACTATCCCACATTCACATCCGAGGTACCCAGTGCCCACACGAGATTGCACGCACTGTACAGTTCTATATCATGAACACACTCTCCATACATACAGCCCCGGATCTACGATTTTTCCGAGCCGGGGCAAAAACTTGACATCGGCGCCGCTCACCTCAATTTGAGATTAAGGGGGGAAATCTCTTTAGACACACGAAAATGAGTCATTTTCCATGAATTTGTTTTAAGGGGAGGGTAGAGGTTTCAGCGTGAAAAAAAAACACTTTTTTGCGAATTTGTTTTACCTATATGGATTGCGTCAATTCATTGAAACCTTTTGTACGTTGTTAAGTTTCATTTCAAGAACATTCCGTAAAATTTGTACGCGAAAATATCCACAAACAAGCCGGTGCCGCGTGTTTCTCGAAACCACTTTTTCCAAGTCCGTGTTCACTGCCATTTGAAAACTACATGACCGATTTATTTCAAACTTGGTACACACTTTCTACATATAAAATACTTCCCCCCAACGGTTAGTTTCAGATTTTTTTTTACATTGAGGGGGTTTTCCACCCCCAAAATGGCGGAATTTTTCGTGAAAAATAACACTTTTCACTCTACATGATCACCAAAAATTAAGAAATGAAAAAAAAAAAATTATCATAGACCGTTGGGGGGAGGATTTAATGGTACTTCGACTAAATTTTAATGGTAGTTGATTTCAGATAATTTCTAGTTGCGATACAGTGAACACCGCAAATCGTGTTTTTCCAAAGGCGTTCTTGGAAAAGCTTTGTCACCGGCTTGCTTGGGGATATTTTCGCGTACAAATTTCACGGAATGTTCTTGAAATGACACTTAACAATGTACAAAAGGTTTCAATAAATTTACTCTATCCATATAGATGAAAAAAAATCGCAAAAAAGTGTTTTTTTTTACGCTGAAACCCCTACCTTCCGCTCAAAGGTGATGAAATAATCGCATCATTTTAAAATTTTTACATTATCTTATTACAACTTTCAAGTGTTACATTTTTTCTTTCTTTTTTAAACAAAACAAAATAGCGGGTTTATAAGGTATTCCTTTACGCGTCTTTTGAAAAACTACTTACAAGGCATCTTAGGCACTACTTAGGCATCTTTTAGTTTTTATTTTCGATGGCTAGGAGCACGAGGCCATTGAAGTTCACTAAAGCGAATTTGGCGCCCCCTTAAATTGCCGCCCAGGGTAGCTACCTCGGTTTGCCCCCCCCCCGACCCGGAGCTGCATGCATACATTTTATAAACGCATTCTCTGCACATTAATGCATCCTCCATGGAAAATTTAAAAAAAAATCAGCTTCCCACTGGCTTCAAAAAACGATAGCAATACGGTAGGCGGGAGGTTACCGCGAAGACTAAACGAAGAGACGCACAAAACGGAGAGCGCGAAAACATATATAGGTATAGCCAGAATGGAGACGTAGCAGATATAGATACAGTCGGCACTTTGGCGGTTGTCGTAAAATATTAAAAGGTAGGTCCCTGCATAATTTCGCTCGTTCGGGGGAGGGGCACGGGGGGGGCGTCGGAACCTCATCCGCCTTTTCTTCTTAACCGTTTAAGATGGGCACCGAGATCCGAATGTGTAAAAATCATTGCCCCCATGCAACTTTTAGAACACGAACATTTTTTTTGAAAATGATTGGAAATGGGAATTTTCGAATGTGTAACATTTGGAACATGAGGTCTAAACGGTTCAGAGACGATCATTATTTTTTCGTTGTAAAAAATAAGGGTAGTATATCTATTTTTCAATGTTCACGTAGGAAATAACGTCAACCTTAATCGAGTACAATATTATTTGCAGTGGAACGCGCTAAAACGATTGATTTTACTGTTAAGACATAGAATCACGTAGCATTTATTCCAGAAAAATTAAGATTTTCCGGTTTCATAAAGACTGTATCGCATACGCTCGTTTTGAAATAACGGTGGGTGATCAGTTCCATCGAAGCAAAGCGATTCAGCCAGCCTAGGGGCTCTATAGGCATTGCTTTTTTGATTCGTCGTGTTCAGAGAGGACCTTCTGCGTATTTTTTCCATATTGAATAAGACTTTCGGCGATTTCGAACCGAAATTTCTCGGGATCTACTGGCCTGAAATATGACAATTATTTCTTATTCAGAAACCCGGAGTTTACAACGCATATATTGAGCAGATAATAATTATTTGTTATTATCGTAAGGATATACCAGTGTCTGCTTTTAGATTGAGTCCGGAAAGAAGACAATTGTTTTAATCTAGGATGTCTATAGGAACGATGGCTACACAACCCCTCTTTTTGACATTGGTAAGCTTTAAGTCTTCATCTTCCAAATTCGGCACATTCATTTTTGGGCACGGACTACGCCCTGAACATTAATGAAATTCAGTAAACTGAGCAAACATCTGTCCATTTGGCCTTCATTTCAAAATATAAGTCAGTAGAAGTGGAACAAAATTTGGTTACTTACCTTTTTCGCTGACTTCTTGAGCAATTTTTGCAACGTCACGTGTTTGTCCAAAGACGTTGTCGCCACATTGGATTGGCATAAAGGCGGGGGGGGGGGGGGCTTTCCAGGTTTTTAAGTGTTGCTGGGTTCATCCAGCGTGCATTGAAGCTACTAGTACGTACAGTCACTCACTTAACCTACAGAAAATGATTTGAACCCTTCTAAAGTGGATGTGCCAACTTTGGAACATCAGGCACTAAAGGGTTAACTATGTACGCCAAAACCTTGCACAGCATTTCCAGTGTACTTGTGTATCTTTTCCACGTTGTATTTTTCTATAATAGGGATATCAATTTTGGATACATTAATGTGATTTTTTAAATAACAATAACAATTTTCTAATAAAATTATCCCTGAGGTTTGACAAGTATGTGTACATTTCTTGTACACTAGCATAATACGTACATTGTACTTGGTCATTTTATAAACGATTTACTTTGTATTGTACAATCATTGATGGGAAAAATATAATACCATTATACCATTATATGGAGTGGGTGAAGATGAAGCGTTCGTCAACTCGAAGAAACGAGACCTGGAGATACTAACCCTCAAAAATAGAGTAGAGTGAACAAGGAGAAACCCGATTCACGTGACAGTTTTAGTTTTCGGTATCTTTTATTCACATATTGTTTTCCACATAAGTTATTATTATTAGCATTGCCCCTAGGGTCTCTCAAGCATTGATTATCACTCAGAATATTTTTGTTTTTGAGTGTCAGTCGATCTTGTCTTTTGTTTTGTTTTCGGCTTATTTGTTATTTTACAGTTGTGTTCTAAGAGGTGATTCTAGCCTAAAATGAGATGTTATGACAGAGGGTTTAATGGTTGGTAAAGCGGTGCAATTCGAGAGCTTTTCTAGCTCATCGGGGGACAGGACGTAGAATGGTCCTTTTCGCGTGATTGGTGTGAAATTCACGTCTGTCGTCGTTGGTTAACGAGTTCAGATATGGACATATCGAAGTCGTTAATTTTTCTATGTTGGCTAGGTGTAGGTCACGTAGTCTCTCGCGGAATGTTTTTTCGTTTAACATTACCCAGAGGTCCTCCGTTGGGAATTGCATCAGCAATCCAGCGGCGTTTGTCAATGCTCTTTTATTATGTCACCTCAAGTTTTTTGAGGTTGGTTTCATAGTATAATGGCAGCAGACATGAGATCCTATAATCGAAGGGTGATAGGATGCATGCTCGGATGATGCGGTGTTTAACGTCGATGTTGCTCTGTCTCCCGATTATACTCTGGAGGCAGTTGATTACGTAATTGGTAATGTTGAGTCACTTTGCCGACAGCGTGTGTACTCACATGGTTCTTGTCAGTTTTGCTCCAAGGTATTCTAGAGTGTTTTTCATTGGTACAAACGTATCTTCTCTGATTACGGGATCCGTAAGTTTAAGGTATCGTTGTTTTCGAATGTGGTATTTTCTTCCGAAAGGTACCACTTGTGTATTTTCTCTGTTGCATTCTAGCCCCCATTTGGGGTAATATTCGATGAGGTTCTGCGTTGTACGTGTCGCTTTTGACTTTGCGTGATTCGATTTGCACACATGTCGTCAGCGTACTGCGAGATCATGTCTGCTTCTTCTGGCACATCGGATATATAAAAGTTGAATACGATCGGTGCTGGAACCGATTCCTGTGGCACGCCGTGTGGTTGAATTTTTATGACGCTCGTTTCATTGAGAAATTTGCATCGTAGTTTACGGTTGGATAGGTATGACTCGACGCATTTTTACGATGCCTGGGTCGACATCTTTCCGTTTCAGTTTGTATGTCAGTTCTTTGTCATTTATACAGTCGAATGCCTTCGATAGGTCAAACGCTGCCACACATATGCTTCTGTCATCCTCCAGGTTTTTCTGGATAAAGTGCACAGTTCTGGAGAGCTGTGATGCCGTTCCGAGTCCCGGTCGAAATCCGTGTTGCGAATCTGAGATTATTGCGAAGCAGTCTCCCATACGATCTTGTATAATTCGCTCGAACCATTTACCCATGATATTCAATAGTGTAATTAGTCGATATGACGTGGCTTCGTTCACAGGTTTCCCTTATTTGTGCAGGAAGATGCAGGTACCAGTTTTCTATGCGTCTGGGTAATAGTTGTGAGCTAGGCAGAAGTTGAACATTTCTTCCATGCGTGTCCAGCAACTGTCATGCATTGTTTCAAGGTGTTCGGCTCCGAGGCCGTCTGAGCCAGGGGCTGTGTCTTTTTTTTAATTTCGCGAGTGCCTTTTTCATCTCGCGTAGGTATGTGTTATTTAGCGGTCGGATTGGATCCTCGCTAGTGTCTGTGGTGAGCTCCTCCGCAACGTCCGAGTTCCGTACTATTGCAGTATCAATGGAGTTTCTCGGCGGCAACTTATTTTCGTGAGTTGCATCTCTCAAGAAATTGTATTTTGTTTTGGGGCCGCTTGAGTGATTTTTGTATTCTCCATGCCACTTTCTGATTATCCGTTTCATTCTCGATCATTTTTTTCCACTTTTCTTGTTTATATTCTCTAATGCGTGCGATGGTGCGTCATGATGGCCAAAAGACGTGCGGACTTTTCGAACCGTCTCTGCAAAATGTTCTCCATTTTTGTAATGGTTTTCACAATTCCTATGCGTTGCTCGATCGTGCAATTCCCCATGACTAAACCTCAATATTTTCTGATGCCAGTTGTCAAAGATTAGTACTCTATGTTCGCCACGAAAAAAGTGGCGCGCAATTTAAAATGTCAGTTTATTTGAGACACCCTTTATCTACCAAACTGTTTTCGTATACCGTGCCAGTAATTTCGTCTAACATTTAATTCGTGTGTTCTGGAATTTCCAGAAATATTTCTACTTCTAGTTCGCCATTCAAGGGTGCAGTGGTTGTATCGAATTGTTTTACTTTTATCCCTTTTTCTGGTCATATAGGGCTGTTAGAAAGCATATCAAAGTAATTCGTACCATAGGACCAAAGGTTCTTTTCTTTTGAATGTTCCATTTCGATCGTATTTGCCTTGTTAACATAATTCGGCTGGTAACGATTGCCCGTGTCCAAGGTCGATCGACAAGCGTCCATGTGTCTTTCGTATTATCAATTTTAATTCGTCAACCATTGCTTGGATTCATTCCCTGCATTAACTTTCTTTTATAGCTCCGCGAACTGGGATTTCGACCAATGCATTCCGCATTTCTGTCACAATCTTGTCGGCTGTTTTCTTCTGCGTGACTTACTGTTTGAAAATCTTCCCGTGGTCTACCTCTGAGACTTGTTAATATTTTCACGGCTTTCCACGTCCTCTTTTTGGCGTATTTACCCTGCTATTCACGCAGTTCTGTTATTCCTCCTCGGCGTTATCCGATCTACAATTTTCATTTTCTTCGTTTAACTCATCGTGGTCTTCATACTGAATCACGTCCGACTTGGATTCGATTTTTATTTCGATTTCTTCGCTCTGGTGCTATGTCTTTTGTTGGTGCAAAATCTTTATATTTGCTACTATTCATGCATTTGGTTCCTTCAATGAACCTCGCGTCTCAGATGATATCGACTCGTCTATCCTCGATAATCCACACGTGGTATGCCTACGATATCTCTTAATAGCCTAGAAATACGCTTTGCTTGGCTGACTCTTTGTCAAACGTGACCTTAATTCCTTAATCGAGATTCTCCCCACTGATAATGAATGAGTATGCAAATCTGAAACGTGTAGTTCTTCTCGTAGGTTATTATGGCAGTGTGCCCTTTTTGGTTGCAGCATTACTAGGTAGATTTAGCTTCGCAGATTTCATTACACCGATTACTTATTTTCAGCCTATAAGTTTCGCGTTCAGTTGATTCTTCTGGCGATACATGCAGGCTCAAATTTACGTTGGAATTATTTGCATTCGCATCTGGATAAAACGCCCCTTTATGCCCGGGTTTATGGCAAATATTACACTGTTATTGAAAAGGTTCATGCTCTGGTACGCTTTTGTTATTCCAAACTTGACGCTTGTTCTTGAATCTCTCAGCAAGCATTGCAATCTGAATGCTATTGTACGTATCGTTTTTGCGCGTGTCGGCTTCTTCTACGGTTTTTACGCGTAGCACTTCCGGAGAAGGCAACTCATCTCGTAATTCAATTGCGTATCTGAAATTGTCGAATTCTGATGGCATGCTATACAATAACATAATTGTTAGTAAATCACAATTCGCTTGATTTGTCCACTGTGTCGAAGAATTTGTACAAATGTTTTTGTACGTCCCCGCCGCCGTCTATTCGATGCAATGTCCATTGTGTTAGAGCGTCGCCTTACGAGCTGGCTCTTTCGATTGGTATATCGTCTGAAGTTCCTGCCATACTTCCCGCGACGTATCACAGGCTTTTATCCGCTTTAATTTACACAGGCTAATCGATAAAATTCTATCCGATGTGGCTTTTTTATCCCCGTCTTCCCACTTTTAAACGGCACGAATGGATGCGGAATCGTCTCTCATCGCTTCCGGTTTCTTGCTCTGTCCACTTACGTGTGTCCACGCATCATTTTTTAATGGACGAGCTTTAACTTGTATCTTCCATAGTAACGTTATTGTTTTTGTTTAACAGCTTAACTCTCGCAAATTCTGACAGAGCATTTTTTTATTTATAAATGTGCCAATACTCCTTCACTTTTTGCCGTTGTCTGGGCCCATGACCTGTTCGATTTTTATAAGTGGATGATGAGTAATAAAAACAACACCATAGCCACAGAACTAAATTCCAACAACAACAACAATGATGATAGTAAGGATGATGATGATAATAACAACAACAACAACAATAATGATGATGAGGAGATGCGTTGCCTGGAGCAATGGAGTCTATTATTATTATTATTAAAAAGAAATAATGATACGTTGGCAAAAAGTCCAATTCAAAGGAAATGAGTAACAATATTTCCAAAGCAACAATTAAAAAAACCACAATAAGCCGAACGCCCGCTAAGAATATGTAACAGTGATTTACTTACAAGCTGTCCGATCGTAAAGTCACAACCCAAATAAATCGAGAAAATAAAGTGGGATAAAAAAATATATTTTTCTGACAAAACATTTACTACTTCAAGCGGAACAAGCGGGACAAAAGTTCGTATACTTGCTTGTTTACGAAGTCCCGTTTTTATAAAATAAAAACTGTATTTTCAAATTGAACCCCCTCTCCGAATTGTAAGCCTTTTGTAGGAAACGTTATTTTATCTGGCAACATTTTTGCCATTCATCTGGATCGTGCGATTAAATGAGACACCCTGTGTAAATCAATTGACGTGTGTCCGATTGAGTTCTAATTGCGTTCGCATTCAGAATGCATTTGCAATGGAAAATGAGCTTTTTCGTTTAAAAAATGAACTTGAGCGCCTGGGCCGGAAACCACAAAACATTCATCGGATATGTCTTTTAGAATCTAACAAGGAAAGGTTGCGGGGTCGATCTCTCCGATTTCGATGACATTTGTCATGCTTGTAAAATGAGTAAAAATAGGCGATACTTTTTTTGTTGTTGTCTGCGGAACCCGATTTTCAATGGTTGAAACACATTCAAGATAATGGGGGTGTTTTTCGTTTGACGTCGATAAGGTTTTAACGGTACGAGCTATAAAAAAAATTCTAATTACAACAATGGTTATTTTTTCGTGTATCATACATTGGAGATGAGAACGACAACGTTATACACGAAAAATGAAAAACACCCCTATTTCGCAAGTATTCTTATATTGAAAATCCTTTTCGAAAATTCGATCCTCCTGAGACATTTTTCGATGTCCCAATATTTTGTATCTATCTTTTTGTTCGAATTTCAATATTTTTCATAAATTCGAGTAAATTGGATTACCCCAATTTTCCTATAGCTTTCGAGAACGTTCAAAAGGACATTAATCAGCCTACGAAACTCTGAGAGCTCCTGTCGATTCAAATATGTGTATCTATATATATATGCATGTGCGTGATATTTTAGGTGAAAGTTTCAACCGTGACTGCGTGCATTTTTGTCTAGCATGAATGTGTTATATGCTATGATATGCAAAGAAAAATAGGCTACACATATTATTGCATTTTTCGATTCAATTTTCGAGTTTCGACCGTTGCATTTTTCAATCACTTCTTGGCCTTTATGACTTCAAATCGCAATGACACCGAAATTATTTATAAAGTATAAAAAATTATTCGTACCACTTAGGTTGAGTTCTCAACATGTTTTCAAACAAAAAAAAACTTAAAAATTGTTATATTTTTCACCGCTCGTAAAACTTGACATTTTTCGAAAAGGCCAATGAAAACTAAAGGGTTTTTTTTATTTTTGAAAGCGATTTTATTCAAACGCCATGTAAAATTATGCAAATTGTAAGACCAAGCCAAGCGTGGATCTTTTTTTTTCTTTCGAGGAGGTATGACTATTGAGTATGTAAATAATTAAATTTCCGTCGAAATGGGTTACGAAATTTGTATTATGTGTCGAATTTTTGTTTAGATATTCATTTTAAGGGGTGAGATGCAGGCGTGACAAAACGAGCATTCTGAATATTTTTTTTATAGCAATTAAGTCTGTTTCACAAAAGCGGTTACACAGACTTTTTATGTTTTATTTTAACTTGACTTGTACAATTTTGCAAAGAAAAATATTGATTATTTATAAAAATATCGCTATCTGTGTCGGACCCCCTTCGGATGTAGTGCTTTGCGGTGACCATCATAAAATTTTACTGGATCATCTGAAATCAAAAAACCAAAAAAAATCATTAGTTTAATAATAAATCTAGTCCTTAATCGAAGCTTTTTTTTCAAAAAATGACAAAATAGCCGCTTCCGACAGATAACTTTCGATTCTCGACCAAAAAATCGCTCGTTTATTGTTTTAAAAAAATCGAAATTTTCAACAAAAATGAAAACCCTTCGATTAAGGACTAGTTTTTAATGCTATACAATAAGCACACCAAATTTCATCAAAATCCATGGAGTGGTTTTTGAATTATAGTGGTCACCGACTTGAAAAACATAGTTTCGAGAAAAACGCGTTTAAAGTTTTTCGAGGTGGATACGGTATTATATGTTTGTAAAATTTTGAGCTCGATGGATGAAGCTAAACTTTTTTAAATTTATTTTGATCCGCTGAATCCGAATATCACAATTTTTTGTCGAAAAGTCGAGCATTCAATTGTTCATAGCCAATTGTTAAAACAATTGTTCAAAAAATTAAAGTTTTTCGGGGTGAATTATTTTTTAAAATATTTTGGGCAATTTAAAAACGAAAGTTTCCTTTATACAATTTTGCTAAAGTTCATAGTTTTTGAGTAATATTTTTTTGAAAATTTCTGAGAGAGTTTTCCATTTTTACACTTGATTTATGTATAGAAATACTAATAAAAAATTACTTACATCGAATCATCAATTCCTGGCTCATACAATAGGGATTCTGCCGATGTGGAAAATATCAAAAGTTGCTTCCAAAATATCAATTTGTTGTTGTACTCGAAGCATAATAGGGGGGGGGGGGGGGGGTCGAAACCGGTTGCTTGCAGCTGCCGTCCGCTACCTGCCATGAGGACCCGACGTCCCGTCACTAATTGTGGGATATCCCGGAAACTATTCATCGGATTGCCTTGAAATTTCAGGGAATATTCTCGAAACACCATACTTCAAGAAAATGAAGAAAAAATATCGTTTTTTTGAAAATTCTGAATGCATCTCACCCCTTAATAGAGAATGATAAATATTAATTTTATTTGAATATCAACATACTTCACGACGAAATTGATATTTCAAAAGGAATGCAATTTGTTCATCCTGTTTTTCAAGTTACTTCCTCAAAAAGCGATAGTTTAAACAATGTCATTTTTTATTTTCAAGATTTTTTAAACGTTCATGTATAATCAACAAAGTTCTGAGACGAAGCCAAGACCAGGCAAATTTTTTCTTAGGTACCGATTTAAAAAATTCGGATATAATTGAAATTTGATCAAAGTGGGTGACGAAATATTCTCAATATTTAGCTTTTCCGTTAAGGTAGTACATGTGATGAAATGTGTGACATAGAGAGTATTCTAATTCGACACTAATGTTGTTCAGGGTATCCTGCATACGTTTGTGAAATTTGACATACATTAGAATTTCTAAACCGCGCTGCATAGGGGAAGAGACAAAAATGACGAGACACAAGGTCATAAAAAACGGTGGAATGATGGATGGATTTTATACGGTTCGTATGAAAAAAAAATGATCACTTTTAACCATAAAATAATCAGTTTTTGAGTGCGTAAAGTATGAAATGCATGGTGAAACGGGATCGACCGAATGTATTGATGCCTCCGACTTGGCAACGCTGTGAACGATGCGCGATCCATTGATAGCTTTTTTACAACGTTAGTTGTTACAAACCGTCCTTTATAGGGCAGCCGATTTTTTATTTGATTAAATCCTCAATTTGTACACTGCACAGTTGCAACAACTGCACTGTCAATGTTAGAACTTGAACGTATGTTTGCTTTTGAATGGGACATTCTCTATGTACTACCTTAAAATATGAATTTTATATAATATTTTAACAACAAAACACTCCACAAAATGAATCGAGTTAATAATCAAGTAAATCGAAAAATGCGATATTATTTACTGTTAATTTATTTTTTGTAAAAATAAAATTACACGATAAAAGTTCGTGCTAATTTGAAATGATCAAAGGCTCGCCACTATATTTTTACGAGAATTGCCACGTGCATATCTCGCGCAGAAAAGGAATGAACGTATTTGATAGCAATCGAAATTCATTTTGAGTATTCTAAGGTAAATTTATTCAAGGGGAAAATAAAGAGAACAAATAAAAGATATCCCTTGAATTTCTTTAAACATCACGCTGGTTGTCTTGCAAGATAAAAAAAACAACATTTGTTTGTCTTAATTTCAGTAAATGAATAGTTCAGGACAGGAAGCGAGGGTTGCGCAATGTAGACCGTGGCAAATCAAGTGTTCACGATCGATGAAGTTTATATATATATATATATATGGTGCGCACACCGATCTCTGTCTAGATCAGACTCGTCCCCGTCGTTCGTCATTATTCGACCGGAAGTGTAACGTGGCGTCGAGGGATCCGTGACAGCCGGAAGTAAGTGTATCCGATTTTCGTTGATGCTTCGATTACTTCGATCGAATTCTTCTCTTGTCCCGAGAGCTTGTATAGAAGAAAAGGGAGAATAAAAATAAAAGAGAGTGAGAGAGAGAGAGTGAGAGAGAGAGAGGGGGAGAGAGAAAGAGAGAGAGAGAGGGACCTCTACCGTGTTGTTCTTTAACTGTAACTAAATTATAAGTGTAGTTTTTAAGTGTAAGTGTCCATTCAAACTGAAGAAAAAGGTCGAGGCGGAAAGATGCGAGAGAGAGAGAGAGAGAGAGAGAGAGAGAGAGAGAGAGAGAGAGAGAGAGAGGGAGAGAGAGAGAGAGAGATTCGGACAGCGACAGACACAGACACAGACACAGACAGACAACAAGAAACCCGCTTGAAATATAATTCTTCCGATTGTAGTATACATATTAGAATGATTCTACATGCTGCTTGTGACAAATTTCGCTGCGAACTCCTCCCAAATAAATTCGACAATCGTATTTTGGCGTGAATCAATTTGAGTAGTTGGGAGACGCTGGCGGGGTGTCGGACGACGAATGAGTCTTCGCGCGTCCACCCACCATACTGGCAGCACTCAGCTCAAGTATGAAATGGACTGAGCGATCCAGCAGATCCCAATTTCGATTGAGACATTTGGAGCAGGCTCGGTTCCTTTATCCTGAACATCGAAGTTCCCTAATATTTGCAATATTAATGTTTCCAACGTTGTGTGTTTATCGGAATTCTTAGGTAATTTCTCTAACCGCAATTACGAGTTGAGGCTTCGTGTACGATTTTCGGTGTTTATTTGCGCCCAAATGGGGGTGTTTTGGAATTCATCGACAACCTAATGAAAGATCACCCTGCATACGTACTCTAGTTAACGAAAGACATGTAGTTATATACATGTGCATACACATCCACGAGATATATTAATGTTATATATCACCATGACTATGTAAAAAAAGAAACCATGACCGCATAAATGTGCATGTAATATATATATGTCCGATCTGGTACTTCGAGCGTGCAAATAACATGAATTCTAAAGCGCTACAAATAGAACGAGTGTATGGAGGTAAAAAAGAGTGCGCACCAAAGGAAATAAAACAACAACAATAATAGTAAAAATGTAAATCAATGAGTGAATGTCAATGTCGTGTTGATATTTCGAAAAAGTAAGATTATCGTCTCGTTGAATTTACATGCAGTGTTACATGAGTATGTCGTGCAACTGTTCGATTTCTTTGTTTGAATATTGGGCGAAGAACTTCTTGGACGTGCCGTTCGGCGTTTTTGTCACAATCATTTGTTGAGCACAACATATAAAGGCATAATTATAGCGGTTTTCATTGGCGGGGTAAGGGTTCCATTAATTCGTATTTTTTAGTTGAAGTTGATCTGACTTCTTTTTACTCTGTAAATATGTTATAAGTTGCACTTTATTTACTACATTTTAAACGCAATACACATATTCCAGCATTGCCCCCACCACTGTGCGGGACAGTGGGTGTGGAACGTCAGAAAAGATTGATGGGCCTTCAGCATACGGGTGGGACGTACGGTAATATGCAGAGCGTTCTTTAGGGCTTTCAGTAGCAGGAGATGGTAGTAGAGCGAAGTATTATTTAGTGGACAGGCGGCGTGGGCCGGGGCATTCTGTACAGGGGGTGGCAGTGGGGTGGGGCGTTCTAGATCGAGGGATGGCGTAGGGCTGGGCGTTTTGCAGAGGGGGATACCATTAAGGTGGCACTCTGTAGTAATGGATGGCAATATGGTAGGGCGTGTAGACGATGAATGAGGCATGATAATGGGCGGGGGTGTTTACGCCGTAATGACTTGCACATACTGTTCACATAATTTGAGTAAGTGAATCATTCAAGTCGACTCAAAAAAATGTCTCGGAATAAAGCATGCAACCAAACAAATATTACGGAATAAAGTTATTTAATTCCCAGTAAGAAAGAAAAGTACATAATTTATGTCCATTAAGTCCTTTTTGTAAGGCCATTCAAGAGATAACCCTGTTTTTTTTTATTTGCACTTACATTTTTTTTTCATAGCTTCTCATACTTTGCTGAAAAATGACAATTTGTTGTTAAGAACAATTGGTCAGCTAGCTCTAGTGCAGAAATCGTCATAAGCCGAATGGAAAATTTATAACATTCCATTTTTATGACGTCGACTATTCGAGTCGTAATAAGCCGAATGGAATATTTGCAACATTCTATTTTTACGGAGTCGATTATGAAGTCGACTATTCGAGAGCGCTGATGTTTTCAAGTACCTCAAAATACACATTTCAAAGACGCATGGGAATATTGTTGCTCAATCGGCCTCTTTTCGAAGAAAAAAACACAAACTTGACCCTAAATCACCTTGAAAGGGTTCGGCAACATAAAATAGGAACGACGCATGTGTCTTTTGATATGTTCTAGAAAATATGGTAATCTAGAGTGACTTCTTGTCGTGCTACTTATCAGCGTCAATTCTAGCGCGTCGCCCTGTGTGTATTGGTGCAAGCGATTGGTTGACATGCCGAGAATGACGGACAGGGAGGCAAAGAGTGAGTGAGTGAGTGTGTGTGTATGAGAGAAGAAGGGGGGATAAACCGCTTCGCAACGTTCAACCTGTTGCTTCTCCCTTCCACGGCTGACGAGAATAGGACGCCAATGGGGACCCACCGATTTCGCCCAAACTGCGTGGGTAGAGTTTAATACAAACAAGAATTCTTGCAATTAATTATGTACACTGCTTGTTATTCATTATCAGAAATAATTTTACAATTTTTAGGGTGATATTCGTCGTAGAAACATTTGAAACGTACATATCTTTCACACCAGGCACATTTTATAAAAGCATTGTTTTAGCAATTACATTTTTCCGAAACATGATTCGGAACTGTTTCCGAAAACAGTGCTCCTGTTTTCACTCCTATGCTCCAGTCCGCTTGATTTGAATCCAAATTCACAGAGGAAAAATTTTCATGTCAAAACTTCAATGAAGTATGCTTTCTAATAAAGCATATTTCAGAAAATGTAATTGCTCAATCAATGCTCTTATAAAATGTGCCTGGTGTGAAAAATATGTGTTTCACATATTTCTACGATGAATATCACCCTAAAAAATGTAACATTATTTCTGATTATCTATAAAAAGCAGCGTACGTAATTAATTGCAAGACTTTTCGGAATGTTTATTTTCATTAAAAACTTCACCTAATTATATCAATCGACTGCTTGAATATATTTAAATTCTACAATAAATAGTTGAACATCGCGAGAAATTTAAAAAAAAAAAAAAAAAAACGGTCGCAGCAAGAATCGGAACCAAGCCAGCGGGCCGACAGGCAATGCTCTACGCCGGTAACTCGGAAATGGTTGAAAATACCCCTCAAGCTCTATTAAATGTACAGCCTCCCGGACTACCACCATTTTAGTCCAAGCAATAAGCATGGAAGTAAACACTTTTTAGATATAAATACGCAAAATTGATCTAAGGGTAATTGGATGTCACTGAATCGGATGGCGATAATAATTTTGCAATCAACCTCGAGAAATTGTTTAAAAACCGTTTAATCCAGAACCTAATAATTGTATCGAAAAATATGTTAAACAAAAGTTGTTTGGGACATAAAAATACGTAAAAAAGTATTGAGCATTTTTCTTTGTATCTTCGAAAATAAGGGAGAAGAAAAAAACGAAAATCCATTCAATTGGGGGACCAAAACCTCGAAGTTAAAAAAAAATAAAAAAATGTCGAATTCGTAAATCCATCGGGATTTTGTTACACATTGCTTCAGTAAGAGTTAATCTAACTTTCTAGAAATTAAAAAAAAATGATTTATTGTACAAATATTCAAAAATGGCGACTGAACATTAATAAAATTACTGGGTAAGGATCACTGTTAGAAAGAGATGCACTATATGGCTATGCCGTTCGCGCTCATAGGAGGTTCTTTCTATCGTTCCGCCACGCATGCGCGCAACGCGCTACAACGAATATGCTGCGTCCCTTACACTCCCAGTGGTGCTTCGGCTGCGAAGCGATTTTGTCTTGCAAACAAATCTTCATTCGTCTTTTTCTCCCTCATTTCTGAAAATACGAAGGCGAACGTTCAAAACTTTTTTACGTACTTTTATGTCCCAAACAACTTTTGTTTCACATATTTTTTGATAAAATTATTAGGTTCCAAATTAAACGGTTTCAAAACTTTTATTAACATTTTTAATTTTGTATCTAAAAAGTGCTTACTTTCGAAATTTTTACTGGACTATTTGCCTGGAGGACCGACATAGCCACCGATTAGATATATGCCACCAAACGTGGGGTATAACCAGGTCCATCGTATCAGATAAGGGTACCCTGCGACCTGCCGCGTTACAATCAAACCTATGGATTTGCCATAGGCGGTAATAAAAACCCTCGATACGGATGGTCCGCTTCAGCCTTCCCATTGAAGATGCATACCTCATACTCTGCCACGTGGCTAACGACCAGAAAAACCCCATACTCGGTTATATGGACCCCTACATAAACATGATTCATTCTATCCCTGTCGTTAAGACGCCCCCCCCCCCCTGCCAATAGCCTCGACAGAACCAATAGCCCCACGCAGAACCAACCTAAGCCCCGACAAACCACTTGTGGGAAAATATAGACCGCCCATATTGGACTATCAATTATATCCCATGTGCTTAACGGCTCACATTCCATGCAATGTACGTCTAAGACACTCGAATGAGATTGAAAAATCGTATCAATGTCGCTCGTACGTTAAAGAGCGAATTTGTAGTAATAATCGCTAATATATGTATTTTACTTGAAGAGGAAAAAATTAATGAATAAGGATTAACAAATACGCAGTCTTACCACGTTTGTCGCTCTGCGTCGATATCATCTGTTGTCGTCTTATGCATACATATTTACACACACGTGCGTGCGTGTGTGAACAATATGATCAATTTCGTTGAATTTACTTTCGAATGACTATAATTCAATCTTTAAACAAAGAAAAAATTGACCATGAGGAAGGAAATCATCGACGGCTTTGTAATTAGTATGACTCCTTCATTATTATTTACTTGCGTGTGTACGCATATAAATTCATCCCGACGTTGTGATCAAGCCCGAGCGAGAAGTATCGTGATAGTCAAATTGGCAAACGAGAAAAGTAGCAAAAAAGATGTGAAGAAGATAAATATATATATACATACACACATGATTACTGAATTGTACACAAGAAAAATCAAATATGCCCAAAAAAGTCTTCAATTTACTACTGTACTGCCAATAACGTCAAAGCAACATGGCAAACGGAAAATGGATACGTGACGAAAAAGCGAAGAAACCGACAACCGAATTAACGTATTAATTTTCTGTTTAGCGAATAAATTAAGGAACGGAAAAGAGTGAGTAGATTTTGTTCCCTGTGCAAATGGCATGGTGTGTACATATGTAGAAAATGCAGTTTTCTGAAATTGTTCAAATGTCGACGATCCGATGGTGGATAGCTAAAACTGTCGAACGCCCCTCCCGACGCTTGGTATATTTGGGAAAAAAAATCTGAGCAGCAATATTCAACTAATGTATCATTACCCATGTTGGTGCGAAGGTTCGAAGAAGACGTGTAACTGTTTCGCAATTTTTTCTACCGTTTTGAAGCCCCGAAATGGGTATGGTGGGGAATCGCCAGCGCCCTCCCGCTCCTCAATAATTCCCGAAGTGCCAAGATCTCCGAAGTATAAAATAAAGAGAAATTGCTTAGTTGAAACAAAAAAGGGACCGAAAACTTAGATTGAAATGTAGATCATTGTCTGGAAAAGATACTTCCTTGAAAAGTCGCAGCTTTTGTTCGTTATACATACTCTTGAGGAAAAATCGAAAGTAAACCAGCGACACCAAACATGTCAAGAATATCGACTTTCTATAACAACAATGTCACCTATTCATTTACGAATTTGTCAATGAAACATCAGCAGCAGAAATAATTAGAATAATTATTTTTTCAGTAGGTCAGTTTCCTTTTATTTCCAAAGATACATGAAACACGATGTATTTTCAAATATCTTTTTTTTACAACATACACTTAGGCTTCGCTATTGCTTTCATTATTATTGGTTACAATCGAAGTGCTTACCATCTTCCAAACACTTGAGATGTTTTTTTTCGCGGACTTTAATCGCATCGCCAAGACACTTGAAATTCTTGGCCTGTCTCAGACGAAAGGAATTCGAATGAACCAAACTTCCGAGCTAATTGGCTTGTTTTACGTGATCCCGGAAAAGCAAGTCCTACACACAGAATATGCATATTTATGTGTCCGACACTAGACATTTCGTGAAACATCCTGTATCACACGTGTAATGTACGGTTGAGAGTGTAGTTGGACGAAAATAGGCAAACGTTAGTCGAGCACCAGCCCTTTCCTCCCCTCTTAAATATTGTATACGTGGGGAGTCAAGTTGGCGAAAGCTAAATAGAACGTTGAAGCTTGCTCTCCCAACGTGTAACTTTTTGTGTATCATGCCCCCCCAAAGGATCGTAATTCATGGTCCAGGATACTCTCGAAGAAAAAATATGTGAAAGTGTTTACGCGTATTTTTTATGTCGCAATGCTTTGTTTTCGATGAGTCTCAAGGGCGACGATCTTCTTTTTCGCTTTTGAATTTTAGGGAAAATAAAAATGTATGTAAATAACGAGATATGATTTGGTCGACAATTTTAAGGCCCTCAGCATTTTTCCGATTTTATTTTGTAAAGTTGAAATTTGGATGAAAAAAACATGGCGCGATTTTCGGGTGTTAGGAATATTGAACCAATTTTGAGTGTAACGCGGACATTTTGGTGAACGATACAGTTGTTCGATTTTGCATGCGCTCTTTTCTAAAAAAAAAAAAAAATGTTATCTTTTTATACGTAAATGCGTAACGTTTTTTCTCAAAGAAAAGAAAAACCTTCCGTATTCCTCGCCCTTTTATTGACTTGAACATTTGAATTGTACGTAAATAACGGAAGTCACACGTGAATTTCAGAAATTACACACGCAAATAACGGAATCGGCATTGGTCGATCTTCATAATTACTCCATTGTTTTTTAAATTTAAAGTCTAGGTTTTGAAAAAAAGTTGAATATTTTTTGGATGCT
>OY723386.1:11777271-11809771 GCA_963210295.1 Ophion ellenae
TTCTTGTTTTAATTTTTCATTTTTATTCGGCCTTTTTTCCTTTCGGTACTGATACCATCCTTTCGCGAGTATTTTCCTAGCCTTTTCAGCTTGGACGTATATTCGTTACTACGGACACTCGGTTCCCTAATCGAAGACTCAGGACTTGACTCTTTTATTCGTCTTCCACCCTTACGCCTTCCTTACTTCGAACACTATCCTTGCTTCTTCAGCTCAGACCTATGTTCCTTTCTGGACTTGCATCAGGGTTGGACTTCGAACAAGAAATGCCTTCCCGCCGTCAGGAAGGCCCTTTTTTACCCCTCATTTCCCACTCATTCCGCGATTCTCCTGCCCAAGTGATTTCTTGTAATAAATGTTACTTTAATATTGTTTCCCTTCTCTTACCTTGTTCAAATTTTATATTGTACTTTGGGTGTCCACCGAGTGATGGCACCACTGATTCCCTTTTTGGCTCATTTCCCAACGAGAGAGTTTGATGGCAGTGACCGCGCTTGTCAACATACCTGTCTTCGAATAAGTGGCGGGTGGGGGGGGGGGGGGTTGTGCATGCGACGGACCTGTACGTCTCAATACATATACATACACATGCGCGCGCTCACAGACACACCCACACACACACACCCGCACCCACGTACACTAACAAATATATAGTCGCAAAGCTTAGGCAGAAGGAACGGCAAATTCTGTATCTCCACGAGCTTTTTTTCGTAACCATGCACGTCAAGTCGTTGCACAGCATTTCCGGTGTACTTTTGTGGTACTTACGTTGTACTTTCATATAATGTTGATACCAATTTTATGTTACAACAGTAAGATGCATTTTGTAATAAAAATAAAATGTTTAGAAAAATATTATTCCTAAGGTTTAATAATTGGTTTAAAACATTTTTAGTAAACTTGCTTGGCTATTTTATAAAAAGTTATTTCATTTTTGTTGCACATTTGAATTAAAAAAATATAATACAACCATTGTTTAAATAAAAATAAAAAATATTCTAAGATAAATCAGAATTTTTAATACGGTAAAACAAGCGATAATGCTGCCCGGGGAATTTTTTATTAATTGGTATTCTTTTTTTTTACTTTTCCAAAGTTTTTAAAAAGGATTTAATGTCTTTTTGAAAGGAAAAAAAAACTCTTTTTTTCATTGAGCTTTAGTTTAAAGAGAAGTGAATTTCAAATTTGTCTGAAAAAAACTATACGTCTGAAGTTGAAAATTCGTATTGAACAGGGAAAAGTACTTCCAGATATTTGAATTGATCGAAATCTGGGAAATAGCATCCGTATAATTCGTTGTAGAATAAATAATTCTGTAAATTTGTATTATTTTTATAAACTTGAAAATTCGTTTTCTTAAATTATGTTGAAGAACTAAAATAACATCAATATGATGGAAATTGTCAAAGGAATTTTTATCGAATAAATTAATCATCCAAGAGCCGTACTCGACGCTGAATCCGAGGAGGCTCCCCTCGTCGTCGAGGGTCTCCTGATTGTTGGCTAGTCTTATGGAGCCGGGGCATTGATTCTCGTTAATGAGTCCAACTACGGCTAGCCTGATGAGTGGCTCGTTGCTACTTTTCAACATCAGATGAGAATTACCGAGAGTCGCGTTGAGCTTTGTCGTCATCGGGGTTCTCTTTGTATCGCTGTAATTCTCCAGATCGGGATAGAGGCTCTTCGCTCTGCTGGCCGGCTCGTAGACCGCTATCGATGGCTTTTTTGTCGTTAGGTCCAGCGTGTTGAGCTTTGCCATGTGCACGGTGACTCCGATCGCAGCTTGCCAGGCATCGTTGGCCATCAGGACGTGGGACTTTTTGAAATTCGTATTTCTCACGAGTTTGTCAAGCATCGCTTGGGCCACATGGTGCTACGCCTTTTTCTTTCAGCTCGCAAATGTATCCACCTCGGGTTTGCCGATGCTGCAGGCCTCCGTGAACTGCAACACGCGGGGCCCATCCTTTGCGAATGTTGGTACTTTGGACTCTTCAGCTTTTGCGTAATGCAGTACTCCTGCAATGGTCGCAAATGATTCTTCAATTAATGAGACTACGAGGATCTTTTTCTCTGACAATGTTGAAAGACACTAATCTTTTTTCTTCGTCTTCACTTTCCAGTGCCCGATTCTTTCTTGCCTGTATTCGATGCCAGAAAATTTCATCTTTTTTCCGTTATTACGTAAATCAATTATTGCCGTCCGATCCATAATTTCAGAGAATTTTCTGAGGTCTGAATTTGCGATGCAGAGGACCTTCGTCAAATTTATTTTCGGCTTTGAAAAGAGCCATTTGTTTTTTTTTTGAGTTTACAACCTTCGTCAAATTAATATAGCCGTGAAAAGGGCCATTTCTTTCTTCTGTGCACTGTTAACTATTGCTAATTAAATTTTTTTTAAATGTATTTTTTTGCACAGCGTAACCCTACTTAGGGGTTGAGCTGTCAAAATCACGGTAGACATTGGAACAAAGACACTAGTAGCAGGCGATGCTACTCGGAGGTGCTGCTTTCGCCCGGATATGGCGGTCTCGTGGCTGTGTAAAGCGTCTACAACGTTTCTAATGTGCTGTTGAGAAAAAGTGTTACGTGATACTTAAAAGGACGTATGTAGCATGTTTGCAATACGACCGAATGACTTTATTCGATTCAACAAATCGACGAGTGTTGAATAATTTTCGTGGTACAAAAATCTCAAGATTGAGTAGGCGGATCGAAAAATATCCCAAACAAAATCGATAGGAAAATATCACATTTCATTGGTAAAATGTCATTAGATTTTCGACTTGTCGCCGCGATTTCGCGGAATGTCGATTCAAAGTTAAAAAGTCGTCTGCTAAAGTCCATCTTACTGTATAAAAAGTCGCGGCGTGTTCGTCAGTGTCAGTAGTGCTCATCATCGGTGTCAGTGGTGCTCAGTGGTGTAGATTTTTTTGTTTATTACTTGTTGTCTAGACGCAGTCGCGTCTCTTGATATTTCAAAGGAATTTGGAAAATTTGTAATGTTTTTTCTCCGGTTTCACCACACAAAGTCCTTTCCCTCGTCTTGGGCGATTTATTCTTGCCGACGACAAAAACAAAAAGCCGTGTCTCTAGACATTTGACAAAGGAATCGTTCGATGCCCTGTATGTGTGAGAGGAGTGGGATGAAATGAAAATGTACATGCACAAAACCAATTATCGAGCTCAATAATTGTTTTTTCTAAGTCTCTGCAGCTTGTACATTTGATTTCATTTGATCCTATTTTTGACATTCTCGATATTGCCGTTATTTAAGAGCCGCCGCCGTTGGAGGTTTTTCTTGTAGCAAAGGGTGAGAGTTTGTATTTGCTTGAAAATTGTCATTGAGACTCACTGCAGATACATTGTCAAAATTCTCCATTATTGCCTCGTAATAACTGTTCAGCGAAAGGGTTTCACGGTGAACGTCCATCGCAGTTAATACAAATCCCCAGTATGAGACCTGCGAGAACGATAATTTTACATTCTAATTTTCTAATACTTCGATTCATTGTATGTAATAATAATGATCTCAATTGTTGTTAAGTAATTATAATTATATTCCTCCTCGCAACCGATTACTGCATATGAATGCCATTTATTTCTTCATATTAGTTACATCTCAGCGAACATAACCTGTATGGGAGATGCATTAATGACGCAGACATCCAATTTAAAAAAAGCAAGCACACCGACTATCTGTAATTATCATAATTATTTTTATTATTTTAAGGTAGCTGTTTCACTTACGTGTTTTAATTTATTGAACAACAATGTTGTTTATATGACACAATAAGTTCGCAATGCAAATGTATTTATGCTTCGATGTCACTTTTGTCACTAGCACAGAATATATATCATGTACATAAATAAAACGGTCATTTTATATATACGAAACGACGGTAAATGATTATTTTGATTAATAAATAACACAATCACGAACACGCGCGTATGCAAGTTCGAGCGATCAGCTGATCTATGCTGTTCTGTTGCTTTTCATACACGCGTAAGTGCCGTTGCACCACGGCTCCGTGGATGAGATTGAAGCGTTGTATGCGTGGCATACACATCGGAAAGCGCTTAGAAGCCTACACACAGCGCACCTACACACGGAACCGCTGCCACACCGCATCAAGCATCAACCATAACGCGACTTGCCGATTCACTCCAATGGAAAAGAAATCCCCAGACGCGCACTAAGATGTTTACACATAAAAAACGTTAAACCTCCACTTAGGAGCCATAACTGGTCACATTACTCGACACAGAGTGGAATACACCTTTCGAAATTTTCCGCTGTAATGTATGAAGCGTGGGATACTTCCAAAAACTTTAAACTGCAATAACTTCATTTATTTATAAACTAAAGATTTTTTCTTCTCTGTTGGATTCGTCTCAAAATCAGCTATTTAAAAAAATAAAAATTATGCTTTTGAATCTGAAAACATTGAAAGTTACCGCAACATCTCGTAGACGCGTTGACAACAAAAATATTTTGCTCTAGCATCGAATGTCCCTCTCAAAATCATAAAACTTTTGTCAGAAACACTTTTTTTACAACCTCATCTTTTCAATTTATTTTAATGGTTTTTTTAAAAGCGACACCCTCTATATAAAACACTTTCCACAAATTCAAACATATTTCACGGGATATTTTTTGTTTTATGCCCGGAGTTGCGGAGCCATGACGACATCTTATTAATAATTTCACATTTTTCATAGCAATCGGCCAGAAAATTCATTGCATTTTTCATTTTAGTACATCGTAAAAAGAATAACTAGATCAAATAAAAAACTCCCGAGGATAAAATTGGTAGTTTCTTTTCTCGTGCTGAAAAAAGCGAAAAAGAAAGCAATGTCAAGGTCACAGCAAAGTCAAGCAATAGCGGAGGGTAGCCACGAATACTGAGGTCGTATAAAGGTCATATTACTGGCCAGATCCTTCGGTAGCAGGATACAGGCAACATCGGTAAGGACGGTCAGCCATTAAATTATGCATGGCTCTGGGTTGTCCTTTAGGGGTTAGGCCAGAGTAACCGGTATAAAATCATGTGCGAATTTAACAATTTTTTTCGCATGAAAAAGTGATTCACTCATAAAATTAATTACAGATCTATTTAGTATGAATATCAAGCTGTTAGAAAATATATATATATTTTTTCGATGTACAAAATGGCCGAGTACCATTTTCTTCTTTTTTTATATTTTTTAGGCGCTCTGCGGCCTGACATTTAGCATCCACAATGTTTAACCTAGAACAAAAAACAAAAATTCTCGTCAATCTACATTAGAATACCTAGAGAACTAGGTACGGAATTTAACAAAAATATTGTTTTATTCAAAAGTTTTAGGTATTTGAACTTGAATTTGAATTCAACCTGAATTTTCAGTGAAAAATTTCGTATAATAGTACAGTGGTGCTGTCGCTGAAAACCCCCAGAATCGGAGAAAATTAGAAGAAAGCTAGTTTTTTGACACGCGATTCTGTAGGTGCCGCGGGTGCTAGGTCCAAGTTTGCCTAAATATCGGCATGTAGGGTTTTTTAGGGGATGAAAGGAGATGGGGGTGGATTAATGCCAAACTACAACCCCTACGGGGTCGGCGCCGTGAGACAAAATGTGCAGCAAAATCCGGGCTTTAGTTTTGTCCACAGCGCAGAAGTCGTGGAAGTTCATTTTGGAGGTGAAAAAGTGGGGTGAAATTTTGAAAAATCAGTTTCAATTCAATAACGCTTTAGAAAAAAATCGAACATTTTTTTATTAAATGGGATCGTTGTAGCCCTTGAAAAGTCGGTCGATCTAGTATTTGATCATCACTCTCCGATAATATCTTCACCCCCAAAAAAATGGTTAAAAACCCGAAAAATAAATGTTTATTGAATAACTCAAAAACAATGGGTTTTCCGGGTATGGTTCAAATGTACGAAATGTAGAGAATAATTTTCTCAATATTTTCATTGCTATGGACCACCCTTGAATTTTGATTTGTCAACCCCTCCGGGGGGTTGAAAATTCAATATGAAATTCTGGGAAAACTATTGACCACACGAATTCGCCGCCGTGGAAGAATTTGTAGCTTGAACCCTCAGCTTCATTTTTGTCCACAGCGCCAAATTCGTATCTCGTTATTTTCGGGCAATAGTTTTCCCAGAATTTTATTTTTAATTTTCGACCCCCTGGCTCCCGGCGCCGACCTCGTGGGGGTTGTAGTTTGGCATTAATCCACCTCCATCCCCTAAAAAATACCCTACACCCCGATTTATAGGCAAACTTGGTTTTAGCACCCGCGGCGCCTACAAAATCACCTGTCAAAAAATTACCCTTCTTCTAATTTATTCCGATTCCAATATACAGCACGACTGTACTATAAAATTGCTCATAAAATGAAAAGTTTTCACTTAATCAGAATCTCCGTACGTACTTCTCTGCGGAATGCAATTAGGAACATAACTTTTAAATTTTAAGTAGATCGAGTGCAAATTGCTGAAGTTATTTTTCACGCCAATTGGAAAAAGCTGTTTCGAGAACAACGCGTTTAAAGTTTTACATATGTCTCTGGTCGTGCCAGAGGTGGGCTCACGTTATACGCTCAAAGTCGGTGAAAAAAAATGTCTTGCTATGAATCGAATAGTAACTTATTCTTATGATGATATAGCAACGTTTTAGCGAAAAAAATCGACCTTCGAAAATTCTACTGTGGCCTTACCCCTTAAAGTGAAAAACCCGAAAAGGCAGCTCGTAACGTGCACAATAATGATATGGTATCTCGTCGTGACATTTGTCGCGAGCACCGGTCGCAACCGCCACAAACTCCCAAAAAGTCGAAGAGCCGAAAACAGTTTTTCTCACTACTTTTTTAGAATACATAAGGTTAAGAGTTAATTTCATTGGCATTTATCGGCTGCAAACATTTTCTCGGGCCAAACCGAGAGCATCGAGATGTTCGCATTCTGAATGAAATCATTTGAACTGAAAAATCCTTGGTGAAAATAATGTTTTGCAAATACTTAAGGGATCGTCTCAGTGTGATCCTCCGAAAAATCACTGATTTTCGCGATTTTTTTTTTTTAATGTTCAAATAAACTAATCGGTCCGGTTTTTTAAATAAATAAATACATTCATGACGAATACAAAATGATTTTTTTATGTTTATTTATTGGATGTACAATAGTTAAATAAATTGTTGAAATGACACGTAATAAAAAAAGGTCCTGTACGGTTTCCACGATTGCGGCCGCAATTTTGATCTGAAACAAAAATTTCAAAAAGATTATTAATCTGTAGGAAAGTCGCAATCGCGCTATGGAAGAGTTTTTTTTTAAATTTGACGAAATGGCGGCGGTTTGAACAAAAAGTATCGAATTTGGACCTTTTTCTCGATAGTTTTTCGTAAAAAAAAATAGGAAGATTTCCAAAAAAAAAGCTTCCATAGCGCTATAAAGAATGATGTTAAAAATGTTCTCTTCAAAGGGGAACTAGATATCTTCAAAGTTCTTCCTTTAAGAGTGGAAACCGTTTTGAAAAACACTATTCTGAGAAAAACGCGTTTCAAGATTGAAGTTGGAAAATTTTTAGATAAATCATTTACTTACGATCAATCGGGGTCTATCCGGTCTATCGGTATCTATCCGTGGTTGATGTCGAAACCGAACAAAAATAAACAAAAGGAATAACGGTCGAGCGGAGCGCCGAGCGAGGCAGATGTCTCACGCCGTTCCCTTTCTACAAGAAATGTTGTAGCGACCGTAATAATTTGAATTTCGATTTAAAAATTTGAGAGAATGTTTATTACAGTGTATACTATCCGATAATGCAACAAAAAAAATCGATTTTTCGAAAATTTCACACTGAGACGATCCCTTAAACGACAATCAAGAATTATTAGGGAAACCATACTGCATGGAATATTCGATGCGTATACAGCGAGGGAAAACCCTCAGCGGGACATTCTCGTAATTTTTTATTTGATGTGTAGCTGAAGTCGCTCTTATCATTTTTAGCATTGGCGTGTACACACATACAACACACACACACACACACACACACACACACACACACACACACACACACACACACGCACGCACGCACGCACACACACACACTTTTTTTTAATATAAAAAAACACTTTTTTTTTAAACATAAAAAAGGCCTTCGAATTTTTTCAAGTATTTCAAATACACACACACACGTGTGTGAGTGTGTGTGTGTATTCTCGTAATTTTTTATTTGATGTGTAGCTGAAGTCGCTCTTATCATTTTTAGCATTGGCGTGTACACACATACAAACACACACACACACACACGCACGCACGCACACACACACACACACACACACACACGCACACGCACGCACACACACCCAGAGGCAGAGCCCTGCCTCTCGTGAATAATGAAGGATGAACCGGCCTTTGTGCCTCTGTCATGGGATTACACATAGATGTTGGTGTACAGTTATCGCTCCGCATCGTGCTCGCCGTTTCTATCCTCTACTAGCTCTGGTCACCATTAGTTCCTCTCTTACGGATTCGCCCACAGCACGAGCTAGGCCCACTTACTTGCTCGCTCTCCTACAGGCTCTACCCACTATTCTCTTTTGTCACCACTACATCCGCTCATCATCTGCCCCCGTTCCCCACTGGCTGACTCCAACCATCGCTGGCTCTGTCCGTCACCGGTCCCGCCCATCACTGACTCCACCCACTACCGGCTCTATCCATTACTGGCTCCGCCTGTCAATGGCCCTAACCATCGCTGATTCCACCCACTATCGGCTCCATCCATTACTGGATCCGCCTGTCACTGGCCCTATCCATCGCTGACTCCACCCATCACTGGCTTAGACCCACGCTGGCTGCACGCACTGCTCCCCATTTTACTACTGATCCCCTCCTATTCGCCCTCTTGACTACATGCTACCTATCCTCTCTCTACACTACTTAAGGTAGTACGAGCGCGCAATCTTGATTTCTATAGATTTTGTTCAAATTTTAACCAGACATTGTTCATATCATGCATGTTTGAGTAGAATTTCAGAGCAGTCGACTACTTCGATTGGGAGATAATGGATTTTAAAATTGCAACTTTTAACGCTGCAGGTACTGCATTGAAATTTCGACAGATTAATTTTGCGTAAAAAATATTTATCCCCTATAATAAGAAAACATATGGCAACACCGCATCGTTCCACGTATCCAATGACGTGAGTTTGCGCGGTATATTTAAATTAATACTGCAGCACAAATTTTTTTTTGGAAGTGATTTTTAATCGAACAAAGTTTCTAATTAGTTATGAATAAACCAACTCATTTATTTGTTAATAAAGATAACATAAACAATATAAAATATTAATATTTGTACTGCAAATATTTTTTTATGACAAAATTTTTAACTTTCGGAACATGATAATTATTTTATTCTCTAAATATTGATCAATGCTGTTCTGCGGTGTTGCCATATTTCTTCTTATTATAGGGGACAAATATTTTTTACGGAAATCTATTCTGTCTAAATTTCAATGCACACCCTGCAGTGTTAAAAGTTGCGATTTTAAAACCCATTATCTCCCAATCTAAATAGTCGACTGTTCTGAAATTTCACTCGAACATGCATAATAATATGAACAATGTCTGGTTAAAATTTGAACAAACTCTATAGAAATTAAGGTTGCGCGCTCGTACTACCTTAAGAGGGAATGACACCTTATCGCGGTCGGTATGGTAGAACAATTATAGATTCCCAAAAATCTCTGAAACGGCTCTTCAGATCCCGTCGAAACTTTGCCAAACGACGTTAAATGGATAGACGAACAGCTGTCTGCCCCTCAAGTTTTCGGAATTTGAGAAAAAAACTAGATTGTCTTATGATAAGCCAATCTACATTTTTTTTTCTCAAATTCAGAACATTTAAGGGGCAGACAGCTGTTCGTCTATCTATTTAACGTCGTTTGGCAAAGTTTCGACGGGATCTGAAGAGCCGTTTCAGAGATTTTTGGGTATCTATAATTGTTCTACCATACCGACCGCGATGAGGTGTCATTCCGTCTCAAGCATTCGTCAATCACAAGAAACGAAATTCCACTATACTGCGTTCAACGAGAGAACGACACAGCGCCACGCAACCTACAGCGGCCAGTCGCACAGAAGGAGAAAAGCCCAAAAACCTGGCCAAAACCCCAAAAAATAAATTTTCGAAATAGGGTCAGTTGAGTAGTCATTCAGGTAGAGGACTAGTAACTGCATTCTATTGTGGAAGGGAAAGCCCTTTAAGTGTATACCTGCGCCGCAGCGTCAGTTGGCAGTGAGTGTTCGTGAAGAGTGTACGTGGCACGCGCTGAACAGACAAAAATAACGCTGACTTCAAAAACCCATAACTTTGAAGTGACGGGTTTAATTTCAATTCTGCAACATGGATACGACTTCTGGAGGTATGTAGAACATGTTTTTACATCGGTTGAATCGAAAGTTTATGTATAAATGATTGAAATGTAGTATAGCCTTCGGCATAAATAAAATTGAATAATTTTGAAAACTTATATTTTCAACGGTCCGAAAAGTTATATATTTTGTCACATTTTGCAAAGCTCCTAGTCTCGGCCTTTAGTTTAATGTATAAGCTTTCGAAATTTACAAGAGTTACCTGCGGAAAACGTGCGTCTTGTCCGTTATGATTTTTTTCGCATCGTGCGGTAGCCGAGCGTGCACGCGGCACTATTGATCAGCCGCTGCGCCTCTACCTGAGAATGGGTGAAGTAGCATCATAACGGACAAGACGGCTGTTATACGCTTGAAATAAATTATTTTAATATATATGTATGTGTATATATATATATATAAATTTTCTGTGATTTAATTATGATATATACGTATGCATATATATATATATACATATTAAAATCAACCACATAAAAATTTCTTAAATATGAATGAAATGTTATAACATTCGAATAAAATATTTGAATATATATATATTATATAGTTAGCAAAGCTTTCTTTTAACCAAATCCATGTCAATATTTTCTGTCTAATTTTCTTAAAATTATTTCAATTATTGCGGTTATTTATTTGGTAAAATAATGTACATTGTTCAAGTTTTTGTATTAATTGAAAATGTTATCTTTTCCTTTAACACCAATTTTCTACAATTTTATGTCTTTATTACAGGATCCGGTTACAAAGAATTGGTGCTGACAAGGAAAGAAGTATTTCTGATAATCAGCGAGCATTTATCCGATAAATTCGCTTCCTTGATCGAATTTATGGTAGAAAAAATTTCCAAGGACACCGGACGTACAGTTGTAGTGCCTGAGGACTCGAAACAGACTTTTTCGATACTCTTCAATCAAATGAGAACGAGGTGGCAACAAGCTCACAGAAAATCCTGTGTATTTTTCAAGAATAACGGTGAATGGCTTAGCAAGCAGGTATGTTTTGCCGCACTTACAGACACTGTAGTAACAAGCCCGGGTAATACGGGCGGCCGCCCGTCCCTTGAGTTTACAATGTCCAGTGAAAGATCTAAACGAAGGAAGACCCAAGATATTCGTACATCGTTCAACTCGGTCGAGTTAGCATACGCTACTCAGACGAGCCTTCGCTCTTCAGGACAATCCGACGCCGCAAAAGTTATTAAGGACGTAACAATGACGAGTCCTTTAAGAGCTTCCAAGTATCGTAAAGCTTACTCAGCAACGGATGAAATTACTTTATCCGAAGAGGCTGCACTTTCCGCTATGATTGAATATAAATTCTCCAAGAGTACTTACCAGGGAATGAGAAGATTAGGGAAGGAAAATAACTGTAAGCTATATCCGTCTTACGAAAAAGTGATGAAAGCAAAAAAGCGTTGTTATCCACCACGTGATGCAATCAGGATTACAGAGAGTAGTGCAGAAGTCCAACTACAGGCACTATTAGATCATACAGTTGAACGTATTTTACTCGTCCAAAATGTACTCATTCAAAGATTGACTCCAGATAATGTTCGTAAAATGGACTTGATTTGCAAGTGGGGTTGCGATGGAAGTTCTGGGCAAAGTGAATATAAGCAGACGTTCAGTGATGACAGCAAATCTGATGCGCATGTATTCTTTACTTCAGTCGTGCCATTACAACTCGTGTGTTATGATCAACAATCGAAGGAAGAAATAGTTGTTTGGAAGAACCCCAGACCCTCGTCTCCACGATTTTGTAGACCGCTTAGACTACTGTTTCTACGCGAAGACACAGAGTCAACACTTAATGAAGTCCAAATTGTTGAAGAACAAATAAAGTCACTTCGTCCATTCGAAAGTGTAATAGATGGAAAAGAAATCTCCGTAATGTACAAGTTGTTGTTCACCATGATAGATGGTAAAGTTTGCAACGCTGTATCATTGACGAAATCTGCTCAACGGTGCTATTTGTGTGGAGCAACCAGCAAAGATTTTAATGCCATCGACACTGTATTGCAAAGGGAAATCAATGAAACAAATTTGAAGTTCGGATTGTCGACGCTGCATGCGTGGATACGGTGCTTCGAGTATTGCTTACACGTGTCTTACAAACTCGGCATTAAAAAATGGCAAGCTCGAAGTGCCGAAGAAAAAAAAATTACCCAGGAACGCAAGAGGGCCATTCAAGAAGGATTCAAGAAGCAATTGGGTCTAAATATCGATCGCCCAAAGCCTGGATACGGCAGCAGCAATGATGGCAACACAGCTCGGCGATTCTTTGAAAATTCGACGGTTTCCGCTGCGATAACGGGGGTCAACGAAGAAGTTATTAAACGCTTGTACGTAATCCTACAAGTTATATCGTGTGGCCACGAGATAAACTGTGAAAGATTTGAACAGTATGCTATTGAAACGGCAAGAAAGACCGTTGCATTATACCCTTGGTACTCCATGCCTACTTCGGTGCACAAACTATTAATTCATGGTCCAGTGATAATAACTCATGCTCTATTACCAATCGGCCAATTATCCGAAGATGCTCAGGAAGCTCCAAACAAAGACATCAAACGATATCGAGAAGATTTTGCGCGAAAAAGTTCCAGGGTTAAAACTATGGAAGATGTTTTTCATCGGCTCTTAGTTACTTCTGATCCGTACATTTCAAGTGTCAGAAGACTACCACAGAAGAAGCTGAAGAGTTTGTCGCCGGAAGCTGTAGCGATGTTGATCGCTCCTAAAGTGACTGCTGCAGCAGACGAATTTTGCGCCGAGATTGAAGCCGTGCCGGGAGTTGTAATAGATACAAACTCGGATAATGATTCTGACTCCGACTCCGACTCCGATTACGATTTTGATTAAGAATAACATTTTCTATTTTTGAAACGTTCCGTATGTATTTTGGAAATAAAAATAATAATTGCGTAGAATACACTGTTCACGTTTATTTTATTATGATGATTTTTTTAAATATATTAATTTATCTATTTAGCAGGATACTCGGCCATTTTGTTTATAACAATTTGCTGTAAGCTCTTTGTTGCAAGTTATAAACAATAGATATCGGATTGGTAATCAGCGACCTTGAAAACCCGTATATACCAATTTTTGTCAACATCTGGTAACTTTTTAACGTTCATGTCGGCCATATTGGATCGGCCATTTTTTTTACGATAATTTGGCTTGCGGATTCGTAATCAGCGACCTTGAAAACCCGTAAATACCAATTTTTGTCGACATCTGGCAACTTTTTAACATTCATGTCAGCCATATTGGATCGGCCATTTTGTTTACGATAATTTGGCTTTCAGATTCGTAATCAGCGACCTTGAAAACCCCTGTAAGCCAATTTTCATTCCCGTCAAAGGTCATTTGAGGTTTTGGCCAGGTTTTTGGGCTTTTCTCCTACTGTGAGTCGGTCGGGTAAGAGTAGCGGGGCCGTATTGGATCCTGCACCAACGTGGCAGCGTGGAGAGGGTAAAGAGGGTGGCGCATTAGGCGGGATCTGACCGTACCAGACTAGTTTGGATTGGGAAGCATGTCGTTTTCTCGGTGGACATAGTATACAGGATGAATCACGAGAAACAGAACACCTAAATATCTCTGCTGGATTTGGAAATACGAAGTATGTACATTAGACCTGTCCTTAAGAAGGGCAAAATCGAATTTTAATGGTCTTATCCCCCAAATTGGTTCGATATAATTTTTTTTAGATGTCAGAATTTTTTAAATTTTTTCCTTCCACATTTACTCACCGCTAGGAAGCCTTACTTTTTCCCATACGAAAAGCATTGATTTTTCGTGATTGTTAATCATTTTTTTACCGTTGCCCTAATTATCAGCTAAAAAATCGTAAATTCTTAGAAAATGTTGACAGTAATGTTACCTTTTTGTCGGATTTTTTGGAATTCGATACAACCATTTTTGGGCTAGATCAACCACATCTTTATTCTCTGTATATTGCGAAGAACGCGAAAAAAGTCGAAGAACGTCGTTTTGAGAGCTACAAATAGGAGGAATAAAATGGCAGAGGTTAAGAAAAATTGGAAACTTTTCGCCGAAGATGATAAATTCTCGGAAATCGCTGAAAATAGAAAAAAAAAATTCGAAAAGTATCTTTCAGCGGTCTAAATATAGAAGTTAAAATCGGTTAAGTCTGCACACATTTTATTATTATTATAGAAGAATAGAACAGAACTTCTAGTTTATAAATATAGAAGTTAAAACCGGTTAAGTCATCACATATTATATTAAGGATCTTGATCCTGTCATGTATTTCTAAATTATATAGCGAAGAACATCATAATACTTCCTTAAACCAATTGCTTTGTTCATAAATTTTTCATGACCGTTACCTTCTTCGAATCAGGGAAGTTTCTCCTATGTTCCTCAATGACTTGCAAAATGTATAGTTTTTGGTTTTTATTCTGCGTCAGAATATTATTAAAATCTGTGAATAAACCAACAGCCCTTTCTGCCGCACCATTCACAACTTTTAATTTTTTGACAATTTCCGAACCTTATCGGAAACTCTCATTTTCAGACCAAAGAGATGGGTCAATTTGTATAAACGATTGATCAATTTCAAATAGGAAAAAAAAATCCGGGTTTGCGATGTTACAAAATGATCTATCTCTTTGTCACAGAAATTACCAACGTCTTTTACGTTGATTACAATTTTCTTCGTGCAATTTTGATCAATTTCTTCGATTACGTCGAGCGGGCCCAACTCGGACACCATGCAACGTTTCGCGTCCAATGGTAAATTCTCATAAAAACAATGATAAGGTGACCGTTTCAGGGCTCAAAAACCAAAGGTGATCCACCAATTTTTGCATAGCTGCATTAGCTATCTCTCTGTCGACACTCTTATAATGATAGTTTTTTTTTTTCAAAAATTGAAGATCATGATTTAGAGCTGCTCCTGCGAGTGGAGCAGTCAACCATGCTTCCAGATAAATCGTTACGATAAAAACCGATACATCTCGGATCGCCCGATATTCAGTTTTCGTCATTTCGAAACTGTCTCGGAACAAAAATATTTTCAAAGAATAAATAGCTTTGGACATGAAACGTGCATGATGCATTGTACCCGGTGAACGTATTACGACTCCTCGCGATGGGACGTTTCCGAGAAATAATTTTGTTAAATTCAAAAGCTCCTTGTAATCCGCTCGAGGTTGATCCGTTTCTAATGCCCATTCAGTAGTGTAATGGGGCCGATTCTAACCCACGATTCCTACTACCGACATTTACCGACTTAGTTGAGAATCGAACCAAAAAGGTTGATTCCCGAGTTATCGGCGGATGGTCGGGTAGGGTTTTGGTTAGAATCGGCCCCATGATCGACTGTCGATGTCTGTACTTACCGACAGATGGTAGGGTTGCACTGCTTACCGACCGATGGTGATGCTCACCTGCTTACCGACCGATGGTAGGGCTCACCTGCTTACCGACCGATGCTGGTAAGTCCCCCTTCGCCCCGAATGGAATTCGGAGGAGGGGCGGGGGGGGGGGGGGGGGGTAAACACGGGACACACGTCCGACTCCTAGCGAGGCCGCGCAACGACTGACAAAGAGTCGAAGTGCTTTTTAGTAAAAGGGAGTTCCCCTCCCCTCCCGCGGGAACAGTGGGGCGGCGGGAGGAAGAGTGGAGGGTCCGATTTGTCAGAAATTGTTTTAAACATTTGTGGGTGGTGAGTCATCGGGCGCTTGCCGCGGCTTGACAAAGCCCCCCCCCCCCCCGCCCCTCGCCCACCTCCTCTTGCTGAGATGCGATAGTTTTGTTGGTCGACGTGTTGAAACCGGCGAGGTGTCGAATGATTATTTTCCGAGAATTTATCATCGGCCGGTGACATTTGATAGCGTCAAAATGGCGGCGGGATTTCGTCAGATTTCTACGAATTATATTTTTTAAACATTTTGTGGGGGGGGGGGGGTCATCGGACGCGCGACATTTTTCCGCGCTCGGACCCTCGCGCCCTCAATGCGGGGTGGGGGGGGGGGGGGGAGTACATAATCGTGCGACGCACACATGAGAAAGAACTACGTGCACACGAGTGAAACAATGGAGTTCATCGATAAAATTGGTAAAATTGCCCATTTTCTGCCGACGAAGAAGCTCAGAGAGTTGTCACCCGGGTCGGATTATATCATCACCAACATACGGGCGGTCAACACTAAATTTGGCAAAAAACACGTCGTCGACATTCGCAACGAATTCAGCGTGTTTCTACCCGGAACGATCATCAAGGCGCTTGCGGCTGATTCGACAACATTCGAGAGCATGATGGCAGCAGCGTACAAAAGAAATGTCTGCATAGCCTACATCGGTGGAAAGTTTATCGCATACGTTACGGGTCATGAAAATCGAGAACAGCTAGCTCATATACTAAATATGAAAAATTATCTAGTTATTGAAACGTTGGACGCGGACTCTGAAGATATGGATGCATAATGAAGGATACTAGTATTTCAAGAAAAAAAAAATCATCTTGTGTTCAAGATTGAAAACCACGAGAAAGAGCGCTCACCGTCTCGCTGTTTGGAACTCGATCTTGTGTATACAAACACGACGTTCGAGCGCGTGCCGGCACACACACGCATACACGCACACACACACACACACGCGCACATACGCGCGTGCGAGGTTGTATAGAGATTTCGTTCTTAAATACATTTGCGAGCCCTTCTGCATCGATATTTCATTTCGATTCATTGAGCAGTCTGGACCATGGACGATTGCGATAAAATTATCGATAAGTTGAGCGGTGCGAGGAACAATTTCTCTCACCTGGATAAGTGGCAAAAGTTCTGTGAGGTGCACGTCAAACTTTTGGGGCAAATGTTGAAAAAACCGGGGCTCAACGTCGGTCAAAAACTGAAAATTCAATCGACAATAGCGAAATTGTCGTCGCTGAGGGAAAAAATCGTGCGTGGAGCAAGTGTAAGCAGCGCAGGTGTAAGCGGTGCTGGTGTGAGTGATGCCCGCGAAAAACTAAAGTGGGTCGATCTCGAGTCGGCATTCAAAAGTCGAATAAAGACGGGCTCGATTGTGAATTTCGAGCACAAGGATGTGCAAAGTTTCCTCGAAGATGCGATGCGCGTGGTGGTTTCAAAACTGGACATAATCGTGCGCGAGGAGGGTAATGTGAAGGTGAATGTGACCTTGGCGTGCAAATTTCACCTCATGAAGGTGAATGAAATCATTGAGGAGGAAAAGACATTTCAAACGACAAACGCGGTCATTCTACTATCGAGCGATATTGCCAAGTGGTTCATCGAGTGCGTCCAAGCAAAACTCTCCGCCAAAATCGAGGACTTTCAGGAAAAAGAGTCGGGTTGGACGTTACACGAAATCTCTCATCTACTTGTGAACATTAACAAGTACGAACCACTGCGAGGAAGCTTATCCACTTACACGCGTCTCCCGAGGGATATACAGATGAAACGGGCCGTCGTCAATATTCAAAACAATGACCCCTATTGTTTTCTCTGGCCCGTCACAGCAGCACTCTCTCCACCACCGAGGAAGCATCCCAAACGTACGAGTTCTTATCCTCATTATAGTGAGATGCTCAATTACGAAGGTCTGGATTTCCCGATGAGTTTGTCAAAGATTGCAAAATTTGAGCAATCGAATGGCTTATCGATCCATGTGTATGGGATTGATGGTACGACAAAAGACGGCACGAGTAAAATTGTTCCGATATATCTGAGTAAGCAAATGTCGGATAAACCAACCATTCATCTACTCATGATCAACGCCGAAATGGAGGAGGAGGAGGAGGAGGAGGAGGATGAGGAGGAGGAGGACGCAAGTGTTCCCAAGGTGTATCATCATTACGCGTGGATTAAGAACATGTCGCGACTCTTGAGTGCGCAGGTGTCGAGGAAAGGACATCACATGTGGATTTGCGACCGGTGTTTGTGTTACTTCAGCACAGAAGAAATATTGCAACGTCATAAAGAAGACTGCAGTAACAATTGTCGTGTTACTTTTCCCGAAGGTACAAATACAAAATTGAAATTCAAAAATTACCAGCACAAGGAGATAGTTCCATTTGTAATTTACGCAGATTTGGAATGTTTGCTCGTACCGGTCACAGCACCGCAGGCTAACACTGTAAATTATCAGAAGCATACCCCTCATAGCATTGCTTACTATAAGCATTGCAGTTTCAATGACGCTCTCTCGGAGTACAAGGCGTTTCGTGGAAAGAACTGTATCGAATGGTTCATGCGTGAATTAGAAGGACTGGCCGGCTCTTTGCACGACATTTTCCAGACCATAGTACCAATGAAACCTTTGAGTAGCGATGAAAGTCAAAGTTTCAAGTTAGCGGAAAATTGTCACATTTGTGAAAAACCATTTGCGCCGACAAACGTAAGAGTCCGAGATCATTGTCACTTTACGGGAAAATTCCGCGGCGCCGCTCATCAAGACTGTAATTTGAATTACAAAATTGCCCACGCAGTGCCGATAGTTTTTCACAACTTGTCCGGATATGACGCACACTTTTTGATTGTAGCATTGGCTCGAACCTTCGAAGGATCCATGAGTCTTTTGCCGATTAACAAGGAGAAATATATTTCTTTCTCGAAGCGCGTCAAAGGTACACGCGTGCAGTATCGATTCATCGACTCTTTGAGGTTCATGCCGAGTAGCATCGAAAAGTTAGCATCTTACCTGAAAAATGATCAAAAAATAGTAACACGCAAGCATTGCGCTAACACCACGCAATTTGAATTGTTGACGCGAAAAGGCGTTTTTCCCTATGACTATGTGGACTCTTGGATGCGACTCGATGAGACGCAATTGCCTGCGAAAGATACATTTTTCTCCCGATTGAGTAATGAAGATATCTCGGCGGACGATTACGCGCACGCGTGCAAAGTTTGGACTATCTTTAATCTCAAAACGTTGGGTGAATATTCCGACTTGTATTTGAAAACCGACGTACTCCTTCTGACAGATATTTTTGAGAATTTTCGACGAAATTGCATCAACACGTACGGTCTCGATCCATTGCACTATTTTACCGCACCCGGTCTATCGTTTGACGCGATGTTAAAATGTACCAGCGTAGAACTCGAACTCTTGCTCGACGTTGACATGTTAATGTTCATCGAGAAAGGTATTCGCGGTGGTGTAGCGCAGTGCTGCAATAGGTACGGGAAAGCGAATAATCGCTACATGCGTGATAACTTCAATCCAAACGAGCCCGAGTCATACTTGATGTATTACGATGTCAATAATCTGTATGGTGCAGCTATGTGTGAGTCATCACCATTCGGCTCGTTCGCTTGGGTGGAAAGATTCGGGGAACGTATCGAGAGTATTCCCGACGACGCCGAAACGGGCTACATTTTCGAAGTCGATTTGGAGTATCCTCGAGAGTTACATGACACCCACAAAGATCTGCCTCTGTGCCCCGAACACTACGTCCCTCCTGGCAGCACTCAACGAAAACTAACGACCACACTGCTTCGAAAAGAAAAATACGTCATTCATTATAGAAATTTGAAGCAATGCTTGAAATTGGGATTGCGTCTCCTAAAAATTCACAGAGTCCTCAAATTTAAACAGCGCGCATGGCTGAAAAAATACATCGATATAAATACGGAATTGAGAAAGCAATCGAACAATGATTTTGAGAAAAAATTTTACAAACTCATGAACAACGCGGTCTTTGGCAAAACAATGGAAAATGTCAGGAAACATCGGGAAGTGCGACTCGTGACAAAGTGGAAGGGGCGGTGGGGGGCCGAAGCGCAGATTGCCAAGCCAACGTTCCATAGCTGCACCATATTTGACAATGACATCGTCATAATCGAGCTCAATCAAGCATGTGTCCTATTCAACAAGCCTATATACACCGGATTTTCCATACTCGATATCTCCAAGCTCTGGATTTATAATTTTCATTACAATTTCATGCGCGAAAGATTCGACGATCGAGCAAAATTATTGTATACAGACACTGATAGTCTCATCTATCACATCAGCGTGCCCGACATGTATGAAGAGATGAAGTGTGATATTGACAAATTTGACACGTCTGATTATTCACCCAACAATCCGTACAATATGCCTTTGCGCAATAAGAAAGTACTAGGTCTCATGAAAGATGAGAATAATGGTCGCATTATGACGGAGTTTGTAGGTTTGAGAGCGAAATTGTACTCGTTCAAAATTCTCGACTGTGATGAGGCGAAAAAGAGAGCTAAGGGTGTACGGCGGTCAACCCTGAAATCCATCACGTTCGATGACTTTAAAAATTGCTTGTTTGCGCACGAAAATCTTGTCAAGGCGCAACAATTGATCACGAGTAAAAAACACATTGTACATACGGCGACGCAACAGAAAATTGCTCTCAGCTGGAGAGATGACAAAAGAGTGCTTATACCAGATTCCACGGACACTCTTCCATGGGGTTATGCTTCCGATGATATGGAACATTAAAAAATAAAATGTTGACGATAATTGTGTGTGAAGAGAGGGAGAGAGAGAGAGAGAGAGAGAGAGAGAGAGAGAGAGAGAGAGAGAGGTACGGTAAAATATATATTCACGCTTAAACCAAAACATTTACGAAAATTTATTTCCCCCCTCCTGATCGGAACTATCGACGAACAAAACCATGCGATATTCGAGTACACTGAGAATGTAAACAAATCACGAATACTATAAACTTTGGAGAGAGATGAAATTGTGGGCCAGGAGAACCACCACAGCGACTATCAAGTCAAGGGGGGCGTCTTGCGTCGACGGGCGTCTGAGAGCATATATGCATCGGGTTGCATGAGTTGGTCGTAAACGTAAGGGCTTTTTCTTCATATCGAATAAGACAAAGGGACAACGGCTCAAGGCGAGGATTTTTCCTTCGAGGGGGGGGGGGGGGGGTGATGCATTTTTTCGAAGATAACTTTTTTTATTAAAACGTTTTTTCCACAAATCTTCTTTGTCGATCCAACTGTTGTGCGTATCGTCGAAACCGAGCCACTTGACGAGCATTCGATTTCCACGCTTCCTCACCACCTTCTCAACGAGGTAAATGTCAGCATACTTGACTTTCTGGAGCTCCTCTTCGTAGAAGCAGCCGGCGATCGGTTCGTTCCGATGGTCCTTGAGATTGTACGTCGTTGGATTCGTTCTTTTCACTCTGCGTATCGTGAATATTTCCGTTGTCCAATTGGGCGTATAACCCTTCTCAAATACATTCTTAAATTTGCTAATTCGCACATTATCGCCAATTTTGAATTTTTGTGATTTTTTTGCCGATAATCGACGCTGGCGGAAAATACGATGGAGAATCTCTCTTTCATTGGTGCGATTGATATTTTTCGGTTTTTCCCGGATGGTTCGATGCACGGTGTTGTTGTATTCGGTAACGAGAGAATCCAGAATATCCATCCATTTGTACATTCCGCGAAGACTGAATTGCATCCACATTTTATTTTTTAACGTTCTATTAAAACGCTCGCAGATTGATGCTTTCAAATTGCTATACGTTGAATACATGTTTACATTGTGTCTTTTCATTAGAGCTTCAAACTGTGAATTATAAAATTCTTTTCCACGATCGACGTGCAAGTTCTTGGGTATGCGACCCTGATTGAATATAGATTTCATGGCAATTGTCGTATCTCTACCGCTCTTGCTTCTCAACGGTATGGCCCAGGCGAATTTGGAGAATATATCGATGACGGTCAGGAGGAACAAATGGATGGATATTCTGGATTCTCTCGTTACCGAATACAACAACACCGTGCATCGAACCATCCGGGAAAAACCGAAAAATATCAATCGCACCAATGAACGAGAGATTCTCCATCGTATTTTCCGCCAGCGTCGATTATCGGCAAAAAAATCACAAAAATTCAAAATTGGCGATAATGTGCGAATTAGCAAATTTAAGAATGTATTTGAGAAGGGTTATACGCCCAATTGGACAACGGAAATATTCACGATACGCAGAGTGAAAAGAACGAATCCAACGACGTACAATCTCAAGGACCATCGGAACGAACCGATCGCCGGCTGCTTCTACGAAGAGGAGCTCCAGAAAGTCAAGTATCCTGACATTTACCTCGTTGAGAAGGTGGTGAGGAAGCGTGGAAATCGAATGCTCGTCAAGTGGCTCGGTTTCGACGATACGCACAACAGTTGGATCGACAAAGAAGATTTGTGAAAAAAACGTTTTAATAAAAAAAGTTATCTTCGAAAAAATGCATCACCCCCCCCCCCCCCTCGAAGGAAAAATCCTCGCCTTGAGCCGTTGTCCCTTTGTCTTATTCGATATGAAGAAAAAGCCCTTACGTTTACGACCAACTCATGCAACCCGATGCATATATGCTCTCAGACGCCCGTCGACGCAAGACGCCCCCCTTGACTTGATAGTCGCTGTGGTGGTTCTCCTGGCCCACAATTTCATCTCTCTCCAAAGTTTATAGTATTCGTGATTTGTTTACATTCTCAGTGTACTCGAATATCGCATGGTTTTGTTCGTCGATAGTTCCGATCAGGAGGGGGGAAATAAATTTTCGTAAATGTTTTGGTTTAAGCGTGAATATATATTTTACCGTACCTCTCTCTCTCTCTCTCTCTCCCTCTCTTCACACACAATTATCGTCAACATTTTATTTTTTAATGTTCCATATCATCGGAAGCATAACCCCATGGAAGAGTGTCCGTGGAATCTGGTATAAGCACTCTTTTGTCATCTCTCCAGCTGAGAGCAATTTTCTGTTGCGTCGCCGTATGTACAATGTGTTTTTTACTCGTGATCAATTGTTGCGCCTTGACAAGATTTTCGTGCGCAAACAAGCAATTTTTAAAGTCATCGAACGTGATGGATTTCAGGGTTGACCGCCGTACACCCTTAGCTCTCTTTTTCGCCTCATCACAGTCGAGAATTTTGAACGAGTACAATTTCGCTCTCAAACCTACAAACTCCGTCATAATGCGACCATTATTCTCATCTTTCATGAGACCTAGTACTTTCTTATTGCGCAAAGGCATATTGTACGGATTGTTGGGTGAATAATCAGACGTGTCAAATTTGTCAATATCACACTTCATCTCTTCATACATGTCGGGCACGCTGATGTGATAGATGAGACTATCAGTGTCTGTATACAATAATTTTGCTCGATCGTCGAATCTTTCGCGCATGAAATTGTAATGAAAATTATAAATCCAGAGCTTGGAGATATCGAGTATGGAAAATCCGGTGTATATAGGCTTGTTGAATAGGACACATGCTTGATTGAGCTCGATTATGACGATGTCATTGTCAAATATGGTGCAGCTATGGAACGTTGGCTTGGCAATCTGCGCTTCGGCCCCCCACCGCCCCTTCCACTTTGTCACGAGTCGCACTTCCCGATGTTTCCTGACATTTTCCATTGTTTTGCCAAAGACCGCGTTGTTCATGAGTTTGTAAAATTTTTTCTCAAAATCATTGTTCGATTGCTTTCTCAATTCCGTATTTATATCGATGTATTTTTTCAGCCATGCGCGCTGTTTAAATTTGAGGACTCTGTGAATTTTTAGGAGACGCAATCCCAATTTCAAGCATTGCTTCAAATTTCTATAATGAATGACGTATTTTTCTTTTCGAAGCAGTGTGGTCGTTAGTTTTCGTTGAGTGCTGCCAGGAGGGACGTAGTGTTCGGGGCACAGAGGCAGATCTTTGTGGGTGTCATGTAACTCTCGAGGATACTCCAAATCGACTTCGAAAATGTAGCCCGTTTCGGCGTCGTCGGGAATACTCTCGATACGTTCCCCGAATCTTTCCACCCAAGCGAACGAGCCGAATGGTGATGACTCACACATAGCTGCACCATACAGATTATTGACATCGTAATACATCAAGTATGACTCGGGCTCGTTTGGATTGAAGTTATCACGCATGTAGCGATTATTCGCTTTCCCGTACCTATTGCAGCACTGCGCTACACCACCGCGAATACCTTTCTCGATGAACATTAACATGTCAACGTCGAGCAAGAGTTCGAGTTCTACGCTGGTACATTTTAACATCGCGTCAAACGATAGACCGGGTGCGGTAAAATAGTGCAATGGATCGAGACCGTACGTGTTGATGCAATTTCGTCGAAAATTCTCAAAAATATCTGTCAGAAGGAGTACGTTGGTTTTCAAATACAAGTCGGAATATTCACCCAACGTTTTGAGATTAAAGATAGTCCAAACTTTGCACGCGTGCGCGTAATCGTCCGCCGAGATATCTTCATTACTCAATCGGGAGAAAAATGTATCTTTCGCAGGCAATTGCGTCTCATCGAGTCGCATCCAAGAGTCCACATAGTCATAGGGAAAAACGCCTTTTCGCGTCAACAATTCAAATTGCGTGGTGTTAGCGCAATGCTTGCGTGTTACTATTTTTTGATCATTTTTCAGGTAAGATGCTAACTTTTCGATGCTACTCGGCATGAACCTCAAAGAGTCGATGAATCGATACTGCACGCGTGTACCTTTGACGCGCTTCGAGAAAGAAATATATTTCTCCTTGTTAATCGGCAAAAGACTCATGGATCCTTCGAAGGTTCGAGCCAATGCTACAATCAAAAAGTGTGCGTCATATCCGGACAAGTTGTGAAAAACTATCGGCACTACGTGGGCAATTTTGTAATTCAAATTACAGTCTTGATGAGCGGCGCCGCGGAATTTTCCCGTAAAGTGACAATGATCTCGGACTCTTACGTTTGTCGGCGCAAATGGTTTTTCACAAATGTGACAATTTTCCGCTAACTTGAAACTTTGACTTTCATCGCTACTCAAAGGTTTCATTGGTACTATGGTCTGGAAAATGTCGTACAAAGAGCCGGCCAGTCCTTCTAATTCACGCATGAACCATTCGATACAGTTCTTTCCACGAAACGCCTTGTACTCCGAGAGAGCGTCATTGAAACTGCAATGCTTATAGTAAGCAATGCTATGAGGGGTATGCTTCTGATAATTTACAGTGTTAGCCTGCGGTGCTGTGACCGGTACGAGCAAACATTCCAAATCTGCGTAAATTACAAATGGAACTATCTCCTTGTGCTGGTAATTTTTGAATTTCAATTTTGTATTTGTACCTTCGGGAAAAGTAACACGACAATTGTTACTGCAGTCTTCTTTATGACGTTGCAATATTTCTTCTGTGCTGAAGTAACACAAACACCGGTCGCAAATCCACATGTGATGTCCTTTCCTCGACACCTGCGCACTCAAGAGTCGCGACATGTTCTTAATCCACGCGTAATGATGATACACCTTGGGAACACTTGCGTCCTCCTCCTCCTCATCCTCCTCCTCCTCCTCCTCCTCCTCCATTTCGGCGTTGATCATGAGTAGATGAATGGTTGGTTTATCCGACATTTGCTTACTCAGATATATCGGAACAATTTTACTCGTGCCGTCTTTTGTCGTACCATCAATCCCATACACATGGATCGATAAGCCATTCGATTGCTCAAATTTTGCAATCTTTGACAAACTCATCGGGAAATCCAGACCTTCGTAATTGAGCATCTCACTATAATGAGGATAAGAACTCGTACGTTTGGGATGCTTCCTCGGTGGTGGAGAGAGTGCTGCTGTGACGGGCCAGAGAAAACAATAGGGGTCATTGTTTTGAATATTGACGACGGCCCGTTTCATCTGTATATCCCTCGGGAGACGCGTGTAAGTGGATAAGCTTCCTCGCAGTGGTTCGTACTTGTTAATGTTCACAAGTAGATGAGAGATTTCGTGTAACGTCCAACCCGACTCTTTTTCCTGAAAGTCCTCGATTTTGGCGGAGAGTTTTGCTTGGACGCACTCGATGAACCACTTGGCAATATCGCTCGATAGTAGAATGACCGCGTTTGTCGTTTGAAATGTCTTTTCCTCCTCAATGATTTCATTCACCTTCATGAGGTGAAATTTGCACGCCAAGGTCACATTCACCTTCACATTACCCTCCTCGCGCACGATTATGTCCAGTTTTGAAACCACCACGCGCATCGCATCTTCGAGGAAACTTTGCACATCCTTGTGCTCGAAATTCACAATCGAGCCCGTCTTTATTCGACTTTTGAATGCCGACTCGAGATCGACCCACTTTAGTTTTTCGCGGGCATCACTCACACCAGCACCGCTTACACCTGCGCTGCTTACACTTGCTCCACGCACGATTTTTTCCCTCAGCGACGACAATTTCGCTATTGTCGATTGAATTTTCAGTTTTTGACCGACGTTGAGCCCCGGTTTTTTCAACATTTGCCCCAAAAGTTTGACGTGCACCTCACAGAACTTTTGCCACTTATCCAGGTGAGAGAAATTGTTCCTCGCACCGCTCAACTTATCGATAATTTTATCGCAATCGTCCATGGTCCAGACTGCTCAATGAATCGAAATGAAATATCGATGCAGAAGGGCTCGCAAATGTATTTAAGAACGAAATCTCTATACAACCTCGCACGCGCGTATGTGCGCGTGTGTGTGTGTGTGTGCGTGTATGCGTGTGTGTGCCGGCACGCGCTCGAACGTCGTGTTTGTATACACAAGATCGAGTTCCAAACAGCGAGACGGTGAGCGCTCTTTCTCGTGGTTTTCAATCTTGAACACAAGATGATTTTTTTTTTTCTTGAAATACTAGTATCCTTCATTATGCATCCATATCTTCAGAGTCCGCGTCCAACGTTTCAATAACTAGATAATTTTTCATATTTAGTATATGAGCTAGCTGTTCTCGATTTTCATGACCCGTAACGTATGCGATAAACTTTCCACCGATGTAGGCTATGCAGACATTTCTTTTGTACGCTGCTGCCAACATCAGCTGGAATGTTGCTGAATTCGCGAATTTCAGGCTGTGACATTTTCCGCCGCGATAGACCATGCATAGATCTCCTCTATGCGCTGCTGCCATCATGCTCTCGAATGTTGTCGAATCAGCCGCAAGCGCCTTGATGATCGTTCCGGGTAGAAACACGCTGAATTCGTTGCGAATGTCGACGACGTGTTTTTTGCCAAATTTAGTGTTGACCGCCCGTATGTTGGTGATGATATAATCCGACCCGGGTGACAACTCTCTGAGCTTCTTCGTCGGCAGAAAATGGGCAATTTTACCAATTTTATCGATGAACTCCATTGTTTCAATCGTGTGCACGTAGTTCTTTCTCATGTGTGCGTCCGATCTTGAATCGCACGATTATGTACTCCCCCCCCCCCCACCCCGCATTGAGGGCGCGAGGGTCCGAGCGCGGAAAAATGTCGCGCGTCCGATGACCCCCCCCCCCCCACAAAATGTTTAAAAAATATAATTCGTAGAAATCTGACGAAATCCCGCCGCCATTTTGACGCTATCAAATGTCACCGGCCGATGATAAATTCTCGGAAAATAATCATTCGACACCTCGCCGGTTTCAACACGTCGACCAACAAAACTATCGCATCTCAGCAAGAGGAGGTGGGCGAGGGGGGGGGGGGGGGGGGCTTTGTCAAGCCGCGGCAAGCGCCCGATGACTCACCACCCACAAATGTTTAAAACAATTTCTGACAAATCGGACCCTCCACTCTTCCTCCCGCCGCCCCACTCTTCCCGCGGGAGGGGAGGGGAACTCCCTTTTACTAAAAAGCACTTCGACTCTTTGTCAGTCGTTGCGCGGCCTCGCTAGGAGTCGGACGTGTGTCCCGTGTTTACCCCCCCCCCCCCCCGCCCCTCCTCCGAATTCCATTCGGGGCGAAGGGGGACTTACCACCATCGGTCGGTAAGCAGGTGAGCCCTACCATCGGTCGGTAAGCAGGTGAGCATCACCATCGGTCGGTAAGCAGTGCAACCCTACTATCGGTCGGTAAGTACAGACATCGACAGTCGATCATGGGGCCGATTCTAACCAAAACCCTACCCGACCATCCGCCGATAACTCGGGAATCAACCTTTTTGGTTCGATTCTCAACTAAGTCGGTAAATGTCGGTAGTAGGAATCGTGGGTTAGAATCGGCCCCATTACACTACTCCATTCAACAAATGAATTTATTCTCGTGATATTCTCCACAGTTGCAACGCTCTGTACTTTTTTTTATCATCAATTCCGATACGAAATGCCGTTGAATCGGTTTTCGACCAGGAATCTTTGAAACGTTTGAAAATAGGATCATCTGGCCCAGTCGAGGGAGACTTTAATTTCGCGTTGAAAACGCTGTCCAAAACTATCTTGAAAATATGGTCTCGACATGGCAGGTATAAAATAGATTTCCCTAAGATTTGTTCTAATAAAACTATTTATTTTCATGTACCTCATTTCACGCAATTTTTCACGCTTTGTCTTTATCGAGCTCCGATTAACAATCAACGCATTTAAATCGAATCCAAGAGACTGAGCTACAGAAGCGACTAAATAAACGGCGGATGTACCAGAGACTTTGAACCTTTGAAGAACCGCGACGAGTTTAACATTCACCACATCTACAATGCCTCGAGATTTTTTCGGATTCGATGGTCCAGCATCATCAGCAGGATGGTCTTCTGTGGAATAATTCGAGAGTGTGCCAATGGATTTTTGTGACAACGTTTGTGAAAAGTCGCCACCATCACTCGATGCTATCTCCACGATCTCATCTAGAAGAAATTTGTATCGTTATTACATATCTTTGCTGATTGAGGATCGATGAAAAAAAATGACCCTGAATGAAAAAAAGTACGCCGCGGTTTACAGAATATGGCTCACAAAAGGACGAAATTCGCAGATACGGATAAAAAAAATAAAAAAAAAATTTAATTAAAAATCTAAAAATAAGCGCCATTAGAAATGTGAAAAAGCAGTCAAAAAGTATTACGGCATTTTTCGATCGCACCCCTCAATGTAAATGTATGGCAATCAATATCTCTAAATGGCAAAAAAAGCCACTAGCGTATACGAAATTGAAGTTCAAAAAAATGAAAAATACGCACCACTAGTTAATTGGTCCAAGAACAATAGTGTATTGTGATATTTTTTCCGAAAATGCATAAGTCAGGAAATAGAGGTTGCAAAAGGTCAAAATTTGCAAATGCAGAAATCTTCAGGGTCATAAAAAGATGGTTGGCTCAAGATATTCGGAGGAAAACTACCAAATAATGGTCTTTCTTGTTCCATTCTTTCCAACCTCTGTAACGCATCGGTTGTTTTTCGCAATTCTCCTGCCTCCATCAAATCATATGTGCTTTGGATATCCCAGATGAAACTGATACGACCAGGCTTCCTTTGATTTTGCAGAAATTCCGTTCTTATATCGTCGAGGCCTGCAAGCGCATCTTGATGGGCGATGTCAAAACGGTCATCCAGTTTACCGCAAAATTCCTCTTCCCTCTTTTTATTGCTTGGGGCATTAATATTTGTTCCCACTCGATGCCATTGTTGATGTAAATCCATCGGTTTCGTTACACAGTTATAATCTTGCTTCATTTTTAATCTGGCTTTTGTCCAAAAAATCATAGTTTCACGCACGGCTAGTGCTGCACTTGTTTTATATCAAAACCTGACACTCGTGTGTTGAAAAATAAAAGTTTTAAACTTGACGAGTTGATGGTAGTTTGTTCCCGAAAATTTGGGAATCCACATAACCAATCAAACGAATGTTTTCTCGTAAACGCATTGCGCACCTAACCTAAATTGACGAAATATGGGAGAGTGCAATTGTTGGCTGTTGGAGACCGACTGCTGGGCCTCGCTGGGCAAAGTATCGCGCATTCTGATCGCTAATTTTTTTAGATTATACGTTAATTTAAATATAATAATAAATCTAAATTACAACTTATTTATCTTCTAAAAAATCGTTTACGTTTTACTCACATCCGTCCTTACGCCAAATAAATTATAATTCATAAAAGTAAGCGGAAATATATTTATATTCGTGGTATTATATTAATTCTCATACTTTTATTAAGCGATAAAGCATTATCCAAAAAAACAAGCTAATCATCCATCCGGCCGTGAATCGTAAGTACCAGACAATGCACATATTCTACAAGCGATGAGATGGTCCCGTTGGTAGCGTTCCTGGCTTCGGTCCGCAAGGGCCCCTAGTGCAAATTTTTCTCCAAATTTTTCATAATGTCTCATATTTTAGTCATATTTGAGATTTTCGGAGGAAAAATGATTTAAAACAGATTCAAGTACTGGTCTATTTCCCAAAAAACACATTTTTTTTTACTGAAAATTCATGATTTCTTATTTTTTCCCCGGAAATTTATCGTTTTCCTATGACTTGAGGCTGCGGAGATATTCGGAGAAAAGTTAAAGATGAAAAGAAATGAGATTTTCGTAAAAAAATTATTATTATTATTTTCCGGAAATCTCCCTTTTTCCTATTACCTGAGTGAACCTGAGGCTACGGAGATATTCGGAGAAAATTTGAAGACGAAAAAAAATTAGATTTTCTTAAAAGAAACTTGTTATTATTTTTTGCGGAACTTTTTCTTTTTCCTATTGAGTGAACGGCTGCGGAGATATTCGGAGGAAAGTTATAGATGAAAAAAAATGAGATTTTCGTAAAAAAAAACTTATTACATTTTTTATCCCTCATAATTCTAAGAAATAATGAATTTCCGAAATTTTTGCAAACATTATTTTCCTTAAGGGGTAACACCACTGTAACGGCCTGCCACGACGCGTTTTAGACAAATAATACTTGGGGTAATTATTACCCATATATTGAAGTATATTGCAAAAAAAAATGTATGGGAAAATATTACAAAATGGCGAAACTGCAGCAAATTCTTCCGAGGCATGTTGAACTTAAGGTGTTCTGCGGCACGCAGTATAACTTGTGCCAATTTTAATCTGGACAAAATAATTTGTTTTAAATTAAATCTAAATGAGTGTAGCTAGTGAACCACGTAGGGGATTTTAGAAATATTGATTTTTGAGTAATTGCCGAGTATTTGACTAAAAATGTTACTACACGCAAACATCCGAGTTTCTCCGAATTTCTCCGAATTTTTCCGAATATTTCATCAGTTTAATTATGATCACGGTAAAATCTTGGAAATTAAATGAAGACTTTAAGGGATAACACCACTATAACGGCCTTACAGGAAGCGTATTTTTTGATATTTTTTTTTGGCGAAAGAAAATGTGAGAAACAAATAATACTTGCGGTATTTATTGAGCATATATTTAAGTATATTGCTATAAATTTTCATTCGAAAATATTACAAAAAGGCGACACTGCAGCAATTTTTTCGAAGCATGTCGAACCTCTGAGGCACGCAGTATAACTGTGCCAATTTTAATCTAAAAAAAAGAATTTCGTTTTATTAAGTCTACATGAGTGTAGCTACTGAACCACGTAGGGGATTTTCGATAAGTTAATTTAAACAATATTTATTAACAAAAAACTGTCTTAAGGTAGTACTAGCGGATTGACTAGTCAACAGAAAATCTATAAATTAGTGAATCTGAAAGAAGCAAAATATAATGTATTTGGGTATAATAATAAACATAATACAGAAAATAAGTATTTGAGAAGTGCATGTGATAACTGTTTGTATTATAGTTTGGTAAGTGAAGTAAAATCGCAATCAGATTTGACTTGAGTTGTCACAGGCCGCCATTTCATAATTCTGACAACATCCGTGGCAACGCTGTATTCAGGTGCTTTCGATACATGTCAAGCATGTGTTTGTTTACCATATGTGTTATCGTGTGTTGTAGTGTATATGTAATGTGCATATTGTAACAAGCGAGATGGCAGATGCTGCTAGCGAACGGAAAAATGAGTCGATTGAATTGATGATATTTGCTCGAAATATCCCGTAACCTATATTTTTTATGGAACATACGTGACCGCGACAGTTTTCTTGTTATTCGTCGCTTTTCGCATAGCTCTGATCTGACCGGGAACTATTATTATTTCCGTTCGAAAGTTCGATCCGCACAGATTCCCTATATGGTGCGGGTTAAATGAATTGATTTCGTGAATTAATTACTACTGTATTTAGCTGGTAAGGCCTGCAGAGTTTTCGCGGACGGCATTTTTTTATGTCTCTACTACAGCATACAAAAAATCCATTTTTTTTCTAATGAGGAAGTTCGTGCACGTACT
>OY723386.1:11814771-11974026 GCA_963210295.1 Ophion ellenae
GGGTGCGACGTGCTCGAACAGCAAGTGAAGCAGGAAAAACAGAAAAAAATTAAGTCATCGCATAATCGATTTCGCTGCAGAGGCGGCTTTGAATTTTTTTACGTCATTAATTATTTTGTACAAAGAATTCCGTATGTTTTAAGACTACTCCGATTGAATTCTTTCGATATTTAACTCTCCAAATCACGTTTTTCGATTTTTTCCGCATTTTTCGCAACATGCAGAGAATAAAGATGTGATTGATCTAGCCAAAAATGCTTGTATCGCATTCCAATAAATCCGACAAAAAGGTAACATTACTGTCAACATTTTCTGCGAATTTACGATTTTTAACTGATAATTAGGGCAACGGTAAAAAAAGGATTAAAAATCACGAATAATCAACGCTTTTCTTATGGGAAAAAGTAAGGCTTCCTAGCGGTGGGTAAATATGGAGGGAAAAAAATTAAAAAATTCTGACATTAAAAAAAGTTATTTCGAACCAATTTGGGGGGTAAGACCATTCAAATTCGATTTTGCCCTCCTTAAGGACAGGTCTAATGTACATATTGGAATTTGAATGGTTCGGAAAAACGCACATAGCTATAAAAATATATTTTTTGTTTTAATGTTTTTCGCTTTGTTCAAGGTCTTTAAAGTTTTCTTTAAATGTAATGGCATATTTTTTCCCCTTGCACATTGTAGCCGGCATCCAAACGGTTTTAACCATGTAACATAATATGACCTTCCAATGATCATCAACCTAGATATATTGCTGAAACCCAAACTGAAAAAGCAAGGGCGTACCCAGGTATTTCATTTCTCGTGAATCACCCTGTATACTCGCACGTATAACCACAAGGATCGCATTTAGTGTCGCATTCGACTGAATTCGTTGCGGAGGATACTACACTGCCTGTTGGAGGAACAATCGATCTCGATTAACAGGGCGTCGGTTGTATATGCAGAAATTTGGGAGAACCTCTTGTTCTCGTTTCCGAGCTTTGGAACCAACTCGTTGAGTCAGCAAGCCCATACTCGACTATCGGCTTTTGAAAGCGCTGGTAGAGTCTTATTCGAATATTTTTCAACTCAATTATGCGTGCGAGCTCGCTCAGAGATGTTTCCTTCAATCGAGGAAAGTTGGTCAGATTTATTGAATGGCCGGAAGGCTTTTGTTACTTTTATTTGCTGGAAAACTAAACAACGAGTAGTTAAGGTATTCGTCTCGTCGATGCGTTTCTCTATAGATTAGAAAAAAAATTATTTTGAGCATATATTCAGAACACTGTTAAGTGATTACTGGCAAAATTTCGAAAGATTTCACCGTTCCATATTTGAGATATTGGCAATCAAAGATTATACAGTTTTACATTATTATTGTGGGGAGCGGTGGAACATTTCACATTTTACGCAATAACTTCGAAACTGATCTAGAGGCTTTTAAAAAAAAAATCTGCATTACCGAGGAACATATGACGAAGTTGGTAAAAAAAATCAAGATTTTTGACCGTCTAGTTTCAGAGTATAGCTATTTGAATTGTGCAATGTCTAGCGACGCTCTAAACACGAAGCGAATGTAGGAGCCTAGAGCTGGCTATCTGGCAACGCTGCAAGCGTTAGACACGTTTACCGTTAGCAAATCCATCTAAAGACGCACTTTTTCATTCCTCTCTCTCTCTCTCTCTCTCTCTCTTCCTCTCTCTGTCGAGAGAGAGAAAGTCAGCTGAGAAATTCTTGCAGGCTGTTTATTTTATTCCCCTCTCTTTTGTTTCTATTCTGTATCGTGCGTGCATCCCCACTTTTCTCATTCTTCTCTGAAACACCTGGATTCATTCCTCCTGTCCCCCACCATTTTCCTTAGTCAGAAGCACTCAACATTTCCATTCTACTTGCGTTGATTTAGCACCTTTCTCAGTCAGGAATCCTTCACGGTCCCCATTCTCTACTAATGTCAAAATAACACTTTCCTTAGTGGGGAATATCGGGTGCTGCATTTTTAACTACTAATGCAAAAGCGTTTGGAGAACGATCCCTGGCCACGTCCTTTTTTATCTTTCGTTATTTCAGGCATGTTCCTTGCAAGGCACATCACTTAAGCGTCCGCCTTCGATTTTGTCGAAACTCATATGTGTCATAAAGCATTGAAAACTATTAGTCTCGTATTTTGTTTATCTGCAGAAAAGAGTTAATAAGGCGGGAAACCACCCCTTAAAGAAAGGCGTTTTAGCCCGTATTGTAACTTTTTTCAATACTTCTTCGTGGATTTATCATAATGTTAGATTGAAAGAATTTTGGCTTTTGTTTCATTCAGACCAGTGGACTGCTTGTGAGTGAAAATCACCCTTCGATACGCATTTCTTTGAGGGGTGGTTTCCCCCCTTAAAACCGTTTTTCCACCGATACGAAAAAAACGTTTTGAATGCTTTATCACATATATGAGTTTCAGCAAAATCGAAGGCGGGCACTTAAGTGATGTCCCTTGTTAGTAGGCACTTTTCTTGCCTTTGCGGCTCGTACTTGTGCTCATTCACTACTAATACCTCCAATATCCGGAAGGATTCTCTAAAGTTGGCTCCGGTTCTCTCTCCTTTGCCCGGCCCTTTCCTTACTCCGATACGTCCTCGCTTCGCAGCTAGTACTTATATCCTCTTTCACTATTTGCACCAGGATCAGATCGGACGAAGAAACTCCGTTTCAGCCCGAGGACGGCTCTTTTATACTCCTCTTATACCGCCGTTCTCTTCCACTTTCCAACCGTCTATTATAAAATAAATTTTCAATAATTTTTTATCCCCTTTTTTCCTTTTTCAAAGTCCTCATTTGGTCTAGCGTTTTTACCGATAGATGGGTGCCTTTTTCGGCTTTAATTCCTTTTGCTATTTATCAAGGGAATGACCGCGTGTCAACACCGCTGTCTCTGTGTGGGCATTGGGGCTCACTCATGATACAGCCTGTACGTCTCAATACACACACGCACGCACGCACACACACACACACACACACACACACACGCACGCACGCACGCACGCACGCACGCACGCACGCACGCACGCACGCACGCACGCACGCACGCACGCACGCACGCACGCACGCACGCACGCACGCACGCACGCACGCACGCACGCACGCACGCACGCACGCACGCACGCACGCACGCACGCACGCACGCACGCACGCACGCACGCACGCACGCACGCACGCACGCACGCACGCACGCACGCACGCACGCACGCACGCACGCACGCACGCACGCACGCACGCACGCACGCACGCACGCACGCACGCACGCACGCACGCACGCACGCACGCACGCACGCACGCACGCACGCACGCACGCACGCACGCACGCACGCACGCACGCACGCACGCACGCACGCACGCACGCACGCACGCACGCACGCACGCACGCACGCACGCACGCACGCACGCACGCACGCACGCACGCACGCACGCACGCACGCAGATTTTGAAGATGAAATCAGGTAGGTGACGTTCCCCATTTTCCACACACTGAGTAAACCGATTTCTGCCGTTTGTCATGACTCTCGCCAGCATAGTAAGTGTTCTGTTGGCAATTTATACCCGGATGTTGGTCTTCAGCTCTTGTAGGGTCCTTAGACGGTTCACATAAACACGGGATTTCAAAAAATCCCATATAAAAAAATCACAATGGGGCCAAATCGGGAGAGCGGGCCGGCCACTCCAAATCGCCCCTAATTGAGATGAGGCGCTCTGGGAAGTGTTCCCTCAAAAGAGCCATCGATGCTCTTGAAGTGTGTGCTGTTGCACCGTCTTGTTGGAACAAATGTCCCCTAAGTCCAACTCATCTATCCGTGTGAAAAACTATTCGTGTAACATGTTGACATACCGGTCCGAATTCACTGTTACTGTGACTTTATTTTCCTCAAAGAACCAGGGACCAATAATTCCAGCTGAGGAAATTGCACACCACACTGTGACTTTAGGTGATACAAAGGCTTTTGATGCAATTCTCGAGGATTGGTGTCAGCCCAGTAGCGCATGTTTTGTTTGTTGACGGATCCACACAAATGAAAATGGGCTCCATCACTAAAAAAAACAATAGCGTCCTCAGGAACGACTTCGAGAAGACCCTCACACGCGTTCATCCGAGAATTGAAGTTACGTTCAGAATGTTCCTGCACAATCGCCATTTTGTAAGGATGAAAATAAAGATCATCATAAAGAATTCTCCTCACAGAACGATCGGAAAGTCCAAGGGCAGACGCATGTTTGCGCGCAGAACGCCGTGGTGATCGCAACATTGAAGCTCTCACTGCCGCGATGTTACCAGGTGATCTAATGGGCTGAGGGGCTCCAGTTCTTCGTCTTGTTGCACTTGCAGTTTGTCTGTACGTAACAATTGCGACCACGTAACAATTGATTTCCAGTCCGGGACAGGGGCCAACGGGGCTAAATTAAAGCGATTCCGAAAGGCACGCTGGGTTGCGATCGCAGAACATCCACTCGAAAAGTAGGCTTCAACGGCAACAGCAGGCTCCTCACTGTTCCAACGCATGATGGCGATTGAACTGTGTCGGGATAAAACTTTAGAGCCCCCCCTTTCGAACGAGACCACTAGCGCTCCGTTACGACATCAACCGACTGAATGGCGCGATTTTAAAAAAGGAAGTCATGTTGCCGCACCCTGTGTATATATACTGTGTATATACTGTGTATAAATATATATATACAATTAATAGCATTTTCGATATTCATAACCTCGCCATTCTTATTTTTTCTATTTTTGTACGGATCACAATTTCGGCCACAGTTCAAATTTTGCATTTCAGTCGACATTAAATATCACGACAAGCATTCGCTGGGCTTGCGGTGTTGCCACGATCTCCGTGCTCGCTACACTACAGTAGTGTGTACATATCCGTATGTGCAGAGTGTGTACGGATTAGTAGCCGGAATGGATAGTCTGATACAAAAGTGAGTGTTAGGTGATGCAGGGACAGTTGGTATTTTTGGAACCCCAGAAATTATATTTGGCATTTTCTTCATTACTTTATAAGTTTTTACATCCCGATAAGATGTACAGACGACACTATGAGGATATTTCGCAATATTTCAAAGCTTTCATCGATTGACCGGAAAATAAACTTTTGAACGTGACTGGCGAGACTACTACCTTAAGGGGCTATACCAGTGTGACACTTTAAAAAAATCGATTTTTTGTTGCCTTTTTCGACTGTTTATACATTCAAGAATATAATTATCAGTTATATCGTTTAAATCAATATCATTTTATCTTGCAAAAATCGATGGTTAAATCTTTAAACGCGTTTTTCTCGAAATTAGATTTTTCAAATTTGCTGACATTGTAACTCAAAGAGCAATTATCCGATTGACTTGAAATTTGAACTGAGTACTGAGTGAGTGCACGTAACTTTTTTTACATCCTCGAATCGAGGCTGTCGAGTCTGTTCCGAACATTCGATCTCTTTACCAGAAGGTTATGGCTTTTGGACACTCGCAATATACCTACATTTTTCCAATGGTGTCGAAGTAACCGCGGGTGTGGGGCTTCTTTGACATGATGTCTAATTGCTTTAAATGTCAATGTCCTGCAACCGCAGGATTTCCTTGACATCTAAAAAAGAGCTTTCATTTCTTAGGTTGGTAAGAAGGTCTTGCGCCACTAACGACTAACTAACTAACCTGTATAATTTATAATATAGTTTCCCTCTTCATCTACAACACGTGTCCGACGCTCTGGTAAACTTTGAATGCTAGCCGTCCAGAAATCCTTAGGTTTTGAATAAACAAACTCTTCAAGGGTATTTCGAAGATCCGTTTGATTATCAAATTGTCTATCACGTAAATAGTTTTTCAAAGCCCGACATATATGATAATTTGACGGGGCTCTGTTGCATCCTAGCGTATGCCCCTTTTCTCGTCTAGTTGTGTTCTCTTGGTTATTCCCAGTATCCTTATTTGGCGTCATAAGTTTATTATATGTATACATCTAAGAATAAGACGCATAACAGCATAAAAAGGAACTTGCGTACGTTCCGTGAGCATTTTTAATCCACAGCGATATATGCACGATAGCATCACCGCCAGTCATCGACTTTTCCCATCACATTGGATTTCACCAAGAACACGATCTCAGGCAAATATTCCACGAAAAGCCGTAGCCCAAAAAATCAAACAGGCACTCACTTCAAAAACATGTTTTTGGAGTATAAAAGTATACTCATGTTTTTGGAGTATAAAAACTTCCGAGCCGTCCGAATCAAACGGTCGCCGCGCTATCGCGAACAACTTAGCGCGAATTTCGGCTACACACTTCATGCGCATTCTGTTAACAAAGCGAAATTTCCCGTTCCATCAGCACCATTATGTCTAAGAAGAGAAACCAAAGATTGCCTCCCACTCATTCAAAAGATTCACAAGCGAAGCAAGAAGGGTCAGCGTGCAAAAGGTCGAAGCAGTCTTCCGTCAACTACCGAACGAAAGCCAATTCACATTGGCTTTCAACAGGAAAAGTCGATAACTGGCAGTGTTGCTATCGTGCATATATCGCTGTCGTTTGAATATGCTCGCGGATCGTATGCAAGTTCCTTTTTATTCTGTTACGCGACTTATTCTTACATTTATACATACAGGGTGCCACAAAAGTAACGGGACGGCTGAATATCTCCGCAGGTAAGACAATTTCCTTGGTGATTTTTGGCGACATTTTGACCTTGGCGATGTCTTTCAAAGTTATTTCAAGTTCAACTTTTGCTTTTCAAATGGGAACCCCCTTTTTTGACACCGGCAATTGATAGAGCGGTCCCCTTTGACCTTAGAGGTCACTGTAGGGTTAATTAAACTTGAACAGAGTATGGATACCTCGGACAAGAATAGAAGCTTCTTAAATTATATCGTTAACCGATTTTTGACCGATTTGACCGATGACTTGAGTACATATCTGTACGTCGAATTGCTCGTTCTATCGATTGCGTATGTCAAGAAGGAAGTTTTTATTACAAAAAAAAAGTTGACCTTGAAATCATGTTGAAGGTCATGGTCAAGGTCACGATCGAGGTCACCACTAGATGTACCTTGTTAAAATTAATAACTTAGGTCTTAACGATAGAATTTAAGAAGCTTCTATTCTTGTCCGAGGTATCCATACTGTGTTTAATTGTAAGTTTAATTGACCCTGCAGTGACCTTCAAGGTCAAAGGGGATCGTTGACTTAAGTACATACCTGTACGTAAAATTTCCCGCTCTATCGATTGCCGATGTCAAAAAGGGGGTTCCTCTTTGAAAAACAAAAGTTGACCTTAAAGTAACCTTGAAGGACATCGCCAAGGTCAAAATGAAGGTCATCATTACATTTCTTGGGAAAAGTTACTCCAAGAACGATCTCAACATTTCGGGAAATTGTCTTACATGCGGAGATATTCAGCCGTCCCGCTACTTTTGTGACACCCTGTATAATGGAATGTGGGAGACTTCCCATTCTAATTTTGAACTACTTTTTCGTATCCTTTTAGACACGTGGGGCCAAGCGTTGTCGTGAACAAGACAAACTTGTCGACATTTACAACGTTTTTGTTTAATAATTTCACCCACCTTCTGTAATTGTGTAGAGTATGTCTCGGCATATATTGTGGTGTTAGACGGAAGAAGCTCATAATACAATAGACATTCGAAAATCCATCAACAGAAAGAAAAACTTTTCTTTCTTCACGGGATGGTTTAAGAGTTGATTCTGCCCCCCCCCCCCCCCCGCCCTGAGGTAGCTATTGGCGCTTTATACGCATAACGCCTAGCTTTCATCTCCAGTGACTATTTCCTTGAGCAAATTCTTTCTGTGCGAACGAAGCAACAATGAAAGGCAAATAGAAATGCATGCCACCTTGTTCGGCTGACTGAGATCATGAGGTATCCAAGATGATATTACTTTTCCATATCCAAACGCTTTTAAATGTTCGAGGATCGTGGTGTGACTATAGCCGAGTTCGTTTGTTATCTCTCGTGATGGTGCGTTAGGTTTCATTCGTAGAAGAAATCGCAATGCTTCGTCGTCACCAACACTTTTCCTGCTGGAACTTGGTTTATCTTCGAGGATATATCGCCAGAACGGAACCGTTTAAACTAATGGGATACTGTTAAATGACGAACTATGCTACTGTTGAACACACTACACATATTAGCATCAGCAGATCTTGCAGAACGTCCTTGTAGAAAGTCGTAATAGGCGATCACTCGGAGTGTCCTTTGATCCATGTTTACTATACCATCTTAGAGCGAACGACCGCCTCATATACCCTTTGACATGAAAGTTCCTAGAACATTCTAACAATTTCTACTCTCGAATGTTGTCGAACTAGGAAACCGAGCACATTAATGTCGCAAGACTTTCTAATCAACATAATATATTTATTTATACAGACCAAGTCGAGGGAAAAGAAAGAGTGTTTAAAACAAAACAATGTCTTACAAGAAAGATTAGAAAATTCAGGACTATTCGTGCTTTTACATCCTACAATAAATTTTAACACAAAGAAATTAAGAAAAAAACACTCTTCCTCATAACAATATTAGGAACTTTGATTAACATTTGGTACTAGTTTAGCTTGATTATAGGCACTTTTAACACAATTAAAGACACTTTAAAAGTAACAAAATGTCTTTTAATGTCCTCGCAACGCTCGCACTCATAGGCGCGATTCTGGGATCCCTCGTTGCACATTTCGGATACCCATTGCTTGCAGATGACGCAGCAGATCCAGTCTTTGGGCGGGTGATAAAAGCGGAACTCACACCTGCAGATGGAGCACAAATTGTGATGGACATTTTCCCCATCTTGTGCTACAGCACTCAAACGAATGTCATCGTCTTCGGGGGTACTGCCAACAGTGCTTACGTGGGATTTCTTCATTTTTACATTCTGCATCGCTCCCGTCCTTTTCATTGGTTTAGGAATTGATGACGTGGCCATAGAAGTGGAGTGTTGAGGTTGCTGCGATGTTGGCGAATCTTGAACCTCAATTTCATTCTGCCCTCACTATACCCTCACTCTGCCCTCATTATACCCTCTTGTCTGTTTTAAGAACTCAAGCAAACTTGCATCTAGGACTCTTCCGGATTAATTTCCATCAGGAGGACGTGTTTGTCGAAGAACTTCTGGATCATATGGATGAAGAGCCTTGAAGATTATTTTTTATATTTGATCACTCAAAAAAGAGCTTTGAAGATTATTGTTTATATTGGGTTCAATAGCAACCCACAACCTCTGACGTAGCATTGGGAATTGTTTCTTTGGTATGACTCTTTTTTGTCTTGATTATTGCCTCCATTTATCAAGAGTTTTGGGCCACTGCTTTTTCACGGGAGCAAAGCCACACACGTCTAAAAGCTGGAGCCGGTGGGTTGCGTTGGGTGGAAGAGCAGCGAAATAAATGTAGTTATGTGTGGTAGGACACTTTAAAAATACCACATCTCCAATAGGTTCATATCAAACCAGCCCGAGCTGCTGTTGCCATAAGTGGCTTTGGGTAGCCCTCCAGTGGTCCAGTTTTCATAAGTATTCTTCGATTTGTAAACAACCATAGGAGAAAGGAATTCCCCTCAAGAATTTCACAAAGCTGATCGATGTTCACGAATGGTCTTGAACCCTTTCGACGCGTCTTTTACCTCGAGGCACCACAACCTTTTTTAGTGCCAAGGTCATCAGTGATATTGGTTTCGTCGTAGTTTTATATTTTACTTAGACGAGCATCTTCTATTGCTGTCTTGATGTAATTTCTATATCCCACAGCCGAACGTTGACTTTTTATATCCATGGCCAACTCGTAAGATCATTCCTGGAAGCAAAAGCTTTTATGAATTCAGGTCCTGGAAAATTATCAAGCCATTGTGGAACAGTTCTACCCTGTTTCCTGACAAATTTTTGGATAACAGTGCGAATATGGGGTGTTGTTGAAGGGAAAGTCCACTCAGGAGAGAGAGAGAGAGAGAGAGAGAGAGAGAGAGAGAGAGAGAGAGAGAGAGAGAGAGAGAGGGAGAGAGAGAGAGAGAGAGAAACTGCTCTTCCTCAATTTCATTCAGGCTTCTCTAAAATCCAAAAAAAGAGCCTTTGATGTGGACGTTAAAAAGTGCAATACAAAGACAATGGTGTAGAAAAATATCCGGAAAGATGCATAATGCCAATCTTTCTCATTACTCTCCTCCGTTCAAACGACTGACTGAGCGATCCGAACAGGTCTCTAGAGAAACACATCTATCCCCCATTAGGATCCACTAGTCTCGAGCTACTCACAAATTTTAGGTGACTGGTAATATCAACAATAAATGATAATTTTTGCTGTTTTATTTGTAGTTTTTGCAATTAACAAAAAACGTTTCGCAAGCGAGAGATAAAGGAGCGACACTCGCGAATTTGATCGTCTCACCTACGGCCGCGTTAATGTTGTAGCAGGCTTGAGGCGTGATTACATCGATTTTACTCCCACCACGTATCACGAGATACGAGGGTGCATAAAAAAAAACCGGAGGGAGGAAATGAAAGGCAGGGAAAACTCAGTTTTTGCAGTCGCTTGACGTGTAGTGTAGTATCGACAAACAGTAGACTCTCTTTGTCTTCCCAGACGTTGCCATCGATAAATGTATATATTTGCGTGGTAAGCTATCCTCAAACTATGACTGCGGTGTACTCGATGGATCGATACTCGACGGAAGGAACCAATGAAATTGACAAGCTCGTCATAAAGATGTTATCGTAACGTTATATACCTGAATATCACGAGACAGCATACATGTGCATAAACATTGTTTAAATGAAAGAAAATAACTAGTTGAGGCATGTGTCTCATTAAATTGCCCCTATTATTATTCGTCATGTCATTGAAGCTGTTGGGCAATCAAGCAGAAGCAGGAAAACAATTCTGCAGTGAAATTGATTTGTATCGCAGCTTACAGCATATCGTGTTTTACATGAAATACAAAAAGGAATAGCGGCACTGAAATGACAAAGTAATAAAGAAATAAAGTTAAAATGAATCTTAAATCTTCACGCTCCAAAGATATCATCAATAATTATCGAACGAGCATTGCCGTCCCAATATCCATATATTTTAATCAACTCTAGTAAACTAGAACTTTAACAATTCCGAATACATGTAGTTACTTCATTAGATTGTGCGGGCGTGAAAAAGAGACCGCGTTTTGTTATAGATATCCGTCTTTCTTTATATTTATTCCAATGCTAGCTTTATTCGATGTTTTGTTCTTTTATTCTTTGCGCTGCAGCGACAAAGCGTTGCCGCACTTCCGCGTGCGTCGACAATGTTTCTGGGAAATTGCGCGGATAGTTCTAGAGGAATGAGAATTTATTTTTTCTTTCTTCCCCATGGACATAACCTTCGGAAGTTTATTTGTTTTAAGCAATTATTTGATCTTTATCAACACGAAAGTTAGTTAAACCCTTAATGCGACTCGGTGGATTGATAACATTAAAATAGCGAAAATTCAGATCTTAAAAACGATATTAAGGGGATGATCGAACGATGATTCTTGAATTTATCATGTCCATTTCTGTTTAGCTTCAAAGTAATACTGCTGCGAGTAGAATAGAGATGGGAGAAATTATTTTACAATCGACAAGGAAATTTTGAAAGTTTCGTACATACAGCCCGGTAGGATAAACATTTTTCCAGGTATGACGCACCACATTCTTGTCTGCGAAGTGCCCTGGTCGGACCATCGCGATGCAAGAAAAAAAGCGAAACAAAACGAAAAGGGATATTGATAAAAATATCAAGGAACTTTGATACGATTAGTGTTTAATATTATAAAAATGGCATTCAAGTGGTAAGAATACGAATTCGCGTGAAGGGGGTACATGGACAGAAAAGAAAAGATAGTCAAGATGACAATGACCATGAAGTGTGTACGATAGAATTCAATAGATATTTGCGTAACGATTAATAGACAATGAAGAAATTAATGAAAAAAAGAACAAGAGATGAAATAAATGTATGATGGGATTCGAAATAATAAGAAATACTCATGAAAAAACGCAACCACTCTACATATTGACAAAGATATATTTATTATTGATATATACCGACGCAAACGCGAAAAAAAATAATATATGAAAAATAAAGTATTCTCTTTATTCACGTTTTCCCGACTCTTGTTCATTCATCCTTATCAATCAAATCCTTGACCTAAATCCTTCGCTCGATCAGATGTTCAGGTAAGTGACATGGAGTTTATATTAATAAAACTTGATAAGCCTTCTTTAAAAGGCAAACCTCTTGTGCCTCACAGAACAAAAAATTCTTTGGTCGCCTGAAAAAGTCGTATTCCAATGGCGTTTTCTTAGAAATGTTGCAGAGCATTGAGAAAACACTAAAAAAATGTAATATTTCCAACAAAAACATAGTAGTAAACATAGTGATATTGGTAAAAAATAAATAAAAGCGAGATATTTTATTCTAGTCATTGACAAAAGTACAACATTGATTAAAAATATAAAAAGTCGATTGAAAATAAATCATTCAAAATTGTCGTTTTATGCAATTGTTTACTCGTTAGTCGAAAATCGAGAATATAATCATAAAAAGAATTGGGAAACATTTCATTATTATTGATTGTACAAAACAAGAAAAATTATGTTAACTATCGAGAATATCAAGTAAAAACAAAATGAATAAACGGCCATTTGCTCGTTATAAAAAATGGGCAGCAATAGTAACAGTAATAACGAAGAATAAGAGTAAAATAGTAAGAGTAATAACGTAGAAGAAACATTTGATTTTTTTTTATTTTTACGAAATTGAAGGCCACGGATATCGATCGTCATGAAAAAAATTGAGCGTCCATTCTTGACCAATTTAAGGGGTGCGCTGCAGTCAAAGGCGTGAAAAAACGAGCATTTTCAATGTTTTTTTTTATAGTAATTAAGGGGAGGTTAGGGGTTTCAGCGTGAAAAAAAACACTTTTTGCGATTTTTTTTCATCTATATGGATAGAGTTAATTTATTGAAACCTTTTGTACATTGTTAGGTGTCATTTCAAGAACATTCCGTGAAATTTGTACCCGAAAATATCCACAAACAAGCCGGTGACGCGTTTTTCTTGAAACCACTTTTTCAAAGTCCGTGTTCACTGCCATTTGAAAACTACATGACCGATTTATTTCAAACTTGGTACACACTTTCTACATATAACATACCTCCCCCCAACGGGCATTGATAATTTTTTTTTTCATTTCTATATTTTTGGTGGCCGTTTAAAGTGAAAAGTGCTATTTTTAACGAAAAATTCCGCCATTTTGGGGGTGGAAAACCCCTTTAATGTAAAAAAAATCTCAAACTAACCGTTGGGGGGTCATGTAGTTTTCAAATGGCAGTGAACACGGACTTTGAAAAAGTGGTTTCGAGAAAAACGCCTCACCGGCTTGTTTGAGGATATTTTCGCGTACAAATTTCACGGAATGTTCTTGAAATGACACTTAACAATGTACAAAAGGTTTCAATAAATTTACTCTATCCATATAGATGAAAAAAAAAAAAAATTCGCAAAAAAGTGTTTTTTTGTTCACGCCTAAACCCTTACCCTCCTCTTAAGTTTGTTTTACAAAAGTGGTTACACACACTTTTTATGATATATTTCAACTTGACGTGTACAAATTTTCAAAGAAGATTGTTGATTTTTTATAAAACTATTGCCATCTTTATCGGGACCCCCTTCGGCATGTTGTGCTTCGCGGTGACCATCATGAAATTTTACTGGATCATCTGAAATAACAAAAAAAAACAAAGAAAATCATTAGTTTAATAATAAATCTAGTCCTCAATCGAAGCATTTTTTTTCATAGATTAACAAAATGGAGGCTTCCGACAGATAACTTTCGATTTTCGACCAAAAATCGCTCGTTTATTGTTAAAGAAAATAGAATTTTTCAACAAAAATGAAAATCCTTCGATTTAGGACTAGTTTTTAATGCTATCAAGAAGCACACCAAATTTCATAAAAATCCATCGAGCGGTTTTTGAATTATAGTGGTCACCGACTTGAAAAACATAGCTTCGAGAAAAACGCGTTCAAAGTTTTTCGATGTGGATACGGTATTATATGTTCGTAAAATTTTGAGCTCGATGGATGAGGCTAAACTTTTTTTTATGTATTTTGATCTGCTGAATCCGAATATCACAATCTTTTGGCGAAAAGTCGAGCATTGAATTGTTTATGGCCAACTGTTAAAATAATTTTTCAAAAAATTAAAGTTTTTCAGGATGATTTTTTTTTTAAATATATTGGACAATTTTAAAACGAAAGTATTCTGTATAAAATTTTGCTAAAGTTCATAGCTTTTGAGTAATACATTTATGAAAATTTCATGAAAGAGTTTCCCTATTTCACACTTGATTTATGTATAGAAATGCTAATAAAAAAATTACTTACATCGAATCATCAATTCCTGGCCCATACAATAGGGCTTCTGCCGATGTGGAAGCTACCAAAATATCAATTTGATGTTGTCTTCGAAGCATTCTGCCTCCCCGAGTAGTATCGTTTGGGCGTTTGTCAGCCGCTACCTGCTATGGGGACTCGACGCCTCTTCACTAATTGTGGGATATCCTGGATTGATTTGAAATTTTCAGGGAATATTTTCGAAACATCATACTTCAAGAAAATGTAAAAAAATCGATTTTTTTTGAAATTCTGACTGCATCTGACCCCTTAAAAAATGAGAATCAAATAATATCAATACAAATAATGGGCAATAAAAAAATATTTTTATAATTATTATTAAGATAAACATACGAAAAATTCACACGAATTATTGGAATAAATAATTATTGAAAAACATTATTAAACGTTCACGTTTGACGTAAAACTTTTATTCGTTAGTACATTTTCGACCACTGCGAATACACCACTCGAGCAATGCGTTACTGCATCCCTAGCGATTTAATTCTATATAAAAGATAAACGTATTGCCTTCAATTTCAAATTGTCATCCTTTTATTCTATATAAAAGATATACTTTTTACGAAGCAGTTTCAATTTCGCAAAGAAAAAAAAACTGGCTGTTTCCCGGTGAAGGATGAAATTAGAGAAAGGTGCTCCAATATACGACGTTGAGAATGAAGAATGAGAAGGGGAAGAAGAATCTCGAAAATTTGTCGATGTAGATCGCGGTTGCTCTGCCCTGGCAGCACGTGTCGTACTGAACGGTCAGCGCCGACCTCGCTGGACTTCGATTTCGTTCCGTATCCAACCTCATTGGGGTCTGATAAGAAAAAAGTTTTTCAAAAATGAATTTAGCAATAAAAAATCGACAAATTCTTAATGTATACATTTTTTTAATTCAACAAATGTTCAAAAATTCATTTATTTATATAAAGAGAAGGTTGTTGAAGATTTCGGAACAGGTTACGAAAAGCTTCCCCCCTCTGATTGAGCTGAAATTTTGCACATACCTTTCTTTTAATATTCTAAAAGAACCCCTAAAAGAATTTTTTGCGATTAGCAATGGTTTTCGAGATACCGAATTTTGAATGTTGTTCATTTTACTGCGTTCCGACTATGTCTATACCGCAGAGGCTCGGTTCTGGCAACACGCACGCACGCACGCACGCACGCACGCACGCACACACACACACACACACACACACACACACACACACACACACACACACACACACACACACACACACACACACACACACACACACACACACACACACACACACACACACACACACACACACACACACACACACACACACACACACACACACACACACACACACACACACACACACACACACACACACACACTTTCCGAACATACTTTCCAAAAGCCTGATCAATAGCGCGAATCATAAGGCGTTGGTCTTGTCCATCTCGCAAACGACCACGATGGTGACGTCGGTAACGATCCATGGTCACACACCATACGACCAAGATAACACGACCAGACGATCAAACTACAACACAGCTAGACACGGCCAAACAGTAACAGACGATAATACCAAGAGACACGATGAGACAGTTAAACAACCAAGACAGTCAGACACGGTTGGACAGAGATACAAAGACACGAATAATCAGTCCGACACAATGCAACATAGAGACACGACCGAACCATGCGAATCCCCTGGCTGAGTGATGGAGGGCTCTATTTTGGTGCTTATCTCGCTATTGCTGTTTCTCCTATCCACGATCCGGGAAAATCACATTTCCGAATTTTTAATATTTTATTGTCTGGGTGACGGGCTCATTTGCGACTTATGGTTCCTTACTGACTTTTGTTCCTCTCATTCAGTAGAATTTTTCAAGCCAATCAAAATTTGACCTTGAGTTTTGGGGTCAAGGTCAATTTTGCGGGTCCATGTTGGGGGCTGATCTTCGCCGAACGTGACTCGGAGAATCACCTGGCGGGGTGGTGACACATAATTTGTATACACCCTGTACAATAAAGTGTATAATGAAGCCTATATTACTTTACGTAGAGGGGAAAATACCAAATGCTTATGCAGTGTAGGGGGGAGTGTGGGTAAGATTGTAAAATTACATTTTCTACGCTATCATAGTAATAGCGTGTTCCTAATCCTTAGGTAGTCTTAAGGCCGCATTCTGAATTAGAATATCTAAAAAAGTGTTTTTTTTTCGGGCATTTTTTAGAAGAAAAAGAAAACAAACGAGCCCAGTAAACATTCAGGTATCTTTTCGCTTATATTTAAAATGTATAAAAAAATTCAACATGAATAATATATGACTGCAGATTTAGCAGCCTATTCTGAGTGCGTCTTGCCACCGCAGTCCTCAATCGGCGAGAAAGATGCAACTCGTAATCCTTGACTGAAACAGAAAATCCGATAAAATTTAGAATCGTAATATATTTTTCTTCTGGGTGAACTAAAAAAACTGAATGAATCGTGAAGTTATAACTTTTGTCAGGTTTAAAAATTATTTAAGGGGAAGTACCTGAGTAAACGGTGAGAAAAACAGGTAAACTTCGGGAATTTTTATCTCAGGTTTTTATCTGAGGTGGTGCCAATCTGAGCTGAGCTTATGCATAGATATACGACTGCTGCCATGGCCATTTGAGAAGCGTCTGAAAATCCGTGGAGTTGTACGGGCGATAAGTCATCGATATATAGCCATTATGAGTTCAGTGGTGACCCTGTCTTTCGATGCGCTGCCTTGTAGGTGAAACTATCAGCGGTAAGATACCATCGTAATCCCAAGAGATTTGTATGGCAGTCGTCAAATGATCTTGAGTGGTGAGTGGATAGACGCCCATACTCATGAGCGGTTCCACTTGCTGGCTGTAAACCCGCTCGCCTTGCAAAGGTAAGCAAACTGCCTGTCCATCTTGATGAGTTCGTATTTGTTGCGGCTGAGCCGCCGCAAATGTCGTCTACTTAGCGAACATGAGTCAGTGGTGAGGCTTGCTTGGGAAATCTCTTCCCTTCATCTTCGACTAGTAGCATCGGGACGCGGAGAGCCGAAAACGGCGCGGACCGCGTGCCTTATGTAACTGTGGTCCGCCGGTATGGAACGATGGTCTGGGGCTCAACGAGCCATAGTGGAGATCCCAATCGTCAAACGAAGGGTGAACAAGAATCTGACGATAAATATTCGTGATGTCAGTAATAAAGATCCAACGATGCATACGAGTCTACAAGCGTATATCGATGATGCCTGTTTGGAGTTTCGTGCTTGTATGGAGTATGTTGTTGAGAGAATGGCCTGAGTCAGTTGAACTCGAACCATTGAACACAACTCATAGTTTAGTAGCTGCGCCATCATCCTTGAACACGCCATGATAAGGGAGATAGTAATGTGGTGAACCATTAGTAGGCGATGGTGGAGCCCTCCGCATGTGGCTGAGTTCTTCACATTGCTTTTAAAACGAGGTGTAATATGAGTAGTACGAATTACTCCGTGATAGTCGTTTCGCTAACCTTTGAAGGCACTTCCGAGCAGTGAGTAGCGAGTCGCCGAGTTGTCTTCGTGGTGAAGAGAGCGGCAATTGAACGATATATTATCCTGATTGGTCTCTTGAGTGTGTCGTAACGAAATAGTCGTCACATGCTTGTTCGTCGGGAGTGAGCTGGATTGAGTTCTCCCAAAGAACCCCCACTTGCACCCAAAACTGTCGTAAGAGGTTGTAAATCTCTTGAGTCGACTGGTCAACAGCAATATAATGGGAAGAGCACGGTGTTGTCGTGCTAGTGGAAACTGGGCCTAGGACGATCCACCCAAACACTGTTTGCTGTGCCGATGACCGGTGACGTACTCGTATGTCGTTGAATACTAGGCGTGATGATGAGTCCATAAGAGTCTGCGCCGATGATGATACCAACAGGACTTGGTGTAGGGAAGTCTGGGCCGACGAGCTTCATATGGCATAAATGGAGCCATTCTTAATGGTGAGTTGCAAAAAATTGGCAATACTGTTGTCAGCTGTCTGAATTCGAATGCGTGGATGGTGATGGATTATGATGAGTAGATCGAGGTGAGTGTGACTTAGGTGACACCGCGAGCGTGAGTAACTTCTATCCCGCCAATACCAACCACGGGTATCAAAGCATGCTGACGACTGATATTGAGTAATGGAGCAAGTCGGGCTGATATAAAGGTGAGTTTTGACAAAGGGGCATTCCCTACTCCCCATCACCGATTTCGCTCAAATTTATAAGAGATGCAGGGCTTGGCTAGAAATGAAAGTACCCGAAGTGGGAACTCCAGATGGCCAAGCATTTAGAAAATAAAAATGTTGACGCGGCTTTGTACCGTATAAGCCATTTAAGTTAGCATGTTTGCCAAGCAGCGGTTGGCGTAGCGGTAAGAGCTCGGACTAGTAATTCGGTGGTCGTGGGTTCGGATGCCCGTGTGGAGACGTTTTTTTAAAAAAAAATTCTATCTTTTTCTTAATTTTTGTATTATTTATTTTCCAATTGGGAAAAGAGGTGAATAATTCCATTTATTTATTTATTTATACGCAAAAGGCATAGAAAAGGTAAAAATTGGGATTTTGTACTTTTTAACAAGGGATTGTAATTAAAGCTCATACGAAAAGACTTTGTACATGAAAATTCAAAACTTTATTTGTTGACATTGTTCGATGATGTTGTTCGATGAATTACATGGGTCTTTATTTGTTGACATTGTTCGTTGACGTTGTTCGATTATTTACATGTGTCGGGATGACATTTATCGTAGAAACAGGGGAAACAATAATTATTTCTGCATCTAGCACACGTTATAACCGCCCCATTTTTACACCCACAACGTTGTTTCAACGTCTCCATAGAAAAACATACTTGATTGACATTCATAAAGCATTCTCTCTCATCGCAAAGTTTAGAAGCGAACCACGCGTAACGAAACATGTTACCGAATATTGGCGCGGATAATTGATGATGAACAATCGAATGTATTTTTATGCAGTCTTCTCGGGAAGTTATTTCTTTAGGGCGAATTACATTTAGAGGGATTACTTTGATGCTACACGTTGGCAACCTTCTTCATCTTGGAAGAGTTCGTCGTATAATTGCGGATTTGTTTGTCGTCCCCACGAGTCAATCAGCAACTCCAAATTTTCTACGATCATGCCTACGATTATATTCTACCAAATGTCGTCCTATATGCCTTTTGCGTATAAATAAATAAATAAAATAAATTATTTACCTCTTTGCTTAATTGAAAAATGAATAATATAAAAATTGAGAAAATGATAGGAGAAGAAAAAAAAAGTCTCCACACGGGAGTCGAACCCACAACCATCGAATTACTAGTCCCAGCTCTTACCGCTACGCCAACCGCTGCTTTGCAAACATGCTAACGTAAATGACTTATACAGTGCGAGAGCCGCGTCAACATTTTTGTTTTCTAAACGCTTGGCCATCTGGAGTTCCCACTTCGGGTACTTTTATTTCAAGCCAAGCCCTGCATGTCATATAAATTTGAGCGAAATCGGTGATGGGGAGTAGGGAATGCCCCCTTGTGAGCCAGCGTCGATGAGAAGACGGACTTCGACGAGTCGTTGAGAATGGGGTGAGTAGAGTTGCACGAGTAGTCGCGAGTACTACGTTTAGGCGTAAGTGCTGTGAGCAGACAACGTGAGTTGCTGCCTGCACAAGTGTGTATATGTGACATAAGTGAGTGTTTTTCACGAGGCTGAACCGTGCACCGACCGAAAGCACTCGGAACCGAGAACACACGGCCACGGAGTGGTTCCCTTCCCACAGATCACAGGGGTAAGGGGTCGGTTTGCTGGCTGAAAAAGCTGTCTGTTGAGTCGTGGTTGAGTGCGCACGAGTCGAGGGCTAAGTGGATACCGCTTTCTTCTTAGAGGGTTCTAAGCGTGGAGACGACATTTCGAGTCGCTCAAGAGCACTCGATTATCCTGTCAAAAACGCCCTGAGTTGACCGAAGATTGGAGGAGCCGAGCTTTACCTTCCATGACTCGCGAGTGGACGGATCCAGCTGGCGAGTGATGAGATGGACGAGTAGCTGATCCCAATGAGTAACACCCGGCGAGTGCGGTGAGAGCGGTGAGAGTGTCTGTCACCGTTGTGAGGAGAGAGTTGAGCAACTGAGCCGAACTCGATGACATTACCTTCGGGGTGAGTAATTTGTCGAGCTGTGAAGACTTAAGCAGCCGACTGCTCTCCAACCGAGTGGTGAGGAGACCCCACGCAGAGTCGATAGACTTACCCAACACTGGCAGATTGGCAATTAGTTGAGAAGCTCCTCCTGAGAGTCTCGTCCTGAGGTAGTGCGTCTGTTCTACCTTCACAAGTTGAACGTTGTCGATGGTCATGGATGCAAGCAGATCACAGGATGGAGGCCATTCCACGTAGTCACCATTAAGGGTCAGGAGAGTAATGTCAGGGAGTTAACGTCGTAATGACGTGGAGCTTGAGTCGTCCTGAGCCGCCTTATGTGACGTTGAGGTGCAAACGGAATTCAGCGTGACCAGCCTTGTCTTGATCTTTACAAGGTCAACTCGGGTCTCCCGATACACCTTAAATGCTTTCTCATACGTACGTGATGTCATGCACGAATGCTGGAAAAAACAGTGGTCACATCTACCCTCAAAGGAACTGTGGTCCCTTGTGAATTGCGCGCATTGAGCCTCGAGGAGGCTGAGTTTTCCGGCGACATCGTCCACGGTGGGATGGTCATCGATGAGCTGAGCTATATTTCATTGAGGTTATTCTATACAAGTGGGTAGAGACAATTGAGTGGACACCTTCAATTCGAACGCTGGTGTAATTTTCGAAGGTACAGGCGACCTAGGGCGGCCAAGGTTGCGTCGTGGGGGCTCAAGAGCTAGCGCTGACTAGCTCCCGTGAGTACTCCCATAATCTTTTCGGTCATCATCGGACATCCGGATGGGGTGCCAATCAGACAGCCGATCAAGTGAGCGAGTGAAAGTGGGTGCCGACGGCGAAAGTCTGTCCTCATACATGGGGATTGGTCGCAATCGAGACACACCCCCGCTCACGAGCACTAGAGGTCCGCATAAGCCCGTACCCGAGCGCTAGGGTGAGAGAGCACGGACGTCACGCGAGAGTGATAGGTCCGTGTAAGCGTGTATCTGAGTGCTAGAGTGAGAGCGGACGACGCTTAGCGCGCTCACCCTAATGCACTGACGCCTGCAGTTCTTCTGAGTCGAGAAAATGTTTAAGCTCTGACAATCACTACACTACCGACTCACGTGTGTTGTAAATATTTCCGGTAACCACAATCCGGCTCGAAAGACCAACAATGTTGGGAGGAAGAGTAGGAAATGTACGCTTGGGACCGGGTAACCAGACATAGATTTCATGTCAGTTTTATTTTGTTCACAACTGACTTTATGATGACGGTAGAATCAGCATTAATAATAGTCAAACATTTGGGTGGCAGGTTAATTGAGCACGTAATGTACTTAGCGATGAGTGATCCGAGTATAAAAGTAAGAACGCGCTAAATTCACACGGCACGGCCACGCGATGTAGGGCCGCTGGCCCGTCTTAATGGCGGCGGTGCCAAGACGCACCGATCGCGGTGTGATCATGGATATAATTTGCACACGAGATTCGAGCAGAGAGGCTCAAGCCACTTACGGTCCCGCAAGAACGTGAGCGTTACAGGAGCTCGTTTAATTATATCCGAACACGGTTAAGGGGAGACACACACCTAGGAGCCGGAAAAAGGTCATTTTTGTGAATTTTTTTAAGGAAAATTATTTGAAATTTCGAATTGGGGTTTTAATTATCTAAAAGTATATACATTCAAAAATATGTTTAATTTTCTTTATTTAACAATATCAAAAATATACAAGGATATTGTATGATCCTTGGAGCGTCGTAAAAAAATCTGCATATAGGGTACCCACTGGCGTGTCTTCAAAAATCATCTGAAAAAAAAACCAACAAGATTATTAAATTAGATACTATACTTAGATCTAGTACTTGTCATGGCCGATTTTTTAAATACCGATTTATTACAAAATGGCGGTCGCTTGAACATAAATAGTGATTTCTGGGCCAAAAATTAGTTATTATTTTGTCTATAAAACAAAAACTAAGTAAAGGAAAAAAATCCTATTCCAAGTACTAGATAATGGTGTATAGAATAACCACAAAAAACCTCAAGGCAATCGGTTAATTGGTTTCCGAGAAATTTTGGGTACCGACTTGAAAAACGTGGTTTTGAGAAAAACGCGTTTGAAAATTTGGGAATGAATAAATCATGAAATTTGTTAACTTACATGGAATCATCGATAGTGTAGGTCTTCTACGGTCGACGGAATGTTCATAGCTTCTAAATCCTCGACCTCGACGATCTAGGTGTATATCTCGCCTTAAGAGATTAATTGAGTAGAGATGAATGCCAGGAACCCTGATAGACGTAGATGAAAAGTCACGTGTACAATAGTTAGTGTGAGAGAGCAAGAAAGGGACCCCACGCGGGCAGAACGTTCGAGAAGACCCGGGCCGTGAAGAGCAACAAGTGCACCCAAGTCCAGCCCCTGCTTGGCTAGCAAAGAAAGTGCCGAGTATGATACAAACGGATTTTGATGGGTCTTAGCTATATTGTGAGGCACTCCCCCAGAGTACCACGCTAAAGGGATTCCTTCTAATGTGCCCTGGTTTTTGAGAAAAACGACGCCAAAGTTTCATGCGCCGCTCTTATCCCCGTAAATTATGCATATTGCCAAGCGTATGAGTGTGGCGCAGCGGCCAGGCGCTCGTTTGGCAACCCACACGACCGGGGTTGGAGTCCCGCTCGGAACTTTTACTTATTAAAAAAAAAAATCTCAATCGTTCGTGATTTTAATGAAAATGATTGATTGGCCATACTTATCTAATTTTTGAATGCAATTATTTTTATAAACGCATCGAAATATATATTATTCGATACTGTGTAGTTCGTTGAAATAAAATTATGACCACATAAAGAAAAAAATCAGTATTATCGCTGGAATAAATGGTCAGGAAATAATCAACTATAACACAGTATTCGCTCATTATTCAGTTTATTGCGCGATGTTATTTTTTCGAAGCAAACTTTCAAGGCGATTAAAAAATAATATTTTGAAACTAGCAAACCGTCTGAAGTTTCAATCTGTAATATTTGGGAAACGTTTGCTACCTGTATTTATTGTCCCTGCCCTTCTTTTGTCATCCCCTCTTACGCTGGGCGTACCCGTCCGACAAGTCCTGACGGAATTCAATCGTAGCTTGTCGTTCGTGTAGTGTACATGCGAAAAGAAGTACAAAATGGAGAAAGCAAGTGCTGTATCAGAAGCAGGGCCATCACAAAAACTCCATCAGAAATGGAAGAGTGTGATGAGCAGTTAAAGGGTGAACTCACTAACGCCATAAAACATACCGATACTTTGCTCGGAAATTTGAATCTGCTCACAAAAACAACGCTAAGCGTGATTTTTCTCCACGTCCCTCGCAATAGGCAAAGCGATTTCTTCTGAAATACTCGACATGTTGGCAGAGAGACAAATAATTCACGTTGAGGAGCTTATAGGTGTCGACGAGATAGATGAACTGCAAGAGTATGAAGCGGTGCGTATTATTTTTATGAGCGTTATTCCCTAATTTTTTTCTTTAAATTGAAAGTTAAAAAAATCAACAATTCTATACATTAAAGTGCAAGGGTGTAGAAGGGTGTAGAAGAATTCGCGCCTGTGCCAAAAGAGTACATTCCTTTGTGGTACAAAGAAAGAGCAGTCGCTCGTGCAGCAGCACATCCAAAATGGAGTTTAAAATCATTGCAAGTGCACGGATGTTTTCGCTTGAAACATAAGCAATTGCTTTATCGATGGAAAGACGACGTCAAAAAAGGGGGAACACACATCGATATACGGAAAACAATAGATCGGAAAACATACGAACGATTTCTCGAAGTTCGGAAAAACTAGGAGCAGGTAATATATTTTGTGGTATAGGTATTTCGCAGAAAAATAATTATTGAGTCATCAAAAAAAAGTATAAATTATAATACGCCGTGAAAACCCAAGGATTCCATAAGTCCAATATGCAACTAATTACATTTTATTCGTCTTAAGGTGACGACGAGGACTCTGCAACAGTGGGCGATGAATTCTGCGTTCCCGTTTTTGTCAGATACTTTTCAATACCCAGCCAGCCGGGGGTGGGTGGCACGTTTCAAAAAAACATCACCGATCAGGCAGCGGAAAATTACAAAATTTATCAGCTCAAAAGAGCACGCCGCAATGGAGGAAATGTCAGCCGCTGCAGAGCTATTCCTGATGCAAACGAGAGTCATCATCCCATCATTTCGACCTGGATTACGTTATAAATACCGATCAAACGGGATGCCAGTATCAATCCACGTATAATAGATCGCTTGCTGAACAAGGGGTTAAACTGTTCTAGTTCAAAAAAAAAAAAATTAACAAAAAATCTTGCCTTTCGTGTTTTTAAGTATGCAGTACCGTCAGGTAAATTTGGTCCAATCGTTTGAAAAAGAGTTGACGAGTTAAAAAAAATTCAAAAACGTGATTGTGACTTGCACAAAGTCGGGGAAGTTCACCGAGCAACTGCACGAAGAATTTTAAAAATCATTTATTTCGCCGTACGTGGGTAATCGGAAAATTCTTTTCGTTATCGATTCGTGGGGTGGGCAAACTTACCAGACACTCTACGATCGTATCTTCGTCGACGAAACAAAAGCGTGCACTTGCACTGTTAAAGATATTCCACCCAAGTGTACCCCGCTTTGTCAACCGTGCGATGTTTATTTTTACCGTCAGGTAAAAATATTTATTAAAAAAACTACAAAATGCTCCGGAATTCTTAAAAAAAACCGCGACCTCGCTTCACGGGAGGACTCCCCCGAAAGACCAATTTTTTTTAATTTAAACGACCAGTGTTTTCCGATATCGCTGCTAATAAATCCGTGTGCCTGTAAAGAGGTAGCATTTATTAGATGTTCATAGTGCCGCAATAATCTGTCCTTTCAGTGTTTCTATCATAACTATCATCCGGAATTTTATACACCTTTTGAAGCTAGCGACAGCAAATAAATGACGTCGCGCAATAAATTAAATAATGAGCGAATACTGTGTTATAGTTAATTATTTCCAGACCATTTATTCTGTCGTTAATATTGATTTTGTTGTTTATGTGATCATAATTTTATTTAAACGAACTACACAGTATCGAATAATATAAGTTTCAATGCGTTTGTGATAATGATTTCATTAGAAAATTAGATAAGTATGCCCAATCAATCATTTTCATTACAATCACGAACGATTGAGAGAAAAATTGAAAAATAAATAAATAAAAGTTCCGAGCGGGTCTCGAACCCCGGTCGTCTGGGTTGCCAACTGAGTGCCTTGCCGCTGCGCCACACTCATACCCTCGGCGATATGCATAATTTACGGGGATAAGAGCGGCGCGGGAAACTTTGGCGTCGTTTTTCTAAAAAGCCAGGGCGCATTAGAAAAAATTCCTTTAGCGTGGTACTTTGCGGGAGTGCCCTCACAATATAGCTGAGACCTATCAAAATCTGTTTGTATCATACTTGGCACTCCCCTTGTAAGTCGCTTGGTAAGTGCCATCGATCTACGATCAGGTGCTGGGGCGCTATAAGAGCGACGTGAGCGCTCATGAGCCTTCCGCGTAGTGACGGCGTGAGCAACTCCCAACGCGGGAACAGAAGTGTTCTGGTGCAAACACTCTTCCAACTTTGCACGTAGCCCTGTTTAATTTTTCTTCCATCAATTCTTTCTGGAGAAATATAACTCTCCCCTACAGAGCACTTATTCTCCAACTTCCGTTCAAAGAATGCACATCCCATTTTGATTGCTCTAGCCATAGTTTGGCCTGTATTTGCGCCAGTTCTTCTCCTAATTTCTTTAACTCCTCTTACAGCGCTTCCTTCCAGGTAATCCCCAACTTTTTCCACTGAAGGAGAATCGGTACACTATTCGGTCCATTTCGTGAGACTCGTCCCTCTGTAACTCCTTAGGTGACATCGCGAACTTTTCCGCCGTTTCCCCTTCTTTTTTTTTTACCGATGCTCTCGTAATCTGTAGTTTCTACAGCTCCTCTTTTGACCCTTTTCAGTACCTTGATTACTTCTGGACTGTCCTCTCCGAAGTCCTCTACCGCTGAAACTGCTTACCCCTCAGTTCCTTTTCTAGTTTTGGTTTCTGGTGACCGCTTCAACTTACTTTTCGGTTTAAAAGCTTCGATTTCGTGTCCCGCCTCCATTTCGTCATCTGAATTGTTATTTAACCTCATTATCTTCGTCTTCTGCTGTTTGCCGTCTGCCCAGTTTGGTGTGAAAAAAAATCCAGACAGTTTGTTGCAGCTATTCCTCGCCTTTACTTGTTTAACGCACCGGATTGTCTCCCTCTCTTATTTTTACCGACTGTTGCTTCCGACTCTGTTCGATCTTGCTCCTCCCACCGCTCTTCTCTGTTAGCGCACTCGTCGGTCAATTGTTGATCACCTATCTTATTTCAAGCGTCCTTTCCACTTAACCTCACTTTTTAATCTCGCCTTAATTGGGTCCTTTTTAGTTCCGTTTGTCCTATTTCCTTTTGTTCTTATATGCCCCACTTACACCTCACACTTCACATTTTCTTTTTTATTACTTTTCTATTACTTAGGTAGCTCTCGCCTTCGATAAAATAATTCTATTATTTTATTCATCATCATTATCATTTAAAGAAAATATTTGTATTATTATTATTTTACTTTCAAATTATTATTTCTAGTTTATTTTATTATTAATTAGTATATTTGTTTTCTATTATGATAATAGATTTTATTGCTCTGGGCAACGACACACTCATTCAGTTTGTACGGGGGAACATTGACTTGCCTCCACGGGCTAAGCTCGAGCTCAATTTGGACTGGATCAATAATGCTGGGTGGCACTCAAGGGCTCCGACACTACCTCGGCTGTCACCCAGTCAGAAAGCACGATACAATAGTCTTCAAAAATCGCTTTGCGATAGCCGCTTTCTCGAGCCAGCGGGTGAGCGGCTATCGCAGTCCACAAACGTGTTGCCTGAGTAAGCAGAGGGTTCCAAGGATGACCGTCTTCTGCATCCGACCTGCTAGCAACCGGACGCTGGGTTTTCAAACCGGTATGCCGGCAAGGCCTGAAACAAAATAATTCTTGTTTCCCCCGAGCCCGCGCGATTATGAGGTTAATGAAAATCACCCTGAAACCCCGCGCAGACGACACAGCTCGGCCAGGAAAGACTGATACTGGAGCCGTTCCTCCTCTTCCTTTCGCGACACGTTTGCCAGAGCCTGGGCCGATAACTCAATGACATATATCGTCTTGTCGTCGAAATCGAAGAGATCAGGCTTAGTCGCTTGAAGCGGCCCGGTGGTCACGAACGAGAAGCTCCAATAAATCTGGCACCTCTCGCCCAAGACAATTAACTCAATATCTCCTGGCAAATAAGGCGGCATAGGCTCCCGGTCTTTCCCATAGAGTTCCGCAGATGGTAATACAACACTCTCGGCGCCGCATTATGGCGATGGATGTAGCCGGAGACTACTGTAGGCATACTGGGTATGTCTACAGTAAATGCATTAGTGTCTCCGGTGCTTGCTTGCATATGCGACACAACATATTCAGCGGTGGCTGACCATGGTGTTAACAACTCCGTCCTGGCAGGTGCGGATGAACTGGATTGGAGTGTCATGAAGATACTCCAATCCTAAGAGTGTCTTCATGACACTCTTAGGTCATGAAGACCTAAAACGTATATGCCGCGTAAGAATCTTTTGCTCTTATGCGGCATATACATGCGTGGGGTGGAAGATCAACGGTGCGCACTCCGCTGAATGTTCATTACCTTGCGTGTGAGGATTTCCAGCTACGTAAGCTCGTCTCTATGCCATTTGCCGACGCCAAATGAGTACAGCAGGACAGGGACAACGAGCATATTATTGGTATTTATCTTGTTTTTCCCCAACAGATCTGATTTTCAGATCCGTCTGAGACGCCGCGCTGTCTATACTCGCTGCAGAGACCCCCTTTGACACCCTCAGCATCTTGTACAGAGCGCTGATCGATGTTAGGGTAACCCTCCTGCGCTTTACCGTTACCTTGGCGTTATGCATATAAATAAATTAATCAGATTATGTTTTTTTAATTAATAGGCTTTATTGCTCCGGGCAACGCACTTCCTCAGTTTACACTGGAGAACATTCACCTACCCCCGGGCGTTAGGCTCGGTCTTAATCTAGACCAGAACAATAACGCTGGGCGACACTCGAGGGTTCCGACACCACCTCGGCTGCTGCCCAGTCAAAAAGACGCGCGAAAAGTCCAATATCGCTCTGCGATAGCTGTTCCCTCAAGCCAGAGGGGGAGCGGCTACTGCAATCCACAATCGTGTCGCCTGAGTAAACGAAGGGATCCATGTATGACCGCCTTCTGCATCCGACCCGCTGGCAACAGGACACCGGGTTTGCGAACCGGTATGCCAGCGACGCCTGACACAAAAGACTCTTTCATCCGCCCAAGCGCGCCGATGATGAGGACAACGAGAGTCACCCTGAATCCTCAGTGCAATCGACGCAGCTTGGCCAGGAGAAGCTAATACATGGGCCGTTTCTCCTTTTCCTTTCGCGACACTTCACTTCGACCGGAGCCGTAGATGGTAGTACAACACCCTTAGGGCCAATTTATGGCGATGGATATAGCCGGAGACTGCATATACCAGGCAAGCCGACAATATATGCATTGGTGTCTCCGTCGATTGTTTGCATGCACGACACCAAATGGTCGGCAGAGGCTGTCCCATAATACGACTGCGATAGACCAGCGTATTGATGACTTCGTCTTGGCAGGGGTAGATAAACCCTTCGGTCTCGGACATCAGTCCAGCTGACCGCAAGAAGGAAAAGGTAAGCTGGGTAACAGTCCTTGCTCCTCGATGTGGTGGAAAAACACACCGTGCATGGGTCTGTCCACGTGCTGCCGAGTCAGGGCAGTCTGCACGGCAGCCCTGATTGCCAGCCGACATCGGCACTTGGGCAACCAAGCGACGGAGTCTGTCGGTAAGGCGCCACGCCAGCGCGGGCGGAACGCCAAGCCGAGGGTCTATGCCACACGATTTTCTGCCTTTTAAAGACAAGCCCCCGCGCCATAAGCTCATGCTGGTGCACAATCCTCACGAGCGGGTCCGAGCTCATTATTACGTCGCTTACTATTCCAAGGACCATGCGGTCTTGAAGACACTCCAATCCCAAGAGCCCGCCGCTCTGACGCAGCATATAAAGGCGCGGGATGGAAGATCGAGGGTGCAGACTCCGCTCGATGTTCATTGTCTTGCGTGTGCCGATGTCCAGCTCTTAAAGCTCGTCTCTACGCCATTTGACGATACAAAATAAGTAGAACAGGACCGGGACGGCGAGCATATTTGTGGCAGCGATCTTATTTTTTCCAGACAGATCTGATTTCCAGATCTCTCCGAGACGGCACCTGTGCTCACTGCGGAGGGCCCCCTTGACACCCTTAGCGTCTTGTACAGAGCGCTGATCGATGCCAAGGTACCGGTAAGACCCTCCAGCGTCCAGGTGTTTGAAAACGGTTCGTCCACCAGCCGAACATCAGCCGCGACACCCTCTGCTCTTCCTCTCCTGAGATGAAGAATTGCGCACTTATCCAACCCGAAGTCCATTCCAGCCGTCCGTGTGCACGTCGCTACGATGTTCAAAAGGAGTTAAGCTCCCATTCCGCGGAGCATTTAGCTTGAGGTAATCCCTATAAAATAAATGGGTGATCCCTCGCTCACGCTCCCCCGCTTTGTACCCGAGTGCAGCCCGCAAGGCGATTAATAGGGGTAATAATGAGACGCAAAATCGGATAGGGCAGAGAGAATCCCCTGGATAATCCCCCTCCTAAACCCCACCACTCCTGTCGGCGCGTTGGCTTCACTATTCGTAACTGTGAAGCGTGTCTTCCAGAGCAGAATGAGCTGCTTCATGCATCCCACTATGTAAGGACTCACCGAAAGGCGTTCGAGTAGGTGTATAATCAGTTTGTGACTAACAGTGTCAAACGCCTTACAATAGTCTATCTAAGCGACTGAGAGGTTACGCTTGTGCTGGACTGAGTCTTGCATGGTGCAGCGGTCCACCAGCAGGTTGTCCTTACAACATCCCAGCCCCCTCTTGGATCCCCTTGGTTCGTATATCTCCCGCCATGCACGCTCGATCTCGTGCAGAACACGCTCGTAAAGTATTTTTGTGAAGATTTTACAGAACGCATTCAGACACGTCATCGGGCGATAGTTCCCCGGACGAGACCGATCCCCTTTTTGGGCGAGTAACACCGTCCTTCCCTTTGTCAGCCACACAGGGATGGGTACCGTCTCGCCGATGAACGACGAGACGATGCGGGTCAAATGGGTATGGGTGCACGTGCATTTCTTCCACCAGAAGTCGTCAATCCCATCCGGCCCGGGAGCGGCGTGGTTCCTCATGCTACTCTCCGCCTTCTCCACCTCACCCCGCGTGGCTGGAAGACAGTCGCCACGCTGAATCGGCTGTTGCCGGCAAAACGCGCCGAACCGCGCCAGAGCTGGAGTGCCTTCATCTAAATGACCCCCTTCGCTATACAGTTTTCCCCATAACGGCTCCACCTGAACAGCTGTTGGCGTTTTGTCATAGCGGAAGAGGGCGTTGTCTAACGTCCGACCCAGCCGCCTCTCTAGGGATTGCTTCGCAACCCCCAAGTTCCGCACCTTCTCCACGTAGCGTTTCTTCACAATAAGGAGGTTAGCTTTGTTTAATGTGTGGTGACGGCATTTCTGTTCCGAGCTAATTTTTCGGATCTTACGGGTGAACACCCTCCCTGCCGTAATGAAGTCTAACAACACACATTGAACACGGGATGCCTGCCTCCGTGCTTCATTGATCTTATTCTGGAGCTGTGCAACGTGCCGCCGAATCTTAACCACGAACGCCGCCTTATCATCGCGTGTCCGAGCCTCCGCTTCAACAGCCGCATGATACACAGCCCAGTTTAAGCTGAAGAAATCAGCAGTCTCAGGTATTGCTGCTGCAAGGGACCCATTTGCCGCTTCTAGGCAACCAGGCTAAAGAGAAAATTTCCCAGTGATGCTCTCCCTCCTTGTGCTCAGTCCTGTCTCAAATCGACGCGCCAACGGAGGGGTTCCGACTGCCGGGTTGACCGATCTTGAGGCCGTCCGGCAGAGCGCCGCACTGAACGCGCGGAAGTGCGCCTGCCGGACAGCTCTGGTGGTAGTAACAAGAGATCGTAGCCTTGTCACCACAAGCGGGCAGCCTGGTCTCGCAGATATTGTTGCGAGAGGTGTGCAAGCTCTGGGTACACTTGGCTCCACAGGGCCTGCAACCTCGCCATGTAGCCCCGCCGCGACGGTACGCTATTCCTACAGTAGCGGATGAGGTCCTTTCTGGGTTCCTCTGTCCACTCGAGGTGCCGATTTCGAGCCGTGCTCGTTGCCGTGGATTCTATTTGGGTGTCTCTCCCAACTGATTCTTGGTCCCTATCCCAGCGGGACCAGTTGTGGAGGGCCTGACTAGGTGGTGGTCGAACCTAGTTTTCGGCGTGCTAGGTGGTTGGCCTGGCACGCCGGTGGCTATTGCGAGGGAGTTGTACTCCCCCGGGCGATGGGCACGCCAGCTTCCCTACGCCTTACTTTTATTGTTGCGTTCATTACTCTTCCCTACGCCTTACTTTAATTGTTGCGTCCATTACGCTTGTTGTTATTATTATTATTTGAAATCGATGCGCTCCACATGTCAATGTACGATTTCTTGAAATCTATTTTTTTTACCTTAAACTCGTCGATTGCTTCTCTGAGATCCTCGTCCGAATATCCCTTCATCGCTTTCGTCGCCACAGGGCCCATATAATTGTTAACCACGGCGAATTCCATCAGGGAGAGAAATACAAAAACGCTGCAAGAGGACATCCAGACGTCGATGGCCTTGACGTAAGACACAGGTGGCAGAGATTGCTGGGACTGGGTGTTTTGAGTGGCTGCGAAAATAAACCAAAGTTTGCAAAGTCCAATCGCTTGAATAAACTACATTGGGAAATTTTTTACATTTATATTTTAAGATTTTCATACTATCTATGTCATTTTCATATGACATCTTTCAGCTGCATTTTCTTTATTTATCGCCGCTGGTTTTTTTAACGTTGCCTATTTTGGTTGGCTTAGCAAAAGGTTTATTTAAAGTCCCAAATCCGAATTAGTTTTTTTTATATTTCATTTGAAATACTTATTTTTAGCACATAATTTGACTCTAATTGTATAAGTTTATTTACTTTGTTATAAAACTAAATGGAGATTTTTCATCTGATTTTTTTTATTTGACATATTTTGGCAATTTGATTTTGTTCATGTACGGCATATAGTAGTAGCAGTAGTTTTATTTCCCAGTTATATCCTTCTCCAGTTTTACACCCCCCCCTGCTCTGCCCAATACATATTTTTCTCGTGTACGATTATAATACAACGCAGTATAATTTATTTTTCTTGCTCGTCGTTTTTGCTTCAGTAGGGTCGGCCATTATCGCACCCTGACACAGTTCTTGCGCCAACCCGCCCTTCAATGCACGCTCTATTTTCGCGCTTAAGTTGTCCCCTGCACTGCGCTTCACCCATACGGTCAAATCATCTATCACTTATTATTTATTGATTCCTTTGTTTTTTCGCATTCACATATCTGAACCAGGGTTTTTACTTGTGCCCGACATACCCGACAGTTTGTATCTACATGGTCCTTGTTCTTTTCCCTTCTAACATTGCTACATGTCATTCTTGACCACAGTTCCTTTGTTTCTCCTTTTATTTTTTATCCCCCTAAAAATCTTCTATTCCTAAGCGCTCCTTTCTGTCATTGTACCCGCTGCAGTGCGTTGATTTCTCTAGTTTGCTCCAGTCTCCCTGTATTTGCTGATCAATTTTTATTATGCTAGCCCGCTCTATTGCCAACTCTACTCTTTCCGAAACGCGTTTCTTATTTTTTGCCACATTCGCCCATCCCCCGTTTCATCCATGGCTAAGTTCATTTCCTTTCTCCATTTTATTGGATTTCCGTTCATAATGTATCGAACTTTCTCCCTTAGGCAAATCTTTGGCCATTTGTACTTTTTGACCTTGACTGCTTCACCTATGTAACTCGTGGCTCTCTTCGACATTTCTACATTTATTTTCCGCCAGCCTGCTTATAGCAGCGGCAGACGTCCTCTTAATATAGTTCGGGGTGTTCTCTTTTACACCCATCTTGATGTATTTTGTCTGCAACCTTTTTATCACGCTGTTTTTCCGCCAGCCCACATCTCTACACCGTGGAACATTTCACATTTCGCTAAAGAATTTGTAAGGTAGAGTCTTCTTTCTAGGCTGTTGATTTTTGCTCTCCTGAAAATTTCCCATGATCCATTAATTATCTGCTTTATTTTTATCACTATAATCCTGATGTGTTTTTCGAACGAGTTACCCGATGGAAACCAATCTCCCAGATATTTACACTCCATTACTATTTCCAATGACTGTCTCTTAAAATGCCTACATTGAAAGAAGGGGGGAGGGGTCCCCCCTTTGAATTTAGGATTTTTTTCAAATATACGGGATGTGAGGTTATTTTCTTCTGCGTATTTTTCAAGCGATCCTACCATCTTTTGTAGCCCTTCCTCATCATCAGCCACTCATACGATGTAATGTGAGACTTTTATTCCATATTCTCTCTTTTTTATCGTTGAGCCCCCTCTCCTTTTCCCCACACCTCGTCGTCTATAAATAAACTAAACAGCGCCGAGCTGAGAGGGCACCTTGTCTTACTCCTTTCGATGTTGTGATTTTTTCTGTTACCCCCTCTCTGGTTATTACAGGTTTGTTTTGATTTTATATCATTTTCTAATCATCGTTCACGCACTGACCCTTTAGTCCTATTTCCTGTAATTTGTTGTTCAGAAGTCCTCTGTCTATTGTGTCGAATGCAGTCTCGAAATCAACGAACGCCGTGAACAATTTTACTCCCTTTTCCCTCAGCTTTTTATTGATCAGTGCACTTAGAAGTCTCTCCCCTTTTGCTTAGATCTCTAGTGCACCTTTCCTTGCTGAAGCCCGCCCTTAACTCGGCTCAAGGGTCCCCGAGACCAATCAGGTATCTCCGGGAGAGCAGGGCTCGGAATATGAAGAATGCTCTACCTGCTATTATTTCGTACAATAATGGAAATAGAGCATTCCGGTAACGAAGCGTCTTTTTTGTAGTCATACCGTGCCGTGGCGTCTAATGGAGTAAATCGTTTCGAAGCAGAGCGTCAAACAAACAAAGAGACGTACAACAAAGTGATACCTTTTTTAAACATAAAAATGGTGCTACGGATTGAAATTTAAAAATATTTCCGTATATATATACTAGGCACCGCAATAAGAGGATCAGAAAAAAATCTCGATGTATTAAGGTGATTTTCAGAAGGCTATAACTCGGAAAAAATAGTAGTAGAGCAATAAAAAAGCGAATTGAAGATGGAAGTCTCTAGTTTCGAGATCTGTAGGCAAATATTTGTATACATGAACGTTTTTGAGTTAACTCAAAGGGATCGCAAAAGAAAAAATTTAAACATTTCTGCTCATTTTTTAAGGGGTGCACGGACTTGGGTAAATTTTCTTCAGCAATGGAACTATGATGCTCGTTTAGTTGGATTCTTCCGCTTTAATTTGAGAGGTTTATGAGCTTTGTACGATTATTTTTCGCTGAGTTATAATCGTTCGAAGCGAAAAAGAACTTTTTGGCTTTGATTATTCATTACGCGGGAACTTATGATCGTAGAAAAGATATACGGAGGGTTTTGAATACTTCAAAGTATCCTCTAAAAGGTGTGATTAGTGTTTTTTATTAAACCATTTTTTTTCAATGTGGATACCTTGAATGTACTCGCAAAACAGGTAAAAAAAATCGCGTTTCTACGGAGTTTCACTAAACTTCAGATAACTCAAGAAATAACAAATCGACTGAGGATAAATTTGATTTTTTTCGAACCTCACAGTATCTCGAAGAAGCCTTCAAGTATTCAAACCGCTGCGATTTTTCTTTCACTGTGATCTGAACGATTGAAATTTTCACTTTGGCAAAAAACGAATTAAAGGATACATTTTTCACCTTTTACTCATTTCTTTAAATTGAAGATTTTTTTTCGCCAGAATCAATATTCTTTTCATCGAAAAATGTGTGACATGGAAAAAAAATAGAAAAATAATTCATAACCAAATTATTAAATTTCATCTGTACAATATTGACACAATCGCTAAAAAAACGTTTGTTTTTTTAAGATGCTGTACATTTTTTTCACCACCGACATTAGCATTATCCAAAGCGTACCGCGTGGAGGTTGTGCGGATGGATTTACGCTTCCTTGTGTGTGTGTGTGTGTGTGTGGGCGCGCGCGCGTGTGTGTTCTCTATCAAAAAAAGACACACACAGAGGTGAAACTTCTTGGTTATATTGTCGACGCCGTCAATTTAACGGACTCGGTAATTGGTATCATCGCCACTTGCGAAACATAGCTCGAATTCAAGGGCTTCTTAATAAGCTCACGAGTCCAAGAGTTCCATGGCAATGGATTGAAGTTGGGCAACACATTTTCGACAACGTTAAAGTTGCTTTAGTTAATGCCCCAACATGGTATACGTCAATTTCCGGACAACCTTTCGTTTTGTACACCGACGCCAGCGACTTCACTCTATGCGCTATTCTTGTACAACGGGATGCTGAGAATCACAGGGAAAATCTGTTGGAAGTTCTCAGTTGTCCACTTAGAGGGGCATAGATCCATTACACTAGAAGATCCATTACACAGAAAAAGAATGTCTGGCGGTCGTGTGGTCGGTAGGGAAACTGAGGTGTTACCTTGACGGAATGAGTAGTATAGCTGTGACAGTTCTAACCCAGGTCCTCTGAAGGGGGTGCGGGCGGGGGGGTTCGCGCGGGCGGGGTATGACGTCACGCGGGGGGGAGACTCTGCGGAGAGGCTGACGTCACGCGGGGAGGGGGAAATCGTTGGAGCGGCGGAGGGGGGGGGGTATATATCGATTATCAATGAATGAATTAATGATTATTGATCTTTATATATTTCAAATTTATTTTTGTCCTATATTGTTAATTTAGCGGATTTTATTATTTAGTGACTCGCCAGAGAGCCAAGTTGATTGACCGGTGTCGCTGAGAGAAGCGATAGGATTACACGTATGCATGAGAGAGAGAGAGAATGAGAAATGGAGCGACCGCATCGCATGCATGTGAGATAGAGCGAGATATACATTTAACTTTAGACATTCAACGACTAAAGCGGTTGGGTTTGCTTGGGTGAAATCCCAAATAATCCCACGAACGTCTTCGAACATCTATTGAACGTCTTCGAACATCTATTGAACGCTTTCGAACGTCTCTTGAACGTCTCATGAACGTCTCACGAACGTCTCATGAACGTCTCCGAACGTCTCACGAACGTCTCCGAACATCTCTTGAACGGCTCCGAACGTCTCACAAACGTCTCTTGAACGTCTCACAAACGTCTCACGAACGTCTCCGAACATCTCTTGAACGGCTCCAAACGTCTCACAAACGTCTCTTGAACGTCTCTTGAACGTCTCACGAACGTCTCTTGAACGTCTCCGATCGTCTCATGAACGTCTCACGAACGTCTCTTGAACGTCTCAGAACGTCTCACGAACGTCTCATGAACGTCTCACGAACGTCTCCGAACGTCTCACGAACGTCTCCGAACGTCTCACAAACGTCTCTTGAACGTCTCACGAATGTCTCCGAACGTCTCACGAACGTCTCCGAACGTCTCACGAACGTCTACGAACGTCTCTTGAACGTCTCACGAACGTCTCACGAACATCTCTTGAACGTCTCCGAACGTCTCACGAACGTCTCACGAACGTCTCCGAACGTCTCACGAACGTCTCCGAACGTCTCCGAACGTCTCATGAACGTCTCCGAACGTCTCATGAACGTCTCCGAACGTCTCATGAACGTCTCACGAACGTCTCACGTACATCTCTCGAACATTTGAGAGCAATATTTTATAGAACTGTGTAATCTCATAATAGATAATGTAATGAATAAAGGGGTGAGGCGAATTAAAAAATAACATAATGTCACATTTCGTTTATTTGCATGAATCTTTATGATTCAACCACCAATTAAACATTTTAAATACATTTTGTAATGCACAATTTTTTTCGTGCTTTTCGCATCCCAGAGCATAGCTTACGCCTAATTTACTTAAGGTATCCATATCGCCATAGTCCACGTCCAACGTTTCAATAACTAGATCATTTTTCATATTTAATATATCAGCTAGCCATTCTCGTTTTTCATGGCCGTCAACATATACGATAGGATACATATCGTCTTCCGTTGGACCCACAACTGCAGCCGTTATTAAACCTTGAGCCATGCTATATGGAACGTTTCTATAGGCCCACTTTAGACCATGATGATTCCGAATCAGCCATGAGGCTTCGTATCTCTCAGATTTTGTGAGAAGTCTCCATGGTATGATGCTCGCGAAAATGTAATGAGAGAGCACACATTCCGCTCTCAGAATCGCTACTTCCTTAACGACAAAGTTTCTCCCAACAATGAACCCTTGTAGATCGACAAATGTAGGTACAGACATAACGAAGATGTATTGGCTCGATCAAGTCGATAGCAAGATCAATTGATGACTGACGTCAATATTTAAGAAACTCGTCTTTAAATTATTTATTTATCGAGCGGGGGTTACTTGCTGATCTATACAATTTTACGAACCATGTTTGTCAATGGACAATATTCAACAACGCAATCGTGCAAGATCAAACAATAGGCAGTAGTATTTGGTGGAAAATCTTCCTTACATTCAAACTCTATTCGCACGTCCACGGTAGCATTTTTCACAGACTCGTTCTGACGCGAGCAATCGATAACCGTGAGAGGGCCGTTATATTGAAACTTTGCGATAGTAAGCAAAGAATTATCACTATTACAGCCGTAATAAGATTTACGAAATCGAGAGTACATATTCAACAAAATGTCGAATCTGTTTTTGTCAAAGTCCAAATTCAAATCATCGTAAGGATAGGATTCCGAGTTGAGATAAAGTTTAACATTGGCGAGCTTGCAGTCGTCGAATAGTGCAATGTCCTTTGCCATAGAAATTTTTTTTGCCAGTCTGCAGCGCAAATATTACATATCTTGGTTTCTTTAGCTGGAAGGCAGCTTTCAGAGTCCATGAGTGTTTCGTTGTGCTTTGAAGCAGTGGATACTCGTATAGATTCCAAGAGCGAAACCTCATATTCAAGTATCGCCCACTTTCCAATGTTCGAAGTAATGACTATTTAGTTGTCTCATTTAATATTACGTGAGCCATACGCGATTGTATTTTGAGCAATTCAACTTCTGCCTCGACTAATGGATGCTGACTTAATACGCAATTGTTATCATTGGCGAACGTATCAGAATTAGCTCATGGCGAGCATTGATAACAATGAGCTTGTAATATTCACAGAATCCTAGCAATATCTTGAGAGGTACACAAAAATTGAAGTATTTTCCCCCATTATTATGTGTTATATCCCACGCAGCATTTTTCAAAGGATGACTCCTCTCAGGGCTTAGAGAGATGTAGTTTTTAATCGTGGTTGTTATTCCAACGCTTCGATTGTGATCAATCTCCACACCGTCGAGCTCATAACGAACTTCATCAAACATGAATGCAACGCAATTGTTTGCCAATACTACTATTGCTTGATCATCAGGTTTTTTAATCACCGTGAACTTTCCCTCAACGTAGAGAAAACTTTCAGATGGTAGGGTATACAAGTCTTGGTGTTAGTAGTTGTAATAGGCTGGTTCTAACTCAGGGATCTCAGGGGGGAGCGGGGCGGGGGAGTCGAGCACGGGGAAGCCGCGGTATGCATGGCGGAGGGGGGGGGGATCCTGCATGCGGCAGCCGAGTGCGGGGTTCCGGCGGAGGGAAAGGGGAGGGGTGTTAGAGAGTGGGGAGGCTATTTTTTGGTGACGATGTCTTCTCGGCGATAGCTGGACCCGCGGGCGAGCGGGGGAAGCCGCTGTCGACTCTGTGGGGGAGGGGGCATCATAGAGTCGCGGGTCCTTGAAAACCCATAAAATCTGATAATTTATTATCAACATTATAGATGTAAGCGGAGCATTTTTGTCTAGACTATTCACAGGAGTTTATATATATATAAAAAAACAACTTCGACAAATGTGTGCATGTGTGTGTGTGTGTGTGTGTGTGTGTGTGTGTGTGTGTGTGTGTGTGTGTGTGTGTGTGTGTGTGTGTGTGTGTGTGTGTGTGTGTGTGTGTGTGTGTGTGTGTGTGTGTGTGTGTGTGTGTGTGTGTGTGTGTGTGTGTGTGTGTGTGTGTGTGTGTGTGTGTGTGTGTGTGTGTGTGTGTGTGTGTGTGTGTGTGTGTGTGTGTGTGTGTGTGTGTGTGTGTGTGTGTGTGTGTGTGTGTGTGTGTGTGTGTGTGTGTGTGTGTGTGTGTGTGTGTGTGTGTGTGTGTGTGTGTGTGTGTGTGTGTGTGTGTGTGTGTGTGTGTGTGTGTGTGTGTGTGTGTGTGTGTGTGTGTGTGTGTGTGTGTGTGTGTGTGTGTGTGTGTGTGTGTGTGTGTGTGTGTGTGTGTGTGTGTGTGTGTGTGTGTGTGTGTGTGTGTGTGTGTGTGTGTGTGTGTGTGTGTGTGTGTGTGTGTGTGTGTGTGTGTGTGTGTGTGTGTGTGTGTGTGTGTGTGTGTGTGTGTGTGTGTGTGTGTGTGTGTGTGTGTGTGTGTGTGTGTGTGTGTGTGTGTGTGTGTGTGTGTGTGTGTGTGTGTGTGTGTGTGTGTGTGTGTGTGTGTGTGTGTGTGTGTGTGTGTGTGTGTGTGTGTGTGTGTGTGTGTGTGTGTGTGTGTGTGTGTGTGTGTGTGTGTGTGTGTGTGTGTGTGTGTGTGTGTGTGTGTGTGTGTGTGTGTGTGTGTGTGTGTGTGTGTGTGTGTGTGTGTGTGTGTGTGTGTGTGTGTGTGTGTGTGTGTGTGTGTGTGTGTGTGTGTGTGTGTGTGTGTGTGTGTGTGTGTGTGTGTGTGTGTGTGTGTGTGTGTGTGTGTGTGTGTGTGTGTGTGTGTGTGTGTGTGTGTGTGTGTGTGTGTGTGTGTGTGTGTGTGTGTGTGTGTGTGTGTGTGTGTGTGTGTGTGTGTGTGTGTGTGTGTGTGTGTGTGTGTGTGTGTGTGTGTGTGTGTGTGTGTGTGTGTGTGTGTGTGTGTGTGTGTGTGTGTGTGTGTGTGTGTGTGTGTGTGTGTGTGTGTGTGTGTGTGTGTGTGTGTGTGTGTGTGTGTGTGTGTGTGTGTGTGTGTGTGTGTGTGTGTGTGTGTGTGTGTGTGTGTGTGTGTGTGTGTGTGTGTGTGTGTGTGTGTGTGTGTGTGTGTGTGTGTGTGTGTGTGTGTGTGTGTGTGTGTGTGTGTGTGTGTGTGTGTGTGTGTGTGTGTGTGTGTGTGTGTGTGTGTGTGTGTGTGTGTGTGTGTGTGTGTGTGTGTGTGTGTGTGTGTGTGTGTGTGTGTGTGTGTGTGTGTGTGTGTGTGTGTGTGTGTGTGTGTGTGTGTGTGTGTGTGTGTGTGTGTGTGTGTGTGTGTGTGTGTGTGTGTGTGTGTGTGTGTGTGTGTGTGTGTGTGTGTGTGTGTGTGTGTGTGTGTGTGTGTGTGTGTGTGTGTGTGTGTGTGTGTGTGTGTGTGTGTGTGTGTGTGTGTGTGTGTGTGTGTGTGTGTGTGTGTGTGTGTGTGTGTGTGTGTGTGTGTGTGTGTGTGTGTGTGTGTGTGTGTGTGTGTGTGTGTGTGTGTGTGTGTGTGTGTGTGTGTGTGTGTGTGTGTGTGTGTGTGTGTGTGTGTGTGTGTGTGTGTGTGTGTGTGTGTGTGTGTGTGTGTGTGTGTGTGTGTGTGTGTGTGTGTGTGTGTGTGTGTGTGTGTGTGTGTGTGTGTGTGTGTGTGTGTGTGTGTGTGTGTGTGTGTGTGTGTGTGTGTGTGTGTGTGTGTGTGTGTGTGTGTGTGTGTGTGTGTGTGTGTGTGTGTGTGTGTGTGTGTGTGTGTGTGTGTGTGTGTGTGTGTGTGTGTGTGTGTGTGTGGGAAACTTCCATTTATGGCTAGGAAAATTTTCGAGAGTGAGATAACGATAGTTCGCATATGAAGGGTTACCCTTCAAAGCCCATAAAATGCTTTATTTATTGCATGCAGCTGCAGCGTTATTTCGAAACAAGTTTCATCCCGTCGAGGTTTCATTCCACAAGATTACGTCAAGATGTTCACATGTGCGAGTATGTACGCAGTGCATCCGGCCAAGCACCCCCTGGACTTGACCAAAAACGAGCTCGAACAGGTTCCAAAGGTCTTGCTCCTAAAGTATTGGGGTAACTTTATTGGTTTACTGTGGGATCGTTTGCCGGAGCATCATCGGAACGATAGTGAAGTGATATCGTATCTTCCATGCATGGAGCATTATAATACGCCACAGATGAAGGACCACATTGATGGTCCCCCACCCCAACGTCGGGACTGTGAAAAGTGTTGCAAGGGGGGAAATTCTCTACGTGCGGGGTTCTTCGAACGTGTTTGAACCTGTTACACATGCCTATGATTGGATCAGTGGGGAGAAGTTTTTTAAATCTGAGTGGAGGGGTTACGGGGGAGCTTATGATTTCATGGACCAAGCTCAGACTACACTATTCCATCGCACCATCAACGTCTCCGAAAAGAACTTTGAAAAAGAGTGAAAATGGATCTCTCAAATATCAACAAAGTCAGCCTGATGGCGGAATTCCTCCCAACGAAGAAGCTGTCAGAACTCGACGTCCACTCGGATTATCAAATCACGGACATGAGAGCTGTACAGACCAAGTTTGGAAAACGCTACATCGTGGACGTTGCAAATGAGTTTGCCGTCTTCTTGCCAGCGCGGCTGGTAAAGGCCTTCGATTAATATCTGAAAATGTTCGAGAGTATGCTGCAACTGACGCGCAATGGTCAACTCTACATGAAGTACATTGGTGGAAAATACAACAGCGTCGAGTTCCATCGAGTATGAGTATGGTGGAAAAGAACGCTCGTGAAGGCCCGGTGGAAACAACGAGTTCAACAGCAGCCAGCATCATCACCATCGTAGAGTGCAAGGACTGTTTGCATCACAGTCATCATCATCGTAGAGTTTTCGACGCTCGAGTCTGAGTAAGGTGGAAAAGAACGCTCGTAATGGCGCGGTGGAAACAACGAGTCCAGCGGTAGCTGGCATCGTCACCATCGTAGAGTGCAACGACTGTTTGCATCACAGTCATCATCATAGAGTCTTCAACGCTTGATGCTATGTAAAAATGTACAAAAAAAGTTCTTCATCGAATATAATGTAAAAAAAAAAAAAAATTGTCGTCAAACTGTATTCGCCGTAGATATAGGAAATAAATGGAGAACGATATTTGTTCAAAATGTTTTTATTCATTTAAAAAAAATCCCTCGCTCACACAACGCTTCGCACACAGAGAGCCAGCTTTTCAACGACTTTACATTCGCTTTGGCGCAATTGTATTTTGTATTGAAGGAATGATGCGGACATTTAACGTTTGCGATTTTCGGCAACTTCTGCAGCGATGGACAGTCCAGAGTCTCCAGATCGATGACGTTTGTTGCTGAATCCGTGAATCTCGATAGCCATGAGCACTTCTCGAATCCCTTGGCATAGATCGTAGGAGCTCCTTCCAAGATTCCTCGAATTGTCGTTCTAGCTGCCTCGTATGGTATGCCACTGTGTTCCCATCGTATTCCATGATAATTGCGTTCCAGCCACTTGTTTGTCATTTTGTACTTGGCCGGTAAAGCGTCCCAGGCGAATGGTGCATCGAAGAAGAATGTCAGCGGTTCAGCGTTCTTCTCATGGAGTTTGACGATGGACATCTCGTTTAGGACAAACTCGTTGACGGGTCTCTTGAACCCTTGCACGTCGACGATAAGCTCCATGATGACTGAAGTGGGCGCGGATCATTGGTATGATTTTATACCAATTTTTTAACCCCACCACTGATTGGATTGTACTCGACAATACGATCATGGAGGATCATGCAGTACGCTGAAGTTTGCGATGGAATATTGTTTTTCAATTCAAACTCAAGGCGCACATCAACAGGACCGGACTTGAGTGAATCGTTTTGTTTTGAGCAGTCAATGACAACGAGGGGGGCTTTTTCTAAAAATTCCATCCTACTCAGCCATGGTTCAGCCTCTTTGTTGTAATAGGTCGGCTGAAAGTTTGCATACATCTCGTAGAGAAGAGCATATTGATTTTTATCAATGTTCAAATTGAAATTTCCATATGGATAACATTGCGAGTTGAGGTATAGCTTGACATCGCTCAGGTACAATGATCAAAGTGGCTCGCATTGTGTTGTTTCTTATTTTTCCGATCCGTCTGCAACGCGAGTATGACATATCGCGGCTTCTCCAGCTGATTCGAAGTTTTCACAAACCACACGTGCTTGGAGTTGGCAGGCAGCAATGGATATTCATACAGTTCCCATGTTCGGACACTCATGGAGATTGGTGCGTCTTTGGCGAGAAACTTTAACAGTTGAATTTTTCGCTGATCCGAGACTGTCACATACGGCACGAGCCATTCTATTTTAGGCAATACGAGTTTGTAGTCTTCAGGCGCTGTTTGTACAATGGCATTGTCGTCGGTCTTTGATCTCGTGAGAATCAACTTGTGCTTGGCATTTACGACAATTTTCCGATAATCTTCGGCAAATCCGAGGAGCATGCTGAGCGGAATGCACACATCAAAGTTTCCCGATACATCTACAATCTGCTTGGTCTCTTCGACATCGAGCCATCCAGTGTTCTCGAGCATAGAACTTTTGGCCGGTGAGAGAGATGAATATCCCTTAATTATACTCGTAATGCCGACATTCTTATTACGATCGATTTCTATGGCATTCAGCTCATATCGCACTTCCTCAAACAAATGACAAATGGCATTGTTGACGAGACTTGTAGCGGTGGTTGGCGCCCCATCACGCTTGGATAATTTTCCACATATGTGTAGCGAACTCTTGCTTGGCAGAATGGAGAGGTCTTGATGTTGGATGGCAATACGGATTTCATCGCTGTTATTGAAGGTTAATGATGCATATGGCTGATGAGCGTGAATCTCACAATGGATGATGGATTCATCAAAGACCACGGGTGTCTGAATGTTTACGATTTCTTCTTCCATTTTACGCAACAGATGCACAGAGCACAGACTAAATAATTTTTTACACGCTTTCGCCACGCACTTTGAGACCCAAACTCTTCAAGAGTAGCACGTTTTGAGGTGTTAGCACTTTGGGCTCTGGCCGACGACTGATTGTTTTTATCCATGACCGTTTATTGTTATTGGAAGATCTGTTTAAAACAATGCCCATCACGACTTTATATGCAGGCGTATGGTGATTACTTCACCGCGGAAATTTACCAAATCACCGTCTTGATCCACTATGCGAAGCTGTATCGTGTCAATCGTTCGGCTCGTGATTGGCAGATAAATTACGTGGGAGGGAACTTCAATGATCTTATAGCCCGGTGGCACAGATGGAAAAAAAATCGTGAATTGTGTGTACTTTTTGTCCGTTAATATAGGCGCCAGCGGTAATGTTGCACTCAACGCGTAGGGCGTTCACTTTGAGAATGGCTACTGGAAGATCGGATTCGTGTCTTTTATTGGCTTCCAATTTGCGTGCGGTGAAGCCTAGTAGATGACCAATAGAATCGTTTGGCTCAAAATTGACATCACGATCACACTCGATCTCACTGCGTAGCGTGTTATTATTGGGTTTAATGCTGATGCTGATGTTTTTACGCGCGAGCTCTGCTTGTACAAACGTCTCAATATCCTCTATTTCATAACTGCCCGTAGGTATCGTCAACACCTCATCTCCCACGTAAAGTTTATCATGGTCAACGTCGATATTTGGAATAGAGTTGAAGGTTAACAATTCAACGAGACCGAGGGTATAATTTTTGTGTGGCGAGAGTTCGATGGGGGGAAAGTACTGCGCCTCGAGTATGGACGATGAGCCCGATATGGTCAATGTTAAACTTTCGTCCATGATGCTGGTAATTTAACAACTGAATTCGCCACGTTATTTCCCTCCTATATATAGTGTATATTTGTCTTTGTGCTGCAATTGTCGAGAAAGAAACTTCAGGCACAAATGTCCACATTCAATCGTATCATATTCCTGATATCTAGTATAATTATAATGAACGCTACCGACACGGAAATATCTCATGAGCTCGGATGGTGGTGGAAGATTGCCGAAACTATCAAAGTACATGACTTTCGATCCGGTCTTTTTGTAAGCGACCCAATGCGTGCCAGGACCGACATTTTCATCCAAATTTACAATTGCTGCTTCACATTTGAGAGGTCCGCTCGCAGGCAATGTGTCGCGCATGTAAACTCCGCGAAAATGTGGAATCTTTAGGATTTTTGCATATTTAAGTAGGTCGCGGTCGGTGAGGGGTCGGTGAGGTAGCGTAACTTCTAGTTTTTTGGCTTGATATGAAGGCCGAATCCTTGCTTATATGGTTTCAGATGTAGACCCCGACCTAATGCAATTGCTTCAATTGTCCGATTATGACGCTTACTTTCATCCAATTCACGTTTAGCTGCTTGAGCAGCATTTACGGCTTTAGCTATACTAGCCGCACCACCCGACAAAGCACCCGCAGCGCTAAGACCAGCAAAAATGGGCACGAGGACGGGCAATAAACCACCCATTTTATGGGGTACAGGTAGAACCCGAGGTGTGCGCACTTTACCACCTTGCAACTTTACAGCTGCACGAGCACCCTTTAAAGCTGATTTAAAAATCTTATGCGGATCATTACGTTGAATCATTGTCTTCTTTGCAGCGCCAATTATCTTTTTCAAACAAACGCCACCCTTGCGGGCCTTCATTCCCATGCCAAATTTTCTCTTTGTCTTCATAATATTTGCCACACCCCAAGCACTGGCTTTTTCACCGATACTAGCGTCTTTCGCGGTAACACGTTGCCTAGCCTGTTCAGCCAACACTTTATCCGCCAAATGTCTCGCCTCAAGATTATCCGGATTTTTCGAATACGCAATATCGTGTTGTTTGCAAGCCGTATCCAATGGATTAATGCCCGGATCACCACGAGCAAGGCGCTTGGCCAACTTTGTGCCTGGTCCACAATACTGATATCCAGGCAAATGTAGTTCAACGGGGAGTTTGTTGATTAGGCGGTTGACCAAACCTTTACCACTCTTCCTATGCACAATCACGTCTAAAGACAATACGCGACTGACGGATAATCCCTATAAGAAGCCTATTTATATGATTTCGCCGTTAGTCGTGTGTGAGATGACGTCCAGGAAGGAAACTATCGGAGGCGGACTTCCCGTGATAAATTTCGACGAGTTTGTCGAAGACCGTGGCGGGAAAAAGAAACAAAAACGCCATGGGAATTTATTGCCGGATAGCATACGTGCACTGTTTTGCGGTCCATCGAATTGTGGGAAAACCAACGCTTTGCTCACTCTCATCATCCATCCGAATGGTTTGAGATTTGCGAATATTTACTTGTATTCCAAATCGCTCAAGCAGCCAAAGTATACGTTGCTCGAACACCTACTCGAACCTGTGAGTGGAGTTGAATATTATCCATTCGAGGCGCATGAACACGTGATAGCACCAAGTGATGCACGATCCAACTCTATATTCATCTTTGATGACATAGCATGCGAAAAGCAGGATAATGTTCGGGCCTTCTTTTCCATGGGACGACATAAGATTGTTGATATTTTTTATCTTTGTCAGACGTACACTCGTATTCCCAAACATCTCGTGAGGGATAATGCAAATTTCGTGGTGCTTTTCAAGCAGGACGATATGAATCTCAAGCACGTCTACAATGACCATGTTAATACGGATATGACTTATACGTGCTTTAAAAACATGTGCGTGAAATGCTGGAATTCTGACAAGTATGCATTTATCACGATTGACAAGGATAGCGATATTAACGGAGGTCGATATAGACAAGGTTTTGATTATTTTCTCACTATTGATAAATGACTCATCGCTGGTAGTTGAAGAGACAGTAATGCGCATGCCGTGGTAGTGACAACATGAAGAGCGAACAATTGTTGCGTGAAAAGGATGTGTTGCGTGAAATTGCCAAGGCGAGCGATGCAATCAGACGAAAGCATCGAATGATGAAAATTGGGAAAGATAACGATCAGCAGAGAATGCAGGATGTCTTTAAGCCTATAGTGGGGCCATTGGAGAAATTGGTATCGTATAAAAACGGTGAGGTGGTGATGGTGAAGGAGGAAATTAAGGATGAAAAACGTGGGAGATAATGTTGAAGAAGAAAAAGAAGATGCGTTAAATAGTGTGAAACATCAAAATGCGGCACATGATTCTTTGAAGAGTGAAACACAAGATTCGTTTAAATTGATATATGAGGATGATGATGATGACTCGCAAAATGTCGATGAGCTGATCAGCGAATATCTCCTGCTATTACAAACAAATAGAAAGGCAACCTTGGATGTATTATATGGTGTACGAAATCTCGCTAACAACAAATTAATGATTGGCAATTCTCCGATCATTTTCGACTCTGAACATATTCGTGTGGGAGATGCGAGTTATGCGAAAACTGTTGGATTAACGGAGCTGTTGTTTAAAAAAGTGCCTAATGTTGAAACTCTCACACCGGACGATTTGAAAAACTACGAAAAGATTGTAATCTCGACGAATGCGCACGAAAAATTGTATAAGCCTAGTGAGGCTATACGACGTAACACCAGCCACAAATTTAACACATATATCGCCAATATAGTCGATCATCATGTGGGACAGGGTATGCCAAAGTATAAGCTAGCTAGAAAAAACACCCAATTGGACTATATTTATTGGGACAATCCAAACGAGCTAGTGGATCGTCTTCGCTTACTTCTGGCATCCCAAGCAGCCGGAAATTCATCACATGCCAATGAAATTATATCGATTATTGAGGAATTGCGTGAAGCTGAAATCATTTATTAACTCGACATCGGGGAATTTACGCATTCTCATCATGAGTGTCGATGTGTTTGGACGTCATTCAAGTAGGAGTGTACTCCACAATAAGCAAGGTCCTCCAGGTCGACCCGGGATTGGCTTTAGAATTACCGCAGATGGTCATTATGACTTGGGGCAGAAACGATTGTGTAACATTGCAAATCCGGAAGGAGAAGATGACGCCATCACTCTAAGTGCGTTACAAAAGAAATCTCGAACTATCATTAAGAACATACGCAAAGAAATGAATGAGAGTAGTCACTTGTTGGTTAATGGACTTGAAGCTACGATACGAGACATTGCGAGGACACTCGAGGCCGATGTCAAAGCTCTACAAGATTTGGTGATTCGTAATTCGAACGTCATTGCTGAATTGGACGCACGACTGAGTGGACTGGAAAATGAATGAAAAAAGGGGCGCTCTCGTGCTGGAGCTACATAAGCCTGCTCGACGAAACTATCCGCGTCGACATGTGGACATCCGTGACTTGGACGAAACCTGGCAAGCCGACCTCGTCGATATGTCATCATACGCTCGTCAAAACTCCAACCACAAATTTCTCCTCATCGATACCTTCTCGAAATTCGCCTGGGCCGTGCCAATGCTGAGTAAGAGTGGTAAAGATGTAGCAGCAGCAATGAAGTCGATCCTCGTTAAGGGACGCATACCGCAGAACTTACACGTTGATCGGGGAAAAGAATTCTACAATTGTGACTTTAAGGCCATCATGAAAAAGTACAATATTCACATGTATTCAACATATAGCAACTTGAAGGCATCCATTTGCGAGCGTTTCAATCGTACATTGAAGAACAAGATGTGGATGCAATTTAGTCTTCGTGGTAATTATAAGTGGATCGATATTCTTGATAATCTAATTGCCGAGTACAACGATTCTGTACACCGCACCATTAAGATGAAGCCGAGAAATGTCAACGCGGAAAATGAGAAGCAATTGCAGCAGATTTTCAATAAGCCTCCAATGAAAAGATCGCCGAAATTCGCCGTTGGTGATAAAGTGAGAATCAGCAAATTTAAGACTGTTTTCGAAAAGGGTTACACCCCAAACTGGACAACGGAAATATTTACAATCTATCGTGTGAATAAAACTCATCCCGTGACGTACCACTTGAAGGACCATAAAGATGAACCGATCGCCGGTGGTTTCTACGAACAAGAGCTTCTCAGTGTCAAGCACCCCGATATCTATCTCATTGAAGCAGTATTGAAGAAGCGCGGTAATCGAATGTTTGTAAAATGGCTAGGGTTCGACAATAGCCACAATAGTTGGATAAGTAAATCCGATTTGTAGTTGATAATAAAGAAAATGGAAAAATATATATGTTTTATGACTCTTGACCTGCTCGTCGTCTCCGCATCCCTCCAAGGCCTCCGACCAACTCCACAGCAGGCATCCCGAGCTTGCTTTTTTTCCTTTCTCGCCTTCAGTAATCCCTTTTTTTCGTGGAACGTGGCTACGAGGAGATGGACAAGTAGGGTTATAAACACACACGAACACACACACACACACACACACACCCACACATACACACACAAATCACATAGGATTACGAAAAAAGTCCTTTTCTTTATTTACAAAAATAATCATCTCCTTACAACCACTATATTATTTATGAAAAAATTTACATTAAAAAAAAATGTTTACATCGGTATTCTATAATGCCCCCATGGTAGGGTTTTGTACGAGGTGGGTATAATATATCGCTTATCGTCATGTGGGCTTAGAGCAATTTTTGTCTCACGGATTGTGTAGACTTTGTGCAATTTCGATCTGATGCACGTTTGCGTACGCCTCATTTCAATGTCCTCATTCAAACACCGAACATAGTCTTCGAATTGTATCGTCCTCGTTACAACGCTATTGCGAACACCTTTAACTATTTTTGTGTCCTTTTTTCCTTCGACCTGTGTCGCGTACATTTTCGAACGAAGTCCGATGAATGCCATCATAATGGCACCATTACATTCGTCTTTCATAAGACCGGGCACCTTTTTGTTCACTAGCGGCATACCATACTTATTGTCCGCACCGTAATCGCTCGTATCGAATTTTGCAATGTCACGCTTCATGTCGGCATATACATCATCGCTCTCAATGTCATAGATGAGACTGTCCGTATCGGTATACATGATTTCACACTTATTTCCATACCGAGGTGCCATATGCTCATGATGAAATCCATACAAGCACGTTTTGGATATGTCGAGTATGCACATACCCACATATATCGGCTTGTTGAATTTCACCTCGAGTTTATGCAATTCCACAGCGATAAGATTTTCGGAAAAGACGCTACGACTGTGGAAGTTTGGCTTCGCAATCATTGCCTCTGCGCCAAACCTGCCCTCCCATTTTGTCAAAAGTTTTACATCTACGTGATTGCGCACATTCTCCATCGTTTTACCAAACACCGCATTATTCATTAATTTGAATAAGTTTTTCTCAAAATCATTTTTGGCTACTGTCCGAAACTGAGTATTTAGCTCGATATATGAACGTAGCCATGTTGATTGAGTAAATTGTAAAACTTTATGGATTTTCGTAAGGCGAAGCCCATGCCGTAAACACTGTTGTAAATTTCGATAATGTATGACATAGCGTATCTTATCATAAACGGTTGCGAGCAGCTTCTCCTGCCGCTTACCCGGTGGTTTTTCGTGTGTTGGACAAAACGGCAAATCTTTGTGCGCATCATGTAGAGTTTGTGGATATTCTAAGTCAACCTCAAGGATGTAGCCTGTAGGTGAATCTAGCGGAATGCATGATGGATCAAATTGGGAGACGTCGTCGACCCATCGAAAATTTGCATGTGGCAAAGGTTGGCACATCGCCCAGCCATATAAATTGTTGACATCAAAATACATCAAGTATGATGATGCTTTCGATGGATCAAACGACTCCATGTATTTATTATTAGCACGGGCATACCTGTTTGAGCATTGGCTAAGACCACCGCGTATACCCCGTTCAACAAATAAAACCATATCGATGTCCGTGAGTAATTCGAATTTAACATTCGTATGCTTTAACATTGCATCCCAGGTGTATCCGGGCAATGTGTAATAATACGCCGAAAGTTTTCAAAAATATCTCCCAATAATAAGACATCTGTCTTCAAGTACAAATCGCTGTATTCACCCAGCGTTCGAATGGAAAATCGCTCCCAAACGTTCTGAGCATGTGCGCACTCGCTCTCGGAAATCGTGTCATCTGTCAGGGAACTATAAAATGCGTCACGTGGCGGTAAGCAAGTGTCGTCCAACTTATTCACATTATCTATATATTCGTATGGGAAAACCCCTTTTCGCGTCAACAAGTTGAACTCGTCTCTCGATATGTCTGTGAATTGCCTTCGTAAGATTTTGAATTTGTCCTCGGTCAAAAATGATGCTAACTTGTCAAGACTCGTGTTGAGAAATTTGTACGAATCAATGAAGCGTAATTGAATGTTGTGCTTTGAATCATCTACAATTTGAATGTGTTTGGTGAAATGAGATGTACTTCTCTTTCGTTATCGGGAGTACATCGATTTTCCCTTCGAACGCTGTGGCTACTTCCTTGATTATAAAATGTGCATCATAACCCGATAAATTGTGGAAAACCACTGGAATGAAAAATGACTGCTTGTAATTCAAGTTGCAATTAGAATGGGCAGGGCCTCTATAGCGCCCCGTCAGGTGGCAATGATCACGAACGCGTACATCGCTTTGTGCAAATCCTTTCTTACATATATGGCATTGAGTAGCGTTTCGAAAACGTGTCCATTCGCCCGGTGTTAGATGGACCATTGGCACATTGTCACAAAACATTTCTTTTATGCGCAGTGCAAGATTTTTAAGCTCTTCTACGAACCACTTTATGGGATCGGTACTGCGACTTGAGTGATACGAAGAAAGCGATTCGTCGTATGAAGAGCATACATAGTACCCAATACTGAATACTTCGTGCCGTTGATGATACGTTGTCGCGGTCTCCTCACTAGTCCTCGCTAAGACGCACTCCAAATCACCATACACCATAAATGGATGTCGCTCTTTCCGGTTGAAGTTCGTGAATTGGAGCCATTTGTTCGCTTCGTTTGGGAGTCGGATGGCACAATCATTGATCGCTCCACAATCAATCTCGTGCGATTTCAATGTATCTTCTGATGAGAAGTAATGCAAACACCTGCAAAAAAGAATGAGGGTTTTTTTTAAATTTATTTGTCCGAGCGTCTATACATATTAGATATATTAACTTGCTACTAACCGATCGTATATATATTTTTTACGATTGTTTCTGCTCAGTTGTCCGCTGACGAGCCTCGACAGATTCTTGATGCATGCGAAATGTCCCACATTGTTATCCTCAGTATCGTGAATATATAGCAAATTTATATGTCTTTCCTTTTTCTGCCGAGTCACACGGATTGGAACAATGTCTTTTTTGATGGTGGTAGTATATACATTGGTCGAAAGATTGTTTTGAAGTTCAAATTTCTTGATTTGGTTCATCGTCATTGGGAATTCAATGTCTCGTAGATTTAGCACTGTTGAATAATGTGGGTATGATATTGGGCGGTCACTGTTTCGTTCGGCGGGATATAAAGCTGCGACCACGGACCATGCAAAACACGCATTGTCATTAGACTTTATATTGACAACTGCACGTTTCGTTATTACTTCCCGTGGCAATTTCAAGTTGCAACCAGCGCACATTGGATTAAACTTGTTTACATTTATTGTAAGATTGAGTATTTTCCGGAGCGTCCAACCACTTTCACGGTCTTGAAACTCATCGAGCATGGTTAAAGTAGGCTCCATAACACATTGCTCATACCACTCATTTAAGTCAGTTGTGTTGAATAGTTCACTATTTCGCGCGTTGATACTTTTATTGTCATGTTTGTCACCACTCACAAATTCACCATTCAAGATAGCATTAACTTTGACACTATTGTGCATGTAGATAGAGTTTTGCACATGTTGGAGCACTATGTCGCGAGCATCTTGGAGAAATTGTCGCGGCTCGATATGTTTGCGATTGATTATGACGCCGGTCAATATCCGACTGTCGAATGATGTATCAATCTGTCGCCAAATCAAACCATGCTCACTGTGCCCTGCACCCGCGTGTATAAAGCGACGGCGCACAGAATTTTTCAATCCTTCCAGCCGCGCTATTTGGGCTATCAATGCCTGTTGATGGCCAATTAACCGTCGCGGGCGCTTAATTCGGCTTTGTGTTTCCAATTCGTCGATGAACTCGACGCACCGTTGCTCCCACGTAGCAAAATCTTCGAATGAACTTAGCAGCGTGGCTTGGTCATGCAAGATTTGTTCAATGCTGTTCTCCATAGTAATGCATGGGAAAGAATTGGAAGATGTTAACTGACTGACTGCTTGGTTCAAAGTGCAACCAGCTTCGAACGCAGCAGATCATTAAAAATGGCTCTTCGTTCGGGAAAAATATTTTTCGGGCTATCCCTATATGTCTTGGGAAAAAAAACATGAGTGTTTTCCGAGCTCGTTTCTGGTCAAGTCCAGGGGGTGCTTGGGCGGATGCACTGCATACATACTCACACATCTGAACATCCACACACACACACACACACACACACACACACACACACACACACACACACACACACACACACACACACACACACACACACACACACACACACACACACACACACATACACACACACACACACATGCACACATTTGTCGAAGTTGTTTTTTATATATATAAACTCCTGTGAATAGTCTAGACAAAAATGCTCCGCTTACATCTAGAATGTTGATCATAAATTATCGGATTTTATGGGTTTTCAAGGACCCGCGACTCTATGATGCCCCCTCCCCCACAGAGTCGACAGCGGCTTCCCCCTCTCGCCCGCGGGTCCAGCTATCGCCGGGAAGACATCGTCACCAAAAACTAGCCTCCCCACTCTCTAACACCCCTCCTCTTTCCCTCCGCCGGAACCCCGCACTCGGCTGCCGCATGCAGGATCCCCCCCCCCCCCCCCCCTCCGCCATGCATACTGCGGCTTCCCCGCGCTCGACCCCCCCGCCCCGCTCCCCCCTAAGATCCCTGAGTTAGAACCAGCCTATTACCACTACTGGTGTTGTATCGGAATTCGTATTTCATCACTGTGTCCAAACGTTGAGTTGACATACGGATTGTACGTATGAGTCTCAATATTGATGATACGATCGTCAAAGATTGGCTCCCCACTGATATTCAAAACGTCAGTCATTCTTTTGCCTCAAGTATGTCGTACAATAAATCCCAGAGTTTTTAACACTCAATGCCGCTTGTCTTCTTGCAAGAGTATTATTGTGTGGGATCGTAATATCTCGCGTAGAAATATTGTCTCTGGCGTATTCCGTGTCGTACAGAACGAGCATGACAAGCGTCGCTTTCGTATGTGCAATCTCACTGTAATTTCTTCCCCTCGAAAATCGAGTAGTTTTCCCTTTAGATCCACGATACGTATCGTTAGATCCGTAATGCTCCGCACAACGATCGGAAGATAAATGATTTGCGCAGGCGTTTCCGATATCTTATATCCTGGTGGTACGCTCGGCGAAAATTCATGTATCGTGTGTACACGCTCGCCATTGCAGTACGCACCAGTGGTGACACTACATTCTATGCGGATAATGTTGACATTCATTATGTTTATCGGTACATCAGATTCCTGCCATTTCCAGGGATGCAGTATATGATTTGATGAAAATCCCAACAGGGATCCTACGTTGTCAGGTTTACTGAAATTTATTCTGTACGCACATTTGATTTCGCTCTTTAGTATATTATGATTAGCGCGTAGCACGATTGGGTATTCGTCATTTTCATCGAGGTCATCGTTATCAACCTTTCGAGGAACAATTTCATTTTCAGCATCATCACCGCTATCGACCCCTATGAGTAAAATTGCACGATTCAGATACGCATTTATGGCTCTCAGTTCATACGATCCTTCAGGGATTATAATTTCCTTGTCATCATTGTCAAAGTAAAATTTGTTGGTTGATGAATTCACATTTGGTATTGTGTGATAAGTTTCGAAATCCGTCAAAACGAGCTGATAACAGCCATCATTGAAATCTATAGCGAAAAAATAATTTGCGGTTAGAAGGCTAGTCTTGCCGGTCAACGTAAGTGTCAGTGACATGTTTCCCTCGAATACTGGATTGACACATTGTCACGGCTTAAATACATATTGATCATCGACGTTTTGGAGAAATTGCAAGCACAATTGCTCACAAATACTCTGATTATAATTCTGGTAGGATTCTCGATTGTATTGTATTTTTGTGGTATTTGGTCCAAAATATCGCACCAACTCCTTGGGCGGTCGAAGATTTCCAAAACTATCAAAATATATTATATGACTCCCCCTCTTGGCATAGGCTACCCAATGCGTACCGGGGCCATCGGCATCATCCAAATTTACTATACCACTCTCATCTAGTTGCACGCCACCATAAACTAGTAAATTATTGCGCATGAAGACCCCTCTGAAGAATGGTATGCGCATGCGCCTGGCTAAGCATTCCAATTGTACATTAGTTGTTACACCCATGGGCATTTTCACCGTGTTTTGGCGTTTTTTTTTCTTAGTTGAACATCCTTGTCCACACTTGTAGGGAGCGAGATAGAGCCCATAGCCTTCTATAGCTCGATTATGACGATGTATTTCTTCAAGTTGGCGTTGCGACGGTTTGCTATCATTCACAGCCTTTGCTATCCCAGCTGCCCCACTAGCCAGTGAACCAAGAACTCCCAGCAATGGTAACATTGGCAAAATTCCGCCACGCTTTGCTATCGGCAGTATTCTCTTCTTAACGGGTTTTCTTTTCTTTGTCGATGAGTTCTTTGTCTTCATTCCCATGCCGAATTTCGTTTTTGCTTTCATAGCTGCCCAAACAGCGGTCGCTACGGGCAGCTATGAGAGCGAGAGATTCGACTTTTCTCGCCAAAAGTCGAATCTCTCGCAGTAATACGTTTTCGTGCCGTTGTTGCAAGTATATTGTCAGCAACGTGTCTTTCGCCTAAATGATTGCTTCGAGAATAGGCTATATCGTAGTCGCGACAAGCGGCATCCAATGGATTTATACCACGATCACCCCGTGCCAATCTCTGCTCTAACTGAGTGCCTGGTCCACAAAATTGGTATCCGGGAATATTCAACTCGATCGGAAGTGCATTTATTGCACGATGTAACAAACCGTTGCTTTTTCTCTTTGACATTCGGCACAATAATTTATAAACGGTGCTGGACCGTCAATGTGTATTAGCTGTCCCGGTAAATTCCAATGGCGTGCGCATCGGCGATATTGTTGTACTTCCGAATCAGCCTTTATATGTTCGGGAAGCCTCTCCCACAAAATGTCAACGAAGTGATGAAATTTTTGTAACAAAACAATTTTTGGAATAAACTGTAATTGATGAGCCGTTAAGCGGAGGATACTGCAGTCGTCCGATAGGTACAAAAACATTCTCAATACTGAGCGGATTTGGCTCGGGGCACTCCTATAAATACTCTTCACACTACGCATTTTGGGCGAATGTGTGTTTGGATTCGAGAGAGAAAACATGCGTTTCGTGCAACAAGCGACGGTGATTCAAGTGACCAATTTTGACGATAGAGTAATAGAGGGCCAACAAGTACGCAAGCATGGAGACATACTGCCATTAACGATACGCAGCATTATCTGCGGTCCTTCAAATTGTGGGAAAACCAATGTTTTGTTAAGTTTAACAGAAAGTCCAAATGGTGTACGTTTTGAAAACCTATATGAATACTCGAAATCGCTTCAACAGCCAAAATATCAATATTTGGAAAATCTGCTGACATCGATTAACGAAATTGGCTATTTTAAATTCTCAAATAATAGTGATCTTATCCCACCGCACGAAGCGCTTCCGAACTCCATTTTTATTTTCGATGACGTAGCATGTGACAAGCAAAATACAGTAAGAGAGTACTTTGCGATGGGCAGACACTCGAGCGTTGATTGTTTTTACCTTTGCCAAACATATGCCAAGGTTATCAAGCATCTTATACGCGACAATGTGAATCTGCTTATTTTATTTAAACAATATCGTACAAAGTTGAAACATGTTTACAATGTACATGTAAATACGGACATGTCGTATGAAGATTGTCTGGTGATATGTCAAAAATGTTAGCAACACAAATATGGCTTCATGGTGATTGACAAAGATAGCTCATTGTCCGGTGGTCGATATAGAAATGGATTTAACGAGTTTGCAATACCGTAATGTAGTCAGTCGGCATTGAGACATCAGCTGTGCAACGACCGACAAATAATTTAGTGTGGGCATGATGATGACAATTGATACTGATGAAAAGATTGCCAGGGAAATTGCGAAAACAAGCGACTCAATACGCCAAAAATATTAAGCTTTGAAGACTGGAAAAATGGAAGAAGATCTTGCATTGGAGAGACACTTCAAGCCAATCACCGAACCTCTCAAGCAGATTGTTGAGCAATCGGCTGCTGTTGAATCTCTTGGGCCGGAAATTGAATCGTTGAGTATGTCGAAGCAAAGGACCTAGAGAAGGATGTGAAACAAGGAACAAAGCGCACAGGTGCAACAAACTTATCCTGTAACGTACCTAGTCGAGGACTCAAGTGCAAATCCGATAGCCGGAGGATTCTACGAATACGAACTGCAACGTGTTGCCAATCCAAACAGATATCTCGTGGAGAAGATAATACGCAAAAAGGGCAATGATGTTTATGTTAAATGGTTGGGAATGGATAAATCTCAAAACTCGTGGATACACAAAAATAACATATTGTAATAACTTTTATAAAGTATATGAAAAATTCAATAAAGTTTATTTACAATAGGCATACCATTTTATTTATGTATAAATTCACCATTCCTTAGAAAAATAAATTATTATATCCTGTAAACATTAACATACTCGCATTATATATAACATGAATATTTTCCAATATATATCAAATTTACATTAATACATTCATTATATCTATCCATTTTTATTTTATATCAATATATACAATGTAGCCTAACAAACACATTTACAATGCTATTTTATAATGACCCCAGGGTAGAGTGTCCGTACTTTTCGGCACGATACACCGCTTGTCATCGTGTGGACGTAGACCAATTTTTGACTCTGAAATAGTGTAAACTTCGTGCAGCTTCGATCTTATGTAAGACTGCTGACGAGTCATCTCAATTTCTTCCCGTAAACAGCGAGTGTAGTCATTGAAATTTATTGTTCGCGCGACGACATTACTTTTCACACCTTTCACCTTTTTCGCGTCTTTTTTACCATCGACTCGCAAAGCGTACATTTTTGCTCTCAATCCCACAAATTCCGTCAGTACCATACCATTATTTTCATCTTTCATGAAACCGGGCACTTTCTTGTTGACTAACGGTAAACCGTACACGCTTTCCATCGGGTAATCGCTTGTATCAAATTTGTCAATGTTACGCTTCATATCGTCGTATACGTCGTCAGACTTGATGTGGTATATGAGACTATCGGTGTCCGTATACATGACCTTGCAGTTTTGCTGATACAGCGGAATCATGAATTCTTCGTGAAACTCATATAAACATGTTTTCGAAATGTCGAGTATACACATACCCACATAAATCGGCTTGTTAAATTTTACCTCCAGATTTCGCAATTCCACGGCAATAAGATTTTCCGAAAAGATACTTCGACTGTGAAAATTTGGTTTAGCGATCATTGCCTCTGCCCCATACCGTCCCTCCCACTTTGTTACAAGTTTCACGTCTACACGGTTTCGCACGTTTTCCATCGTTTTACCAAATACTGCATTGTTCATTAATTTATACAAATTTCTCTCGAAATTATTTGTAGCACGTGTTCGAAACTGTTTGTTCAATTCGATGTATGAACGCAACCAGGGGGATTGAGTGAATTTCAAAATTCTGTGTATTTTCACTACTTTAAGTCCATAACGCCTACACTGCTGCAAATTACGATAGTGTATCACGTAACGCTTCTTATCGCATACGGTTGCGAGCAATTTCTCTTGGCGCTTGCCAGGTGGTTTGTCGCGTGTCGGACAAAACGGAAGGTCACTGTGCGAATCATGCAAACGTTGCGGATATTCGAGATCGACTTCGAGAACGTAGCCTACAGGCGAATCTAGCGCTACGGATAATACGTCAAAATTCGATGTGTCGTCGATCCATTGAAAATCAGCATAAGGCAAAGGTTGACACATTGCCCATCCATACAAGTTGTTCACATCGAAGTACGTCAAGCAGAATGATGATTTTAATGGATCGTACGATTGCATGTACTTGTTATTAGCATGTGCATATCTGTTTGAACATTGGCTTAAACCTCCGCGTATACCTCGCTCAATGAATAAAATCATGTCGATGTCGGTCAATAATTCAAACGTAATGTGCGTATATTTCAACATGGCGTCCCAAGTATATCCGGGAAGAGTGTAATAATACGCCGGATCAAGCCCGTAACTTTCAATACACGTATCACGGAACTTTTCTAAAATATCTGCTAATAACAAGACATCCGTCTTCAAATACAAATCGCTATATTCATCAAGCGTTTGAATGGAAAACCGCTCCCAGACATTCTCAGCGTGAACGTACTCGCTCGCGCTGATCGTTTCTCCGGTCAAGGAACTGTAAAATGGGTCGCGCGGCGGCAAACACGTGTCTTCGAATCTGCTGACATGGTTAATGTATTCGTACCGGAAGACACCTTTTCGTGTTAATAATGTAAAATCATGCATCGGTAGGCCATGAAATTGTGAGCGTAAAATTTTGAGTTTGTCTTGTTTGACTTGTGGTTAGAAATTTATTTGTTTGAAGAAATTTGTTTCTTCGGTAGTAGTTTGAACAGTTTTCGTAAACGAAATATATTTTTCTTTTGTTATTGGAAGCACGTAAGTTTTTCCTTCCAAGGCGGTGGCTACTTCTTTGATTATAAAATGCGCATCATAGCCAGACAAATTGTGAAAAACTACCGGGATGAAAAATGATTGTTTGAAATTTAGATTGCAATTTGAATGCGCGGGGCTTCTGTAACGCCCAGTTAAATGACAATGATCGCGAACTCGTGTATCGGTTTGTGCAAAATCTTCTCCACATATGTGACACTTAATCGCGCTTCGAAATTCAAGCTCCTCGTCGGATGTTAACTGTACCATGGGGATATTTGAAGATAAAATATCTTTTACATGCAAAGCTGCATTTTTTAGTTCTTCGACAAACCATGCAATGCAATCGCTACTACGGTGCGATTCATATCTGCATAACGATTGATCGTATGAACAATGTACGTAGTATGCGATACTAGAAACTTCGTGGTGTTGGTACATGTTTTGTTCATTCGTTTACGCAAGAGCGCACTCAAGATCGGCGTATATTACGAATGGAAGTCGCTCCTTATGATTAAAGTTTTCCAAAGTGAGCCACTTGTTCGCATCGTTCGGTAGACGGACGGCACAGTCGTTGATCTGGCCACAGTACACAGTGTGGCCTTGCAATTTTTGCTCCGAATGGAAGTAGTGTAAACATCTGCGAAAACAAAAAAAAATCAGTTTTGAACTAATTATTTTCATACATTTAACTATATCAAATCTGCGTATCTATCACAGATATATTTCTGTCCATCGTGTTTAGTCAACTGTGAGCTGACGAGCCTTGATAAATTCTTGATCCACGCGAAATGTCCAACGATGTTTTGCTGCGGATCTTCCACGTAGAGCAAATTGACATGCTTTTCTCTCTTTCGCTCACTCACGCGAATTGGAAGAGTACTATCGTTCTCAATGGTATATACATTGATTGAAATGGCATTACGGATTTTAAATTTTTAAATTTGATTCAGAGTCACTGGAAACTCAATGTCTTGAACATTTAGCACTGTCGAGTAGTGCGGGTATGAAGATTCACGCGCACTGTGACGTTGGGCTTGATAAAGAGCAGCGACTACGGACCATGCGAAACATCCTTGATCACTCGATTTCACATTAACAACTGCTCTTTTCAGCATTACCGACCGCGATAACATTATGTGACATCCGGCACGCATTGGGTTATATTTATTAATATTCATAGTCAAGTTATATATTCGTGACAATGCCCACCCGCTGCCGCGTTCCTGAAACTCTTCGAGCGATGTCGAAATGGGCTCAATAACTCTTTGAACGTACCACTCGCGTAAATCAGACGTATTGAAAAGTTCATAGTTTTTAGTATTAATGCTTTTATTTGCACGCTTGTCACCCGCCACAAATTCGCCGTTAAAAACGGTATTAATTTTCACACTACCATGATTGTTGATAATGGTTTGAACGCGTGAAAGCACGACATCACTAGCGTCTTTGAGAAATTGTTGAGGTTCGATGTGGTTGTGATTTATGACTACACCAGTCAAGATACGACCCTCGAACGCCGTATCAATTTCTCGCCATATGAATCCATGATTGCTATGACCAGCACCCGTGTGTATGAAACGCTAACGCACCGAATTCTTGAAGCCTTCAAGTCGCGCAATTTGGGCTACCAACGATTGACGATTTCCGATCGACAATCGCGGTCGTTTAATTCGACTTTGTTCTTCTAACGACTTGATATACTCGTCACACCGTTGTTCCCACACAATGTACTCTTCTACCGAACTATTTTGAGCCCCTTGCTTGCAAAGATTTTTTACAACTGCATCCTTGGTGCCGTGTGCATTTTTTCGCTATATATTTTTCTGCAGACTTTACGATTTTGCTGACATGAACTTCTTCGACAGCATCCACGAAGTGCTCGCAGAATCAATCGCATAATTTCATTCTTTCGTGAATATCTCAGGCATTTTGACCTTGAGATACCACGTGATGCTGAATCGGCATTTTAACGTTGCTTTTTCCCTATGTACGCTGAAAGTGTGTACCTCTCGATCACGATTTATATTCAATTTCTATAACAACTGCATCCTTGATGCCGTGTGCATTTGTTCATTATATATTTTTTGACAGACTTTTAGATTTTTGCCGACATCAACTTTTTGTAACGAGATCTGCGAAGCGTTCGCAATATCATTCGCATAATGTTATTCTTTTGCGAATGTCCCAGGCATTTTGGCGTTGCGATGCAATAGATTTTGGAAGACATTCATGGGTTTGTTTGGGATTTCACCCAACAAACCCAACCGCTTTAATCGTTGAATGTCTAAAGTGTATATGTCTTCATACATGCAGATGAGTCGCTCTATCTCACATGCATGCGATGTGGTCGCTCCATCTCTCATTCTCGCTCTCTCTCCCTCATGCATACGTGTAATCCGATCGCTTCTCTCAGCGACACGGGTCAACCAACTTGGCTCTCTGGCGAGAGTCGCTATATAATAAAATCCGTGAAATTCACAATATGAGACAAAAATAAATCAAGAATAAATTTTAAATATATAAAGATCAATAATCAATTATCAATTAATCGATAATCGATATATACCCCCCCACCGCCGCTGCAACGACTTCCCCCTCCCCGCGTGACGTCAGCCTCGCCGCCGAGTCTCCCTCCCCGCGTGACGTCATACCCCGCCCCGCGTAACCCCCCCCCCCCCCCCCTCAGAGGACCTGGGTTAGAACTGTCACAGCTATACTACTAGAATGCCTTTCACCGTTGTAATCGATCACCAGACATTGCAGTGGTTGTACGGATTAAAAAATCTCGTTGGCCGCCTAGCAAGATTGGCGATTTTTCCTCTTGCAACACCCAATGCAAGTCGAATATAAATGGGGCACTACTAACGAGGCTCCCGACGCACTTTCACGAATGTTCGACATCGATGTCGACCCCATGGGTTGGGAAAGAATTGTTGAGGAAAGTTCGTTCGAGAAAACTCTATTGTCAACAATTTGCCACGGTAATTGGTACGAAACAAAGTGCGAGTTTGTCAAAACCCATCCAGATATGTTTACGGAGTGGAATATTCATAACGACGAACTTTATTATTATAGACCAGATTTTGGCAAGTTATTTATCGACGATGAATCCCCATTGAAAAAAGTCATTCCACTAGACTAGGTACTCGCAATTCTAAAAGAAAACCATCAGACTTCTTAGGCAGGACATCTAGGACCTGATAACACCTATGACCGCATTCGACGTAATTATTATTGGCAATACATGTCACGGGACATAAAAGCATACGTAGAAGACTGCGACATTTCTGTCGAAATTAAATCTAATCAAAATCCCGTAAAATACCCCATTTGGACGAGGCCTCTGCTGAAGCCACGAGCCCAATTATCGGTCGACACTGTTGGACCGCTTATTCGATCGAAAAGGAGGGAACGTGTCTTTCATTGTTTTTCAAGATACCGATACGAAATTTATTGAACTTTTCCCTGCACGAAATAAGGTAGGGAAGACTGTAGTTAAGTCCTCAGAAACTGTATTCCACCGATGAGGCGCGATCCCTAAATCTATTATCACGGATAATGGCATTGAATACGTTAATAAGGAGGTACAGGCATTTTTGACAGCAAAAAATTAAACACATACAACTCTGCTACCTCATCCTCAAGCCAATCCTGGTAGAGAGTAAACCGGACAATGAAGCCTATGATTTACGCATTTTTAAAGGACAATTACAATTAATGGGATAAAAACTTGTCAAAGGTACAGCTAGCATACAATACGGTGCCACATGCGGGTAGTAGCGTCGCGCTATTCTACCTAAACTTGGCTCGCGAAGCCGGTATTAAACCGCGGGAGGGTGACGCCGACGAATAATCGCAAGAAGCTAATCACTTACAAGGGGAGTGCCAAGTATGATACAAACGGATTTTTACGGGTTTCATCTATATTGTAAGGGCACTCCCCACGTACCACGCTAATGGGATTCTTTTTAATGCGCACTGGTTTTTGAGAAAAATGACACCAAAGTTTCATGCGCCGCTCTTATCTCCGTAAATTATGCATATCGCCAAGCGTATGAGTGTGGCGCAGCGGCAAGGCGCTCGGTTGGCAACCCAGACAACCGGGGTTCGAATCCCGACCGGATCTTTTATTTATTTAATAAAAAAAAAATTCTCAATCGTTCGTGATTTTAATGAAAATGATTGATTGGGCAAACTTATCTAATTTTCGAATGAAATTATTTTTAAAAGCGCATCGAAACATATATTATTCGAAACTGTGTAGTTCGTTTAAATAAAAGTATGATCACATGAACAAAAAAATCAATATTAACGCTTAAATAAATGGTGTGGAAATAATTAACCGTAACACAGTATTCGCCCATTATTTAATTTATTGCGCGATGGCATTTATTCGTTGTCGCTAGCTTCAAAAGGTGTACAAAAATCCGGATGATAATTATCATAGAAACCCTGAAAGCACAGATTATTGCGGCACCATGCACATCTAATAAATGCTACCTTTTTACAGACACACGGATTTTTTAGCAGCGAAACCGGAAAACACTGGTCGTTTGAATTTTAAAAAATCGGTCTTTTATCAATTAATTTCGACGCAAACGAGGCATATTTGATCATTGGAATGAGTACTGGCGCGCTGAACTTATGCAACAGTGACGAATGTATTCGTATCGAGTCCTCCCGTGAAGCGATTTCGCGGTTATTTTGTAACAATTCTGGAGCATTTTGTAGTTTTTTAATAAATATTTTCACCTGACGGTAAAAATATACATCGCACGTTTGACAAAGCGGGGTACCCGTGGGTAGAATAACTTTACCCGTGCAAGTGCACGCTTTTGTTTCGTCGACGAAGATACGATCGTAGAGTGTCTGGTCAGTTTGCCCACCGCGCGACTCGATAATGAAAAGAAATTTCCGTTCACCCACGTACGGCGGAATACATTTTTTTTTAATTTCTTCTTACAGTTGCGTGGTGAACTTCCCCAATTTTGTGCAAGTCACAATCACGTTTTTGAATTTTTTTTTCAACTCGTCAATTCTTTCTCCAACGATTGGACCAAATTTACCCGACGGTTCCTGCATACATAAAAACACGAAAGGCAAGATTTTTCCTGATGCAGTTAACGCATACTGCGCCGTGTAGCAGTGGCTGATTTTGGTTAAATCTTTTTTTTAACAAGAACAGTATTAACCCCTAGTTCTGCAAGCGATCCATTATAAGTGGATTGATACTGGCATCCCGTTTGATCGGTATTTATCACGTAATCCAGGTCGAAATTAGGGATGATGACTGTCGCTTGCATCTGGAATAGCTCTGCAGCTGCTGACACTTTCTTCATTGTGGCGTGCTCTTTTGAGCTGATAAATTTTGTGATTTTCTGCTGCCTGATCCGGTGATGTTTTTTGAAACGTTCCACCCACCTCCAGCTGGCTAGGAATTGAAAATTATCCGACAAAAACGGGATTGCAGAATTCATCGCCCACTATTGCAGAGTCCTCGTCGTCACCTTAGCACGAATAAAATGTAATTAGTGCATATTGGACTTATGGAAAACTTGGGTTTTTGATGGTTATCATAATTTATACTCTTCTTTGATGACTTAATAATTATTTTTCGGCGAAATAACTATACCATAAAATATATTACCTGCTCCAAGTTTTGCCGAGTTTCGAGGAATCGTTCGTATGATTCCCGATCCATTGTGTTCCATTTATCGATGTGTGTTCCCCCTTTTTTGATGTCGTCTTTCCATCGATAAAGCATTTGCTTATTTTGCAAGCGAGAACATCCGTGCAGTTGAAATGATTTTAAGCACCATTTTGGATGAGCTGCTGCAAGAGCGACTGCTCTTTCTTTGTACCACAAAGGAATATACTCTTTCGGCACTGGCACGAATTCTTCGGCAACAAAATCTTCGTCATCTTCTTCTACACCCTTGCATTATAATGTGGAAAATTGTTGACTGTTTAGACTTTCAATTTAAAGAAAAAAATTGGAAAATAACGCTCTTCAAAATAATACTCACCGCTTTATACTTTTGCAGTTCATCTATCTCGTCAACACCTATAAGCTTCTCAACGTGAATTATTTGTCTCTCTGCACAGCTTAAGAGAGGATGACAAAAGAAGGGCAGGGACAATAAATACAGGTAGCAAACGTTGCCCGAATTATTTTTCAAAGACCTTGAATGTTTGCTTCGAAAAAAAATAACATCACGCAATAAATTAAATAATGAGTGAACACTGTGTTATGGTTAATTATTTCCTGACCATTTATTCTAGCGTTAACATTGATTTTTTTGTTTATGTGATCATAATTTTATTTAAACGAACTACACAGTATCGAATAATATATGTTTCGATGCGTTTGTAAAAATAATTTCATTAGAAAATTAGATGAGTGTGCCCAATCAATCATTTTCATTAAAATCACGAACAATTGAGAAAAAATATAAAATAATAAAATAAAAGTTCCGAGTGGGATTCGAACCCGGGTCGTCTGGGTTGCCAACCGTGCGCCTTGCCGCTGAGCCACATCCATACGCTTGGCGATATGCATAATTTACGGGGATAAGAGCGGCGCATGAAACTTTGGCGTCGTTATCCTCAAAAACCAAGGCGCATCAGGAAGAATCCCTTTAGCGTAGTACTCTGGGGGAGTGCCCTCACAATATAGCTGAGACCCATCAAAATCCGTTTGTATCATACTTGGCACTTCCCTTGTTAGGAATGGGTGAAAAGAATAGACAGGTTCGACGAATTAAGACATAAAGTCGAAGGTGAAATTAAATGACAAGGAGATGAAACGTCTTGCCAGGACGAATTTAAATAGACTTAGTGAAAAGATCGAATTAAAAATCGCCACCGACGTTTACTACCCGAATAAAAAGTTAAGTAATAAAGCCGAAGGTTACGCGGCCAAATTAGGCCGTAGACATGTTTGTTCCGCGGTAATAGAGCGAATAATTGGGCCAATGTTTGTCGAATTATGCGATAAATCTGATAAAATCGTCGGAAAATAATATGTAACCGATCTGAAAATACCACGCCGAAGCTAACTAAATTATTGATCGTCTTTAGCGCTTTGCCATGTCGACATCATCGGGCTTACTAAAGAGCCTGACGAGGAGGCCATCGGAAGCATTGGGCAATTACGCGACCCCAGAGGACTTAGTCGACGAGATGCTCAAAATTGAAAGTATGTGGTGAGAGGTTCGTGCTAAATTTGAAAACCGGATAGGACAGCCAGCTTCGGGCCACATCGATGGACACGCTGCCTACATCAAGGAAACCCCCGTCGACACTACCTGGAGTTCCGAAACGACCATTGGCCAGGCAACCGAACCAAGTAAGGAAGTCGAAAGTGTGGTTCGTGGTGGAAAGTTCGCCAAGTCAAATTCCGACAACGATCAACAGGGACTATACCAAAACGGGTCTCGACATCGAATCATAATCCAGAAGCAATCGAACTTTTTGAGGAAATTAACAATTTACCACCGAATGAAGTCGCTCAAGGTTGACCGAGGGACACAGACCTTTGTCACCGCCGCCAGTAAGCCGACAGTCGCTGACTGTATTATCCAGTATGCAGGTCTCGTAGATTGGCTACGACTTTATCATGCGACATTGCCGACATCCTGGGTGCCAGAGGATCATCGCTATCTGATTAACGAAAGCCCGGAAGTTTTAAAAAGGAGAATCGAGGCCAAGTTCGACGATCCAACCGACTATCCGAACCGGGTTCGCTTATCAGGAAGAAGGCCCTGTCAAAGCAAAGAAATCAAACTGTTCGAGCTCTGTACCAACCACTGGCCCAGAAAACTGTCGACGAAGTCGTCAGGGAGTAACCGGAATTTCCCGACGGAGCAGAGTACACCGTGCTGGACCCGACGATTCGAACTCCTCTCCCAGAATTCGGCATCGATCTATGACGTTGCACCTAACCATTTCGACACACATGTACGATACCTGGAGACACTGCACTAACAATTGATTATTACATTTATTCGCTTATATTAGACTAACCAGTATCGTTAAGATTGGGATTTTGTAGTACGAACTACCAAAAGGGCGACTGAGGGTCACCAAAGTTTAAATGTTCATCCGTCTTCCTTTTGTTTATTAAGTGTGTCGCTATTAAACGTTCACTACTCCTAACAGCCTAGTGTCGTTCTTGTTATTATTCTTGATCGTGAGATCGCAGAGTTCTGAATTATTCTTTCAGGCCACCCTCACGGTTTGTGGGCACGTGTTGAGGTGAGAATGATAGATTGAGCGCGGTAGAACGAAATCATTTTTTGATGGATACCACCCACGCCCGCCACCACGTCAAGGTTCGAGGGGGGAGACTGTGACAGAAAATTCGGGAGACGATAACCCTCGACATGGTTCCTCGATTTTCCCTCGTGGGCCGAACGCTCCATAACGCATATATCGACTGTCGATCGCGATAATTCCATAGGCGGTGGTAGAGCGAGCGATAATCGTCGAGGGGTGGGGGCCAAAGGCCGATGCGCTTGCGCCTAATAACCGACCAAGGAATACCTAGATCCCGGAAAAGAAGGGGGCAATGAGCCGGACAGCTAATGAGTCGTGAAAGAACGTCTTTTCTGATCCTGGTATCGTTGAGAAAGAACGTGTCTGTCCATATCGTGTGAAATTGTCCTTATGTTGTCCAAGTATTGTCGAATATCGGATGCAGTGCAGCCAGATCGCGCATAAAAGTTACCCCCTCTCTAGTCTCTTACGCGCCCATCATACAATCATAGTAGCGCGTGTCCGTGAGCGAGCGACGCTCGGACATCTTCGGAAAGAGCCGAGCACGGTCGAAATTTCCCGACCGCGCCTTCGGCAGTTACACCAATACATCGACGCTGAGCACGTTCATGTGCAGCTAAGCTGAAACGAAGGCTTCAAGGGAAAAAGCAATCTGAGCACGACTCGCGCGTGAAGTCGCCCGACGGCACGGGCGAGGCTTTTACATGATTTCAATGCTTATTTAGCTCTTGATTCTCTGCGTTATTAACGTATACAAACAAAGGTATCACGCACTCTGATCGCTTATTTTTTAGTTTATACGTTAATTTAAATATAATAGTAAATCTAAATTACAACTGATTTATCTTATATAAAATTGTTTACGCTTTACTCACACCCGTCCTTATGCCAAATAAATTATAATTCACAAAAGTAAGCGGAAATATGATGATATTCGTATTATTATATTAATTCTCATACTATCCCCAAAAACAAGCCAATCATCCATCCGGTCGCGAATCGTAAGTACCAAAAAGTGCACATATTCTACAAGCGATGAGATGGTCCCGTTGGTAGCGTTCCTGACTTCGGTCGGAAGTTCTGTTCTATTTTCCAAAAACACATTTTTTTCACTGAAAATTCATGATTTCTCATTTTTTCCCCGGAAATTTCTCTTTTTCCTATGACCTGAGTGAACGGCTGCGGAAATATTCGGAGAAAAGTTAAAGATGAAAAGAAATGAGATTTTCGTAAAAAAACTGATTATTATCATTATTTTTTTCCGGAAATTTTCCTTCTTCCTATTGAGTGAACGGCTGCGGAGATATTCGGACAAAAGTTACAGATGAAAAAAATGAGATTTTCGTAAAAAAAACTTATTACATTTTTTTATCCCTCATACCCGGGGAAAAAGTTCATATCTGAATATATCTGAATCATATCTGTAGAATCAGATATGATCAGACAAGAAAAATGACCATATCTGTTCATGTAGTGTCATGACAGATCATGTATGCTTATATCTGAGCATGTATGATCATATCAGAGCCATTTTGATAATTTTGAGAGTAGACCCGTCCATATCGCAGCCGGTCTGACCAGATCCAATCCCCAGGCAAGATCTGATCTTGTTGGACCAGATCTGATCATGTCAGGCAAATTTAATCTTATTGGACTAGATCTGATCATGTCAGGCAAATCTAATCTTATTGGACAGATCAAATCTTGTTAGTGCAGTCATGTAGATATTAAAATGTTTACATGTATAGAGCGGGGTAACATATAGGGGGTTAGCATATAGGGGGGAGCGGGGTTTACATATATAGAGTTATTAAGACGTCATCACTCGACGTGTTAATAATTAATTAGTGCCATATCTGATCGGATATCGTCTCATAACCTCATATATCGTTTCATATATTCAGATGTTTTCATGTGTGAACAACTGAACTGCATATACGATAAGGTATGAGTGTATAAGACTTCGTATATTTTCCAGGTTTGGTATCGTATCTGATGGGATAAAATTTTATATGAACGTGCCTGCTCATATATCACATCATATATGTTCAGACATGGTTTCACGCTGACAACTCGCCTTGGTACCTGACCAGATAAAAACATATATGAGATCTATATAGCGGAGTCTGGTACCGTATTTGATCGGATATGATCTGCTACGAACAGATACGTTCACATATCACATCATGTATGTTCAGATACGAATTTACGGTACCAACTCGCCTTGGTACTTAGCCAGATATAAACGGATATGAGTTCATATATGGTCAGGCCAGATACAGTATTTGATCAGATATGATCTTCTATATGCATATGTGATGTGAAATATGATCAGACCTAATCATATATGATACTGTAAAATGTCAGATATAAATATATCTGATACATATATGACAATAACTGAAACATATACGAACATATCCACTCAGACATGAACTTTTTTCCCGGGTAATTCTGAGAAATAATGAATTTCCGAAATTTTTGCAAACATTATTTTCCTTAACGGGTACGACCACTGTAACGGCCTGCCACGAAGCGTTTTAGACAAATAATACTTGAGGTAATCATTGAGCATATATTCAATATATTGCAAAAAAAATTTACGGGAAAATATTACAAAATGGCGACACTGCAGCAAATTTTTCAGCAGTATTATATCCATTTAGCAGAATGAATATAATAATACGAATATAAATGAATTTCCGCTTACTTTTATGAATTACAATTTATTTGACATAGGGACGGGTGTGAGTAAAGCGCAAACAATTTTTTAGAAGATAAATACGTTGTAATTTAGATTTATTATTATATTTAAATTAACGTGCAAACTAATAAAATAAGCGGTCAGAGTGCGCGATAGATTTTTCGACACTAAAAGGTAACTAATTAAAATAATGATGATAACTAATAAAAACAACTAATGAAATAACAATTAATCATAATATTAATTTTGAAAAAGAAGCACTGAGCGCAGGGAACGATCCCGCGCCGCCAGTGCAATTTTTTTCCCGAAAAACTCCGATTTTTTCCGAAAAAATTTTCAGAATTTTTCTATGAATTGGAACAAATATGAAGAATTCGGAGTTTTGCGGACAATTATTTTTACGTAAACATCCGAGTTTCTCCGAATTTCCCCGATTTTTTTCGAATTTCTCCGAATATTTTATTGCTTGAATTACGATCACGGGAAAATCTCGGAAATTATATGAAGACTTTAAGGGGTAACACCACTGTAACGGCCTTACAGGAAGCGTTTTTTTTTAGATATTTTTTTGGGCGGAAGAAAATGTGCTAAACAAATAATACTTGCGGTATTTATTGAGCATATACTTAAGTACACTGCTATACATTTTTCTCCGAAAATATTACAAAATGACGACACTGCAGCAATTCTTCCGAAGCATGTCGAACCTCTGCGGCACGCAGTATAACTGTGCCAATTTTAATCTAAAAAAAGAACTTTGTTTTATTAAGTCTAAATGAACATTTTTAGTCAAATACTCGGCAATTACTCAAAAATCAATATTTCTAAAATCCCCTACGTGGTTCACTAGCTACAATCATCTAGATTTAATTAAAAAAAATTATTTTGTCTAGATTAAAATTGGCCCAAGTTATACTACATGCTGCAGAGCATCTTAAGTTCAACATGCCTCGGAAGAATTTGCTGCAGTGTCGCCATTTTGTAACATTTTCCCATAAAATTTTTTTGCAATGTACTTCAATATATGCTTAATAATTACCCCAAGTATTATTTGTCTAAAACGCTTCGTGGCAGGCCGTTACAGTGGTGTTACCCCTTAAGGAAAATAATGTTTGCAAAAATTTCGGAAATTCGTTATTTCTCAGAATTATGAGGGATAAAAAAATGTAATAAGTTTTTTTTACGAAAATCTCATTTTTTTTTATCTATAACTTTTCTCCGAATATCTCCGCAGCCGTTCACTCAGGTCATAGGAAAAAGAGAAATTTCCGGGAAAAAAAAATGAGAAATCATGAATTTTCAGTGAACAAAATGTGTTTTTGGAAAATAGACCAGAACTTGAATCTGTTTTAAATCATTTTTTCTCCGAAAATCTCAAATATGACTGAAATATGAGAAATTATGAAAAATTTGGAGAAAAATTTGCACTAGGGGCCCCTGCGGACCGAAGCCAGGAACGCTACCAACGGGACTATCTCATCGCTTGTAGAATATGTGCACTTTCTGGTACTTACGATTCGCGGCCGGATGGGCGATTGGCTTGTTTTTGGGGATAATGCTCTATCGCTTGATGAAAACATGAGAATTAATACAATAATACGAATATGAATATGTTTCCGCTTGCTTTTATGAATTATAATTTATTTGGCATAAGGACGGGTGTGAGTAAAGCGTAAACAATTTTATATAATATAAATCAGTTGTAATTTAGATTTATTATTATATTAAAATTAACGGATAAACTAAAAAATAAGCGATCAGAGTGCGTGATACATTTTTTTGTATACATTAATAACGCAGAGAATAAAGAGCTAAATAAGCATTGAAATCATCTAAAAGTCTCGCGCGTGCCGTCGGGTGACGTCACGCGCGAATCGTGCTCAGATTGCGTTTTCCCTCGAAGCCTTCGTTGCGGCTTGGCCGCACACGAACGTGCTCAGCGCCCATGTATTGGTGTAGCTGCCGAAGGCGCGGTCGGGAAACTTCGACCGTGCTCGGCCTTTCCGAAGATGTCCGAGTGTCGCTCGCCCACGGACACGCACTACTATAATTGTGTGATGGGCGCGTAAGAGACTAGAGAGAGAGTAACTTTTCCGCGCGATCTGGCTGCACTGATCGGAAGCGCTTCGGCCCTCGAGTGGGAAATGTATTCGACTGTTCTCGACCATATTTCCGTTGGGAAAAAATTTGTAATCCGAAGATCGAGCGTAATTGTTCGGCGAAAGCTGTCCGTCGACGAAAGATTTTAGGGAAAACTTCGTTAACCGAGGAGTTGCTGCATTAAATTGGATTTATCAAATTCATGAGATCACGTAAGTCTTGAGTCAATCTACTTTATTGGCGCCTCTGCATGTGGCTCTTGATACACAATCTCACGGGTCCTCCACCGATACCCTCCTTGTTTGAAAGACGTTAGCCTCAAAATAAGCTAGCTGGCGTACAACTTGTTTCGATCGTCTATTTGATAACATTTCGTGCTGGATTAAATGATTAAATTTTACATGGCAAAAAGAGCCCTACCAGCCGAGGAACCCCGGCCGCGGTAAGAGAAGGAATTATATATGTGTGTGTGAGAAGATGTACTAGGCCGATTCTAACTCAGGGATCTCAGGGGCGGGTTGTCCAGCGCGGTGAAGCCAAGTGCGGGGGTACGCTGGAGGGGAAGGGGTCCAGCGCGGAGAAGCCAAGTGCGGGGGTACGGCTGAGGCGGGGGGCAGCGCGGGGAAGCTAAGTGCGGTGGTATGCCTTGTGGGGGGAAGGAGGGGGGTCGTGCTACGTCACAGGACGTCCGTGGTCCGGGAAGAGAGGGGCGAATTTTTTTTTCCCGAAGGAAGAGCCTTTCCAATGACCCACTCCCCTCAAATCTGGCCGCACTTTGCATGAAGCAGTCAGTCTGTTAACATCGCAAAAGTTTTTCCAACTCCTTAACATGGAGCAAATCTTGCATGACCAAGCCGCGCTTTTAAGTTCGGTTGAAGATTTTGCTCCGTCGGAGCAACGATGCGACGAGTTCATCGAAGGGCTGGAAACGCAAAGCCGGATTAAGCGCCCGCGATTATTAATTGGATATCAACAGTCACTAAAAGCCCAAATAGCGTGTCTGAAAGGATTGAGGAATTCTGTGCGGAGCCGTTTCATACACACGAGTGCAAGACATGGTGATCATGAGTCAATCTGGCGGGAGATTGAAACATCCTTCGAGAGTCGGATATTGACCGGTTCCATCATTAATCGCAGCCACATCGAGCCGAGACACTTTCTAAATGATGCTCGCGCTTTAGTGCTTCATCATGTGCAAAATATTATCGGCAAGCACAACAGCATTATAATTAATAGAGTGTTTAATGGTGAATTCGCGAGTGGTCACAAACATGCGAATAAAAGTGTCAACACGCGAAACTGTGAACTATTTATTACAAGCGATTTGAACGAGTGGTATGAACAGCGTGTTATGGAGCCCACTTTAACATTACTCGATGAATTTCAAGAACGTGATAGTGGCTGGGCTCTGCAGAAAATACTTAACCTCACGATAAATGTGAATAAGTATAGTCCGATGCGTGCCGGGTGCTCTATATCATTGCAGCGGGAAATAATAATGAAGAGGGCTGTGGTTAACGTCCAATCCAACGATAACGCATGTTTCGTGTGGTCAGTTGTCGCTGCTCTATACCCAGCTGAACAGCACAATGCCAGTCCATCTTCTTCCCCTCAATATTCGACAGTACTGAATCTGAAGGATATTGATTTCCCGGTGACGATACAGCAAATCAAAAAAATTGAACTTCAAAACAGGGTATCGATCAACGTGTATACCACCACCACCAAAAAGAACATTGTCCCGATACGAGTCACTCAACACAAAGAAGGAAAAGCGCATCAATTTGCTGTACATGCAGGATACTGACGACAACAATGTGGGGCATTTTGCATGGGTCAAGAAGCTGTCAAGACTCGAGAGGGCGCAACTGACCAAGAAGGAGCATAAAAAATATAAATGCGATTGGTGTGTAAATTTAACATAATTAATACATTATTATATATATATATATCTAGGGAGTAAAAAAAACCCTGTTTTTCAGGTGTTCGCATTACATATTTCCGCTTACTTTTGTGAATTATAATTTATTTGGCATAAGGACGGGTGTGAGTAAAGCGTAAACAATTTTATATAAGATAAATCAGTTGTAATTTAGATTTACTATTATATTTAAATTAACGTATAAACTAAAAAATAAGCGATCAGAGTGCGTGATACCTTTGTTTGTATACGTTAATAACGCAGAGAATCAAGAGCTAAATAAGCATTGAAATCATGTAAAAGCCTCGCCCGTGCCGTCGGGCGACTTCACGCGCGAGTCGTGCTCAGATTGCTTTTTCCCTTGAAGCCTTCGTTTCAGCTTAGCTGCACATGAACGTGCTCAGCGTCGATGTATTGGTGTAACTGCCGAAGGCGCGGTCGGGAAATTTCGACCGTGCTCGGCTCTTTCCGAAGATGTCCGAGCGTCGCTCGCTCACGGACACGCGCTACTATGATTGTATGATGGGCGCGTAAGAGACTAGAGAGGGGGTAACTTTTATGCGCGATCTGGCTGCACTGCATCCGAATTTCCCCGATTTTTTTCGAATTTCTCCGAATATTTTATTGCTTGAATTACGATCACGGGAAAATCTCGGAAATTATATGAAGACTTTAAGGGGTAACACCACTGTAACGGCCTTACAGGAAGCGTTTTTTTTTAGATATTTTTTTGGGCGGAAGAAAATGTGCTAAACAAATAATACTTGCGGTATTTATTGAGCATATACTTAAGTACACTGCTATACATTTTTCTCCGAAAATATTACAAAATGACGACACTGCAGCAATTCTTCCGAAGCATGTCGAACCTCTGCGGCACGCAGTATAACTGTGCCAATTTTAATCTAAAAAAAGAACTTTGTTTTATTAAGTCTAAATGAACATTTTTAGTCAAATACTCGGCAATTACTCAAAAATCAATATTTCTAAAATCCCCTACGTGGTTCACTAGCTACAATCATCTAGATTTAATTAAAAAAAATTATTTTGTCTAGATTAAAATTGGCCCAAGTTATACTACATGCTGCAGAGCATCTTAAGTTCAACATGCCTCGGAAGAATTTGCTGCAGTGTCGCCATTTTGTAACATTTTCCCATAAAATTTTTTTGCAATGTACTTCAATATATGCTTAATAATTACCCCAAGTATTATTTGTCTAAAACGCTTCGTGGCAGGCCGTTACAGTGGTGTTACCCCTTAAGGAAAATAATGTTTGCAAAAATTTCGGAAATTCGTTATTTCTCAGAATTATGAGGGATAAAAAAATGTAATAAGTTTTTTTTACGAAAATCTCATTTTTTTTTATCTATAACTTTTCTCCGAATATCTCCGCAGCCGTTCACTCAGGTCATAGGAAAAAGAGAAATTTCCGGGAAAAAAAAATGAGAAATCATGAATTTTCAGTGAACAAAATGTGTTTTTGGAAAATAGACCAGAACTTGAATCTGTTTTAAATCATTTTTTCTCCGAAAATCTCAAATATGACTGAAATATGAGAAATTATGAAAAATTTGGAGAAAAATTTGCACTAGGGGCCCCTGCGGACCGAAGCCAGGAACGCTACCAACGGGACTATCTCATCGCTTGTAGAATATGTGCACTTTCTGGTACTTACGATTCGCGGCCGGATGGGCGATTGGCTTGTTTTTGGGGATAATGCTCTATCGCTTGATGAAAACATGAGAATTAATACAATAATACGAATATGAATATGTTTCCGCTTGCTTTTATGAATTATAATTTATTTGGCATAAGGACGGGTGTGAGTAAAGCGTAAACAATTTTATATAATATAAATCAGTTGTAATTTAGATTTATTATTATATTAAAATTAACGGATAAACTAAAAAATAAGCGATCAGAGTGCGTGATACATTTTTTTGTATACATTAATAACGCAGAGAATAAAGAGCTAAATAAGCATTGAAATCATCTAAAAGTCTCGCGCGTGCCGTCGGGTGACGTCACGCGCGAATCGTGCTCAGATTGCGTTTTCCCTCGAAGCCTTCGTTGCGGCTTGGCCGCACACGAACGTGCTCAGCGCCCATGTATTGGTGTAGCTGCCGAAGGCGCGGTCGGGAAACTTCGACCGTGCTCGGCCTTTCCGAAGATGTCCGAGTGTCGCTCGCCCACGGACACGCACTACTATAATTGTGTGATGGGCGCGTAAGAGACTAGAGAGAGAGTAACTTTTCCGCGCGATCTGGCTGCACTGATCGGAAGCGCTTCGGCCCTCGAGTGGGAAATGTATTCGACTGTTCTCGACCATATTTCCGTTGGGAAAAAATTTGTAATCCGAAGATCGAGCGTAATTGTTCGGCGAAAGCTGTCCGTCGACGAAAGATTTTAGGGAAAACTTCGTTAACCGAGGAGTTGCTGCATTAAATTGGATTTATCAAATTCATGAGATCACGTAAGTCTTGAGTCAATCTACTTTATTGGCGCCTCTGCATGTGGCTCTTGATACACAATCTCACGGGTCCTCCACCGATACCCTCCTTGTTTGAAAGACGTTAGCCTCAAAATAAGCTAGCTGGCGTACAACTTGTTTCGATCGTCTATTTGATAACATTTCGTGCTGGATTAAATGATTAAATTTTACATGGCAAAAAGAGCCCTACCAGCCGAGGAACCCCGGCCGCGGTAAGAGAAGGAATTATATATGTGTGTGTGAGAAGATGTACTAGGCCGATTCTAACTCAGGGATCTCAGGGGCGGGTTGTCCAGCGCGGTGAAGCCAAGTGCGGGGGTACGCTGGAGGGGAAGGGGTCCAGCGCGGAGAAGCCAAGTGCGGGGGTACGGCTGAGGCGGGGGGCAGCGCGGGGAAGCTAAGTGCGGTGGTATGCCTTGTGGGGGGAAGGAGGGGGGTCGTGCTACGTCACAGGACGTCCGTGGTCCGGGAAGAGAGGGGCGAATTTTTTTTTCCCGAAGGAAGAGCCTTTCCAATGACCCACTCCCCTCAAATCTGGCCGCACTTTGCATGAAGCAGTCAGTCTGTTAACATCGCAAAAGTTTTTCCAACTCCTTAACATGGAGCAAATCTTGCATGACCAAGCCGCGCTTTTAAGTTCGGTTGAAGATTTTGCTCCGTCGGAGCAACGATGCGACGAGTTCATCGAAGGGCTGGAAACGCAAAGCCGGATTAAGCGCCCGCGATTATTAATTGGATATCAACAGTCACTAAAAGCCCAAATAGCGTGTCTGAAAGGATTGAGGAATTCTGTGCGGAGCCGTTTCATACACACGAGTGCAAGACATGGTGATCATGAGTCAATCTGGCGGGAGATTGAAACATCCTTCGAGAGTCGGATATTGACCGGTTCCATCATTAATCGCAGCCACATCGAGCCGAGACACTTTCTAAATGATGCTCGCGCTTTAGTGCTTCATCATGTGCAAAATATTATCGGCAAGCACAACAGCATTATAATTAATAGAGTGTTTAATGGTGAATTCGCGAGTGGTCACAAACATGCGAATAAAAGTGTCAACACGCGAAACTGTGAACTATTTATTACAAGCGATTTGAACGAGTGGTATGAACAGCGTGTTATGGAGCCCACTTTAACATTACTCGATGAATTTCAAGAACGTGATAGTGGCTGGGCTCTGCAGAAAATACTTAACCTCACGATAAATGTGAATAAGTATAGTCCGATGCGTGCCGGGTGCTCTATATCATTGCAGCGGGAAATAATAATGAAGAGGGCTGTGGTTAACGTCCAATCCAACGATAACGCATGTTTCGTGTGGTCAGTTGTCGCTGCTCTATACCCAGCTGAACAGCACAATGCCAGTCCATCTTCTTCCCCTCAATATTCGACAGTACTGAATCTGAAGGATATTGATTTCCCGGTGACGATACAGCAAATCAAAAAAATTGAACTTCAAAACAGGGTATCGATCAACGTGTATACCACCACCACCAAAAAGAACATTGTCCCGATACGAGTCACTCAACACAAAGAAGGAAAAGCGCATCAATTTGCTGTACATGCAGGATACTGACGACAACAATGTGGGGCATTTTGCATGGGTCAAGAAGCTGTCAAGACTCGAGAGGGCGCAACTGACCAAGAAGGAGCATAAAAAATATAAATGCGATTGGTGTGTAAATTTAACATAATTAATACATTATTATATATATATATATCTAGGGAGTAAAAAAAACCCTGTTTTTCAGGTGTTCGCATTACTTCGGATCAGAGGAAAAAATGCAATCACATGAGGTCGATTGTGGAGCAATAAATGACTGTGCAATTCGACTACCAAATGACACCAATAAGTGGCTCCAGTTCTGCAACTTTAGCCGGAAAGAGCGGCATCCCTTCATTGTGTATACTGATTTGGAGTGTGTGTTGGCAAAGACCGATGGGGAGAACCTAGCGAAAGATATGTATCAACACTATGAAGTGTTCAGTATCGGATATTACGTGTGTTGGTCGTATGACGATTCATTATCTTCATATCACTCGCGTCGCAGTGCTGATTGTGTCTCATGGTTTGTCGAAGAACTAAAAAATCTAGCACTGCGGATAAAATAAATTTTCTGTGATAATGTACCAAAGGTATATTTAACACCTAGTAAGTGGGCTAGTTTTCGAGCAGCGACTCAATGTTAGATATGTGAGAAACCATTTGCGCAAGAAGATGTACGCCTTCGAGATCATTGCCATCTGACTGGGCGCTATAGAGCCCCTGCCCATTCCAACTGCAACTTAAATTACAAACATTTATTTTTCATTCCAGTAGTTTTCCACAATTTATTTGATTATGATGCGCATTTTATAATCAAGGAAGTAGCCACAGCGTTCGAAGGAAGAACCGATGTGCTTCCAATCACAAAGGAGAAATACATCCCCTTTACGAAGCATCTTGAAATTACAGACGATTCAAAACGCAAGATCCAATTGCGCGTTAGAGACTCATACAAATTCCTCATCACCAGTCTCGACAAATTAGCATTATTCTTGACGGAGGACAAACTCAAAATTTTACGCACGCAATTCCCAACTCTCTCGACAGACGATTTCAATTTGCTGACGCGAAAAGGGGTCTTCCCTTATGAATATATTGATGACGTGACGAGGCTAGACGACACTTGCCTATCACGACGTGACGCATTTTACAGTTACCTGACAGATGCTACAGTGTGTGAGAGCGAGTACGCACATGCTGAGAAAGTTTGGGAGCGGTTCTCCATTTGAACGCTGGGCGACTATAGCGATTTGTACTTGACGACAATGTGTGAAGACATGTCTTGTTATTAGCCGATATTTTCGAAAACTTTCGAAATATATGTGTTAAGAGCTATGGCCTTGATCCCGCGTATTACTACACATTGTCCGGATATACCTGGGATGCAATGTTAAAACACTCGAATGTCAAGTTTGAATTACTAACTGACATCGACATGGTTTTATTCGTTGAACGGGGTATACGCGGTGGTCTGAGTGAATGCTCGAACCGATATGCACATGCCAATAACAAGTACATGGAGTAGTTTGATCTGTGGAAAGCATCAAAATACATCAAAATTGATGTATTTTTATGTCAACAATTTGTATGGATGGGCAATCTGTCAACCCTTGCCAGATGCAGATGTTTGATGGGTCAACGACGTGTCCAATTTGGATCCATCTTCCATCGCGCTAGACTCACCTATAGGCTACATCCTTGAAGTCGACTTGGAATATCCGCAATCTCTACATGATGCGCCCAAAGACCTGTCGTTATGTCCAATACATGAAAAACCGTTGGGTAAGCAGGGGGAAAAGCTACTAGCAATCGTCTGCGATAAAAAGCGCTACATCATACACTACGGGAATTTGCAACAGTGCATACGCCATGGACTTTGCCTCATGAAAATCCATAGAAACCTACAGTTTACACAATCCCCATGGCTGCGTTCGTATATTGAGTTAAATACACAGTTTTGAACGCTTACCAAAAACGATTTCGCAAAGAATTCATTCAAATTAATGAACAATGCGGTTTTTGGCAAAACGATGGAGAATGTACGCCATCATGTGGATGTAAAGCTTTTAACAAAATGGGAGGGCAGGTATAGCGCAGAGGCAATGATTGCGAAGCCAAACTTCCACAGCCGAAGTGTTTTTTCAGAAAACCTCGTCGCCGTGGAACTGCGCGATCTCGAGGTGAAATTCAACAAGCCGATATATGTGCGCCTGTGCATTCTCAACATATCCAAAACGTACTAGTATGGATTTCATCACGAGTATATGGTGCCTCTGTATCGAGATAAATGTAAAGTCATGTATACCGATACGGATAGTCTCATATATGACATTGAGAGCGATGATATATTTGCCGACATGAAGCGCGACATTTCAAAATTCGATACAAGCGATTATTCAGCGGACAATTGGTATGGTATAGCCCTCGTCAACAAGAAGGTACCCGGTCTCATGAAGGACGAATGTAATGGAGCAATTATGACCGAATTTATTGGACTTCGATCGAAAATGTACGCAACACGTGTCGAGGGTAAGAAGGACACGAAAAAAGTTAAAGGTGTCAAGAGTAGCGTTGTGGCTAGGACAATCACGTTTGACGATTATGCTCGATGCTTGAAGGATGAAGTTGAAATGGAGCGTAGTCAAATGTGCATTCGATCAAAGTTGCATAAGGTCTATACCATTCGCGAGAAGATTACTCTGAGTCCTCATGACGATAAGCGGTATATCATACCTGGGACCTCTGATAGCCTACCATTATAGGGCATTATAGAATACCGTCGTAAAGAATTATGTAATTTTTTTTTTTTTACAAGATGATGTACGTATTCGAGATCATTGCTATCTGACTGGGCGCTATAGAGGTCCTGCGCATTCCAACTGCAACTTAAATTACAAACAGTCATTTTTCATTCGAGTAGTTTTCCACAATTTATCCGCTTATGATGCGCATTTTATAATCAAGGAACTAGCCACAGCGTTCGAAGGACGAACCGATGTACTTCCAATCACAAAGGAGATGTACATCTCCTTTACGAAGCGTGTAGTAATTACAGACGATTCAAAACACACGATCCAATTGCGCTTCATCGACTCATACAAATTCCTCATCGCCAGTCTCGACAAATTAGCATCATTCTTGACCGAGGACAAACTCAAAATGTTACGCACGCAATTCCCAACTCTCTCGACAGACGATTTCAATTTTCTAACGCGAGAAGAGGTCTTCCCTTAGGAATATATTGATGACGTGACCAAGCTAGACGACACTTGCCTATCACGACGTGACGCATTTTACAGTTACCTGACAGATGCTACAGTGTGTGAGAGCGAGTACGCACATGCTGAGAAAGTTTGGGAGCGGTTCTCCATTCGAACGCTGGGCGACTATAGCGATTTGTAGTTGAAGACAGATGTCTTGTTATTAGCCGATATTTTCAAAAACTTTCGAAATACATGTGTTGAGAGCTATGGCCTAGATTCCGCGTATTACTACACATTGCCCGGATATACCTGGGATGCTATGTTAAAACACTCGAATGTCAAGTTTGAATTACTAACTGACATCGACATGGTTTTTTTCGTTGAGCGGGGTATACGCGGTCGTCTGATTGAGTGCTCGAACCGATATGCACATCCCAATAACAAGTTCATGGAGTAGTTTGATCCATCGAAAGCATCATCATACTTGATGTGTTTTCATGTCAACAATTTGTATGGATGGGCAATGTGTCAACCCTTGCCAGATGCAGATTTTCGATGGGTCAACGACGTGTCCAATTTTGATCCATCTTCCAGCGCGCTAGACTCATCTATAGGCTACATCCTTGAAGTCGACTTGGAATATCCGCAATCTCTACATGATGCGCACAAAGACCCGCCGTTTTGTCCAGTACATGGAAAACCGCCGGGTAAGCAGGGGGAAAAGCTACTAGCAACCGTCTGCGATAAAAAGCGCTACATCATACACTACCGGAATTTGCAACAGTGCTTACGCCATGGACTTTGCCTCGTGAAAATTCATAGAGTCCTACAGTTTACACAATCCCCATGGCTGCGTTCGTATACTGAGTTAAATACCCAGTTTCGAACGCTTGCCAAAAACGATTTCGAAAAGAATTTATTCAAATTAATGAACAATGCGGTGTTTGGCAAAACGATGGAGAATATACGCATTCATGTAGATGTAAAGCTTTTGACAAAATGGGAGGGCAGGTATGGCGCAGAGGCAATGATTGCGAAGCCAAACTTCCACAGCCGAAGTGTTTTTTCAGAAAACCTCGTCGCTGTGGAACTGCGCAATTTCGAGGTGAAATTCAACAAGCCAATATATGTGGGTCTGTGCATACTCGACATATCCAAATCGTGCTTGTATGGATTTCATCACGAGTATATAGTACCCCTGTATCGAGATAAATGTAAAGTCATGTATACCGATACGGATAGTCTCATATATGACATTGAGAGCGATGATATATTTGTCGACATGAAGCGCGACATTTCAAAATTCGATACAAGCGATTATTCAGCGGAAAATAGGTATGATATACCCCTCGTCAACAAGAAGGTACCCGGTCTCATGAAGGACGAATGTATAAAGCAATTATGACCGAATTTATTGGACTTCGATCGAAAATGTACGCGACACGTGTCGAGGGTAAGAAGGTCACGAAAAAAATTAAAGGTGTCAAGAGTAGCGTTGTGGCTAGGACAATCACGTTTGACGATTATGTTCGATGCTTGAAGGAAGAAGTTGAAATGGAGCGTAGTCAAACGTGCATTCGATCAAAGTTGCATAAGGTCGCGAGAAGAAAATTGCTCTGAGTCCTCATGACGATAAGCGGAATATCATACCTGGGACCTCTGATAGCCTACCATGGGGCATTATAGAATACCGTCGTAAAAAATTATGTAAATTTTTTTTTTACAACGATGATTTTCTTTTTTGTAAAATTGTATACATTTGTGTTTATTCACTCTATCAATGTCCTCGTATCCACGTTCCACGAAAAAAAAAACATGCATGAGGGGTTCAAAGAGTTTCAACCGACTTTTCACGACGCTCATGAGACGTTTGAAGATTTTCGTGAGACGTTCGAGAGACTTTCGAAAACGTTTGAAGACATTCATGAGAGGTTCGAAGACGCTCGAGAGATCTGTGACGATATTCACAATACGTTTGAAGACATTCATGAGGGATTCGAAGACACTTGAGAGACTTTCAAGGACATTCACGAGGGTTTTGAAGACGTTCAAGAGACTTTCAAAGACATTCACGAGGGGTTTGTCCGAAGACATTTATAAGGGCTTTGAAGACATTCAGGAGACGTCTGAAAATATTCATAAGACGTTTGAAGACATGCATGAGGGGGTTCAAAGAGTTTCAAGAGACTTTCTAGGACGTTCATGGGGCGTTTGAAGATGTTCGTGAGACGTTCAAGAGATTTTTGAAAATGTTCATAAGACGTTTGCTGACATTCATGAGAGGTTCGAAGACGTTCAGAGACTTTCGAAGACATTTAAGAGATCTTTGACGATATTCATAATACGTTTGAAGACATCGATGAGGGGTTCGACAACGTTTTAGAAATTTAGACAGACATTTACGCAGGGTTTGAAGACGTTCAAGATACTTTCGAATATGTTCAAGAGACTTTCGACGAGATTCATAATACGTTTGAAGACATTCTTGAGGCGTTCGAAGACGCTTAAGAGACTTCCAAGACATTCACGAAAGGTGCGAAGACGTTCAGAGACTTTCGAAGACATTCAAGAGATGTTTGACACTATTTATAATACGTTTGAAGACATCGATGAAGGGTTCGACGACGTTTTAGAGACTTTCAAGGACATTCACAACGCGTTTGAAGACGTTCAAAAAACTTTCGAATACGTTCTAGAGACTTTCGACAACATTCATAATACGTTTGAAGACATTCATGAGGGGATCGAAGACGCTTAAGAGACTTTCATAGACATTCACGAGTGGTTCGAAGACGTTCAGAGATCTTCGACGACATCCATATACCGAAGACTTTCATGACGTTTGAGGTTCGCTGGAATTGTTTGGGTTTGTATGGGATTTTCACCCAAACAAACTCACACAATTCCTGCAAAACTGTGAAAATCCCGAACAAACCCGAACAATTCCAGCGAAACTCAAACGTCATGAAAGTCTTCGGTATCTGAATGTCGTCGAAGATCGTATTATGAATGTCGTCGAAGATCTCTGAACGTCTTCGAAAACCTCTTGAACGACTTCAAACCTCTCGCGAATGTCTTTGAAAGTCTCTTAAGCGTCTTCTAACCCCTCATGAATGTCGTCAAACGTATAATGGATGTCGTCGAAAGTCTCCAGAACGTATTCGCAAGTTTCTTGAACGTCTTCAAACGTTTTGTGAATGTCTTCGAAATTCTCTAATACGTTGTCGAACCCGTCATCGATGTCTTCAAACGTATTATGAATATCGTCAAAGATCTCTTGAATGTCTTCGAAAGTCTCTGAACGTCTCGGCACCTCTCGTGAATGTCTTTGAAAGTCTCTTAAGCGTCTTCGAACGCCTCATGAATATCTTCAAACGTATTATGAATGTCGTCGAAAGTCTCTTGAACGTCTTCGAACCCCTCGTGAACGTCTTGAAACCCTTCGTGAATGTCTATAAAATCCCTCATCGATGTCTTCAAACGTATTATGAATATCGTCAAAGATCCCTTGAATATCTTCGGAAATCTCTGAACGTCTTCGCACCTCTCGTGAATGTCTTTGAAAGTACCTCAAGTGGAATGTCTTCAAACGTATGATGAATGTCGTCGAAAATCTCTAGAACATATTCGAAAGTATCTTGAACGTCTTCAAACCCTTCGTGAATGTCTGTGAAAGTTTCTAAAACGACGTCGAACCCCTCATCAATGTCTTCAAACGTATAATGAATACCGTCAAAGATCCCTTGAATGTGTTCGAAAGTCTCTGAACGTCGTCGAACCTCTCGTGAATGTCTTCAAACGTCTTATGAACATTTTCGAAAGTCTCTTGAACTTCTCACGAACATCTTCAAACGCCCCATGAACGTCCTAGAAAGTCTCTTGAAACTCTTTGAACCTCCTCATGCATGTCTTCAATCGTCTTATGCATATTTTCGGGAGTCTCCTGAATGTCATCAAAGATCTTATGAATGTCATCAGACAAACCCCTCGTGAATGTCTTTGGAAGTCTCTCTTAAGCGTCTTCGAACCCCTTATGAATGTTTTCAAACATATTATGAATGTCGTCGAAAGTCTCTTGAACGTATTGGAAAGTTTCTTGAACGTCTTCAAACTCCTCGTGAATGTCTTTGAAAGTCTCTTAAACGTCTTCGAACCCCTCGTCGATGTCTTCAAACGTATTATGAATATCGTCACAGATCTGTTGAACGTATTCGAACCTCTCATGAATGTCTTCAAACGTGTTATGAACATTTTCGAAAGTCTCTTGAACGTCCCACGAATATCTTCAAACGTCTTATGAACGCCGTAAAAAGTCGCTTGGAACTCTTTGAACCCCTTATGCATGTTTTTTTCGTGGAACGCGGGTACGAGGAGATGAATAGAGTGAATAAACACATGGGATTATAAGAGGTCCGTTTTTTTATTTACAGAAAATAATAAATTCATTCTTACACGATTCAATATTTACAACAACAAACATAATTTCAACAAGTTTTACATCGAGTGAACAAAGCATATACATAATTTTCACGTGTTTTATACATCAATATTCACAAAAATGTGTACAATTTGACAAAAAAAAATCAACGTAAAAAACAATTTACATCATATTTTACGACGGTATTCTATAATGCCCCATGGTAGGCTATCAGAGGTCCCAGGTATGATATTCCGCTTATCGTCATGAGGGCTCAGAGCAATTTTCTTCTCACGAATGGTATAGACCTTATGCAACTTTGATCGAATGCACGTTTGACTACGCTCCATTTCAACTTCTTCCTTCAAGTATCGACCACAATCGTCAAACGAGATTGTCCTAGCCACAACGCTACTCTTGACACCTTTAACTTTTTTCGTGTCCTTCTTACCCTCGACACGTGTCGCGTACATTTTCGATCGAAGTCCAATAAATTCGGTCATAATTGCTCCATTAGATTCGTCCTTCATCAGACCGGGTACCTTCTTGTTGACGAGGGGTATATCATACCTATTGTCCGCTGAATAATCGCTTGTATCGAATTTTGAAATGTCGCTTTCGCTGGATCAAACTACTCCATGTACTTGTTATTGGCATGTGCATATCGGTTCGAGCATTCAATCAGACCACCGCGTATACCCCGCTCAACGAAAAAAACCATGTCGACGTCAGTTAGTAATTCAAACTTGACGTTCGAGTGTTTTAACATAGCATCCCAGGTATATCGGGGCAATGTGTAGTAATACGCGGAATCTAGGCCATAGCTCTCAACACATGCATTTCGAAAGTTTTTGAAAATATCGGCTAATAACAAGACATCTGTCTTCAACTACAAATCGCTATAGTCGCCCAGCGTTCGAATGGAGAACCGCTCCCAAACGTTCTCAGCATGTGATTACTCGCTCTCACACACTGTAGCATCTGTCAGGTAACTGTAAAATGCGTTACATGGTGGAAGGCAAGTGTCGTCTAGCTTGGTCACGTCATGAATATATTCATAAGGGAAGACCTCTTCTCGCGTTAGAAAATTGAAATCGTCTGTCGAGAGAGTTGGGAATTGCGTGCGTAACATTTTGAGTTTGTCCTCGGTCAAGAATGATGCTAATTTGTCGAGACTGGTGATGAGGAATTTGTATGAGTCGATAAAGCGCAATTGGATCTTGTGTTTTGAATCGTCTGTAATTTCTACACGCTTTGTAAAGGAGATGTATTTCTCCTTTGTGATTGGAAGCAGATCGGTTCTTCCTTCGAACGCTGTGGCTACTTCCTTGATTATAAAATGCGCATCATCACCGGATAAATTGTGGAAAACTACTCGAATGAAAAATGACTGTTTGTAATTCAAGTTGCAGTTAGAATGGGCAGGACCTCTATAGCGCCCAGTCAGATGGCAATGATCTCGAGCACGTACATCATCTTGCGCCAATGGTTTCTCACATCTGTGACATTGAGTGATTGCTGAACTGGAGCCACTTATTGATGTCATCTGGTCGTCAAATTGCACAGTCATTTATTGCTCCACAATCAACCTCATATGAATGCAATTTTTCTACTGATCCGAAGTAATGAAAACACCGGCAAAAGATGGGGATTTTTTTCACTCGATAGATATATATAATTATGTATTAATAATGTTAAATTCACACACCGATCGCATTTAAATTTGTTATGCTCCTTTTTGGTCAGTTGCGCCCTCGCGAGTCTCGACAGCTTCTTGATCCATACAATATGCCCCACATTCTTGTCCTCAGTATCCTGCAAATTGATGTGCTTTTCCTTCTTTGTGTTGAGTGACTCGTATCGGGACAATGTCCTTTTTGGTGGTGGTGGTAAACACGTTGATCGATACATTGTTTCGAAGTTCAAATTTTTTCATTTGATGTATGGTCACCGGGACTTTGATATCCTTCAGATTCAGTACTTTCGAATAATGAGGGTAGGAAGATGGACGGGGATTGTGCTGTTCAGCTGGGTATAGAGCAGCGACAACTGACCAGGCGAAACATGCGTTATCGTTGGGTTTGACGTTAACCACAGCCCTCTTCATCATTATTTCCCGCTGCAATGATATAGAGCACCCGGCACGCATCGGATTATACTTATTCACATTTATCACGAGGTTAAGTACTTTCTGCAGAGCCCAGCCACTATCACGTTCTTGAAATTCATCGAATAATGTTAAAGTGGGCTCCATACCATGCTGTTCATACCACACGTTCAAATCGCTTGTGATAAATAGTTCACAGTTTCGCGTGTTGACACTTTTATTCGCATGTTTGTCACCACTCTCGAATTCACCATTAAACACTGTATTAATTTTGATGCTGTTGTGCTTGCCGATAATATTTTGCACATGATGGAGCACTAGAACGCGAGCATCATTTAGAAAGTGTTTCGGCTCTACGTGGCTGCGTTTGATGACGGAACCAGTCAATATCCGACTCTCGAAGGATGTTTCAATCTCCTGCCAGATTAACTCATGATGCCCTGCGCCCGTGTGTATGAAACGACTCCGCACAGAATTTCTCAATCCTTCCAGCGGGCTATTTGGACTATTAGGGACTGTTGATGTTCAATTGATAATCGCGGGCGCTTAATTCGGCTTTGCGATTCTAGCCCTTCGATGAGCTCGACGCATCGTTGCTCCCACGCAGCAAAATCTTCGAACGAGCGTAAAAGCGCGGCTCGGTCATGCAAGATTTGCTCCATGTTTACGAGTTGGAAAAACATTCACGATGTTAACAGACTGACTGCTTCATGCAAAGTGCGGCCAAATTTGAGCAGAGCGGATCATTAAAAAGGCTCTTCCTTCGGGAAAAAAAATGTGGCCCTCCATCTCGAGACCACATAGTTTTCCGATAACGCGTCGGTGTAGATTGCTCGAGGAACATGAGACAAAAAAGAGGAAGTCAGAATGCATCGGGTCAAAAGATTTTATGGGCCCTGCAGCTGAAGTGGTTCATCCGCGGTCACCGCCTTTAATGATAGATCCCTAATGTTGGTAGTTTTTCCTAGAAATCCTGATTTGTTAGGACCTGTCTAAAGTGTTAGCGAGACTCGTGACAGGTTGGGACACGCATACAAACATTTGAGCACAGCAGATCCATATGGCTCACCCTAAAAGAAAAAAAAATTTCGGATACGAACTTGACGTTATATTTCGGAATGCAACCGAGATGTGTTGACACTTTGTTTTTCAAGAGTGCAACTGTGCTCAAGTGGTCCATCCGCAGTCAAAACCAGTGACGATAGATCGTCATAACCCTCCCACTCAATTTTTCAAACTTCTCCCCCACTTATCCTATCATGAAATACAAGTTCGAACACGTTCGAAGAACACCTGCTTAACTGGATGCACTGCGCACACACTCGCACATGTGAACATCTTAATGTTATATTTTGAAATGGAGACCTCGATGAGACTTTTCAAGAGTGCAGCTGTGCTCAAGTGGTCCAGCCGCGGTCACGGCCTTTGATGATAGATCCCTCAAGTTGATCGTTTTTCCTAGAAATGCTGACTTGTCAGAACCTGTCTAAATTGCTGGCGAGGCTCGTAATAGGAGTGGACACGCATAGAAACATTTGAGCGCACCAGATCCATATGGCTCCCCCTACAAACAAAAAATATTTTTCGGATGCGAACATCTTGACGTTATATTTCGGAATGCAACCGAGATGTATCGGAGTTTTTTTTTTCAAGAGTGCAGCTGTGCTCAAGTGGTTCACCCGCAGTCAAAACTAGTGAAGATAGATCGTCATAACCCTCCCACTCACTTTTTCAAACTTCTCCCCCACTTTTCCAATCATGAAAAACAAGTTCAAACACGTTCGAAGATCACCTGCTTGGTTGGTTGCACTGCGTACTTACTCGCACATGTGAACATCTTGATGTTATATTTCGAAATGGAGACCTCGATGAGACTTTTTAAGAATACAGCTGTGCTCAAGTGGTCCATCCGCGGTCACCGCCCCTGATAATAGATCCTTTAGGTTGATAGTTTTTCCTAGAAATCCTGACTTGTCACGACCTGTCTAAAGTGTTGGCAAGACTCGTGACAGAAGTGGACAAACATACAAACGTTTTAAGGATTTTGGAAACGAAACCAAGGCACCACACCTTCTGTCATAAATCAGGGGGCTTTGAAAAGCCGCCCTTCACGTAACACATAGCGTCTTCAAATTGCAGAAATTTATCTACCCACATATTGTCATCACACAAGATATTTATAAACTGTTATGGGATTATAAAATGTGAATATTATTGATAAACTATTGTTTCATTGTGCTTTGATTAAAATAATTATTTTACCCCCCCCCCCCCCCCCCAACACTCGTCGACGGCGGCTTCCCTCTCTCAGTAGTCACTCTTCGAACCACATGGCCACCCCTTCCACCGAGGCCCCTCTGTGACGTCACACGTGCCGGCGACCCCTCCCCTTTCCGCCGTAGCCCCGCACTTGGCTTCCTCGCGCTGGACACCCCCACCCCGCTCCCCCCTGAGATGCCTGGCTTAGAATCCTCCTAGTACATCTACTTGTGTGTATATATATATGTAATTCCTGTCTCAATATCAATATCGGAGAGGCTCAGTTCTAGCTATACCTATGTATGTGATATCGCTCTCCGCTTTGTGCGGACCTTCGTCTAACTAACGCGATAGCTCCCTTATCGCTTACATTAATATATCACGCTTACTTTACTTACCATCGTATGGGGCCGGTCGCCAAAGCTTACTAGGAGTTTCGCTGCTCGACATAGCGTTCACGTTTTTTTTCTCTGCGGTAATCTTGCATGTTTCTTCGCTAAAGTTTTCCACCATGGATGGAATGTACAATTTGTACAGATTGTCTTCGATACTGATCGACTATGTCTGAGGCGTGGTAAAATTTAAATGGCGAAATTTAAACACTATCCAAAAATCAGTATTCTACGATCCCACACACACAACTCGAAATGCCCCGCGCGCACAGCAGTATTCCACGCATCCCATGATTCCAAAGGCACAGCTGAGGTGCCCGGCGCCCATACCAGTATTCCCCGCACCCCGCCATTCTACACGCACACCCCTCATAGATGCCCCGACCCCACACCGGTATTCTGCGCATCCCACGATTCCATAGGCACACCCGAGATGGCCCGCGCCTGTACCTGTATATCACACACCCTACGATTCCACATGCACACCCGAGGTGCTTCGTGCCCGCACCAGTATTCCACGCACCTTATAATTTTATACGCACATCCGAGGTGCCCCGCGTTCACACCAATATTGCACGCAACGTACGGTTCTATTTTGCCTCGGGTGTACGTGTGAAATCGTGAGGTGCGTGGAGTCTTGAAACAGGCCCAGAAACGTAGATTGCGTTTTTTTCTCAGTTCATTTTTTGTAAAAAAAAAATTCAGCGGACAATCCTTTTTCATGGTTCTTTTTTTAATTCTCAATTTTATTTCGGTATTTTTGTAATCAACGTTTTTTGGGTTTTGAAAATATTTTTTTGTTTTTTGTTTTTCCGATAATTTTTTATTTTTCGAAGTTTTTCTATTGTCCATGCCCTAATTTGTTGCGATAGTTGCTCTGTGGGCGGCTTGAAACACTTCACTTACCTGCATAAGTGCGCTTTATGTCCTTCAATAGCTCTGAAAATGCATCTTTTTGCGAATATTTTACGTTCCATTTCCATAGACGAAGATCCGCACAAAGCAGAGAGCGCGATCACATATATAGGTACAGCCATAATCGATCCTGTTCAGTATAGATATACAGAGGGTAATACAAATATTTGTACACGGAGTCTTTGTCAAATTATCCTACGAAAAAAATGAAATGCTCTATTAAGTATCTGTGGTCGATAGCTTATCCTAAATATACAAGATGTCTGATTAAAAAAATCTTGGGTAAACACGAACAAATAAATAAAGCTAAATTAACAACAGTTTCGTGTAAGATGTACAAATACTGTTTTTACCGACTCTAGTAGGAACGTAGTAAAATAAATATCTTTCAAAATTCTATATCTCGAAAACGATTTCTCGTCGCCAAAAATCCTTTTAGAGGTTTTCTTAGAATATTAAAAGGAAGGTCTGTGCTAAATTTCAGCTCGATCAAAGGGAAGAGCTTTTTGAAACCTTATCCGAATTTCCACTGCTCTGCTTCTTCTAGCAACTCATTTTTTATCCTGGTCATTTGATCACACCTGCAAAGTAGGAGTGCGATTTCCAGTCGTATCTCTTCCCTTAATAACCTCATCCTTTCTGCTATTTTATTTTGTATCCTGAGTTGCACGTCTTTTATCTGTTCCCCCGTCAGTGAGGCAAGCTCTTGTGTTCCTTTATCTCCGTCTGCTGCTAGACCCTTCCTTGGTTCCCGCTCTCAGCGCTCGGGGTTGATGTGGATAATCTCTGCACGAACACTGTCTTCCTCCAGTGTTCCGTCCTTATTTCCATTTTCTACTTCTTTGCACGGAGTTTGTTTCAATGTACTCCTAGGAGCAAAGGTTTCCTCCCGATTGTTGTTATCCTTGACCGTCTCGGCCAAGAAACGCTCTGCAGCGTGATCCAGAATAGGTGTAGCAGCGGGAAATCTCGGGTTAAACAGGTCACTCTGAAGATTTCTACTTAGCCGATATTGATCGTGTCATTAAATGGGAAGCATTAGAAAATAGGCGTTCGATTTTCAAAACAAAAACGCTTGAATCCGGCATGACGGACTATAGGATAGGGCGGAAGATCAGGCAAAAGGCTACGTAGCCGTAGCTGATGTCAGGAAGGTTATGCGAAAGAGCAGCGTTTGATAGATGCCGGTGCGGATGATCTGACGTTTTGCGAATCAGTCGCTACGGTTGCCTGTCAGCCGATTCGGTTCGAGACTCGTGACAAGATTTGACGTTTCACGTGTCGTCTACTATTACTCGGCGTATTGCGTGCCAAAGCGTAAAGCGCGCTGAAATTGATGAGATTTAAACATTTTACCGGTATTATCCATTGAGTGTGCTTGTTATTTTTGTTTTCCCAAGAAAGAAGAATTAACAAAATCAGCAAATACTCAATAGACCTCGAATTTCATAATACCAAGCGATTTTTATTGCGTATCGAAATAAAAACAATAAGTAAATTTTTATTACCAAACTCTCAATAATTTGACACCAAATTTTCGAGGTTTGGACATTTTGCGGATTTCTCATGCGACCACTCCGTCTTGTATCATGCTCGGATTTATCTCCAAGAATACATTATTCTAAGAGCATTTCAACGCAAAGTGTGTTCGAGCTGGGTTAGGAAATACGAGGACAAGCTTCGAATTTCCTCATTTAGAGAGACGAAACCAGCTCAGAAAGACTAAAATTGATATGTTTTTTGAGGGTTTAAACACGATGAGAACATGTTCACCGCCTGAGATACGATTTTACACGTCCTGATACGCATTGATTCCGGAAATAGAAAAGCGTCAGGACTTTGTTTGTGGATCATTATAAGAATATTAGAATACCAGCGTAGTCCAATACGTTGAAAATTGCGCATCGGGCATCATTTTCTTAATCGAACATGAAATCGACTACTGCCATGTCGAAGATGGTCGAACGACTTTGAATCGACGTTGATTACATCTTCATCGCGTAAACGATGGTCCTGTTGTCGTATCGGCAGCTTGCAACAACGCACGACCTGTCCGCTCACTGTCACCGGAAATAAGATAAAATCGAGGACGAATTTGAGCGTATCATTTGAGAAATGTCTGACGGAGGCTCTGAAAGGCATTCAGGGCATTGATTTTATCTTTGCTCGCTTGGTATCAGCTGCTAGTCGCACGTGCTGCGTTTCAACGATGCACCAGGCACTTCTCGTAAACCGTTTACTTGATTGAAGATAAAAGCAATGACTGCCATGACAGGGACGGTCGAACGACGTTGCAAATTCTGACCACAAATAAAATGAATCAATAAGTAAAATTCTTTGATATAGTTGCGTGAATTTCGACATCTGAAATTACGCCGGTGTTTTAACATTTCTAAGAGAAACCACAAACAAAGTCGCAACTTCGCAAGTCGCTTTTGGATTTTCGGAATCAATCCGTATCAGGACGTGAAAAATCGTATTGTAGGCGGTGAAGATCTTCTCATCCTGTTTAAATCCTTAAAAAAACGTCCTATCAATTTTCGTCTTCGGAACCGACTGGTTTCATTTCTCGGATAAATCCGAGTATGATATAAGACGGAGTTGTCAAATGTGAAATAGAATCCGAAAAAGACCGAAAAGATTTGGGTAATGAAAATTCTCATATTATTTTTTCTCAATAGGCAACAAAGTCGCTTGGTATTAGAAACGTTGAGGATCATTGAGTATTTATTGATTTTGGTAATTTTTATTCCTTAAGAAAACATAAATATCAGGCAAATTCTTCATAATTTTGCACGCACTATGCCGAGCGATAGGAGACGATACGTAAACGGTCAAATGGAGCGTCATGTCACGAGTATCGAACCGGATTGGTTGAACCACAGCGAATGATTCGCGAAACGGCCTTTCAAGGGGTCTACCTCTTTCTGTTTTCTCCTTTACCGATCGGTCTTTGCAGCACTGTCATCTGCCTGCGGACTCCCTACCTCACACCAATCCCTCGTTCTAAGCACCTGTACATTCTCCCCGCCTATCCTGTTTCCTCCTGGCCTTCCATTCCCGCTTTATTTACACCCAACCTCACTCAATGACTGCACTCGTTATTCCTCTTCTGACACATCAAAGGTGCTTCGCTTGCATATTTTTATTCTATAAATTATTTTATGCATTTCATCAATTTCATTTACTTATTAGATTTGCTATAAGCGAATCATCAGCGAGTACATATCGATTTAATATATGATCGAATCAGTGCCCATACTGTCGCGGTGGTGAATTTATTTGAATATATTTATCTTACGCCTCTTTTATTTCCTCGGGCAACGTCGCACGTTTGATGCGCGCCAATGGCTCCGTTATGTACGCCGGCATTGCGACACACGCTGTACCTTCCATTATTCTGACTCGGTGGCCTTATTTTCCCGCGGTCATCGTCCGATATAAGGGGAATGCGACTATGCAAATATTTTGTACGTAACAATATACCATAATTACAGTTTCATATTTTTACTTTTTTTATAATTCCATTATTGAATTATTTTATAGTCGTCGTAGTAGTAGTTTATTCCATATGTACATCCTGCCGTGCCTCTACAACCTCCCGTCCGTTCTTCGGTTTTCTTTTTACATTATAGTCTTTTAGAACGGTCCATCTATTTTTTGCCGCTCTTCACTTTCCATGGTTCCACTTATTCCTATTCTTATTTTTTATTTCTTATTACTAACAGCCTTCTTGTCCTCTCTCATGTACCCTCTTTCTCGCTAGCTTCTCAAACTGTCTTACTAGCTCGCATATTTATTTAACTGTTTCCTTTTCTCGTAGAGGCTTGATCGATCCCGTTGCTATCCCGCCCTCCTGTCGTTTCGCCTATTGTTGAATTTTTTTGTCGCTTTATCCTCAATTCTCGACTTTGCCTACTCACATTCCCATACGTGCGCCAGTGTTTCTTCTTCTCTACTGCACCCTCTGCATCTCGTATTTTTTCTCCTTCTCCTTCCCCACAATTCCACAACTCATTCGTGCCCATATTTCCCCGACTCTTCCCTTTATAGTTTCTCTCTCCTGGTATTCTTCCACAGCCCCTCCCTCTTTTTTGTGTCACTATAGTCGATGCAGTAGCCTGATCTCTGAATTTTCTTCGAGTTCTTCTGTATTGCCTGATCTGTCATGTTTCACTGTCCTTTCTGTTCTTTTTGTCTTCATCGCCCGTTCCTCTTTGCTACTCTTCCTCAGTGGATCTCTTATGTGTCCCTCTCGTGCCTGGTTCATCGCTTCAACACTCCTCTCTCCCATTTGGTCGCGTTCCCGTGTTACGTCTCTCTTGCCGCTTTCCTCAGACACTTCTTTGGCCAACGCTCCTCTTTAGCTCCCATCGTCTTGCCTATATAGTCGGCCGCTCGTTTTTCGATCTCACCGTGTTTTTATAATTTTATAATTTTATGTTTATCAAGTATATTTAGATTTTCGTGTACAAAAATACGATGCTTGTGAGTAACATTTTTCTCTCATTGCCAATTCAGTCATCTTTACTTGATTCCTTTCTAAATGCTTCCGCTTATTTTTCCCATTCTAATTTAATTGAAAAAATGTATCGTTATTTTCAACGTTATAAAATCATGCTTATAGATATTTCAAGTTTCAATCGATTTTTCACTGAGTAATACTATTCTTTGTGCATTTCAGAATTCAATTCGTTGTGAATTTTATTTTGTTTTTTTTTTTAATGTAGAATTCTAATTATTTTCAACCCATTAAGGGTTGAAAAGGACGTTGAAGGTGTTTCGATAACATTGATTCTTTCAAAAAAGAAAATAGCCTTAAGTGGTAAAAAAACCTCAAAAGACGTAATGGAAAACCTTTTTTGTAACCTATGATGTAATGGAAATCCTTTTTGCGGCGAATAAAATCAAATTGAGGAGTATGTATATAGGGTGGACCTTTTACCGTGACCATCCAAGATATGTCCGTTGCCTTTAGAGTGAGTAAAAAATGTCGGGAGGTAATTTGATTGATTTTGAAGGGCTGATACAGTAGTGAAAAGTTCACTTTTATCAAGGTCATAGTTTTTGCGTTCTCAAGGTCATCAATGGTTTTTCAAATGGGAACATGTTTTCGTTTATTAAAACGTTATAGCTAATATTCAGACGAATCCAACGACCTATGATATTGTGACCTTTAAATGATTTTTCACCAAAATACACGTGTAAAACGGGAAATCGTGATGGTGTTGACAACAAGAATATCCGAATAATGTAATTGAATTTTTTGTGCAGCAAATTTATTGTAACAAATGTACGAAGTGATGGCCATTAACCTCGACACATTTTGGAAGACGTTGGAAGAATGATTCTCTTGACCTTCAAATAGTTTCTAGTGTGATAGCGGCGCAGGTTATCCAATGGATACAATAACGACAATAGCCCGAGATGTTTCTGATGTTTGTGAATACTGGCATTGTAACGTAGGAAAAATGTAGTGGAGTGAATAATGTTTACCATCTACCAATATTAGAATCAGTAGACAAGTGCATCCATCCAAAGTAACATGTAGTAACCTTATCGAAAATTGTATTGTACAGTCAAGCAGAGAAAGTCGAACATGCGAGAACGAATTACACGAGTCTGCGCCGCTATCATCCCAGAAACGATTCGAAGGTCAAGAGAGTCATTCATCTGACATCTTCAAAAATGTGTCGAGGTTAATGGCCGTCACTTCGACGAACAGTTGATGCAATAACTTTCCCGCACAACAAATTCAATCACATTATTCGGATATTCTTATTGTCAATACGACTTCCCGTTTTTACACGTGTATTTTAGTGAAAAATCATTTCAAGGTCATGATATTATAGGTCGTTGGATTCGTCTGAATATCAGCTACAACGTTTTAATAAAAAAAGAACACGTTCCCATTTGAAAAACCATTGACGACCTTAAGAACGCAAAAACTGTGACCTTGTGAAAAATGAATTTTTCACCACTGTATCAGCCCTTCGAAATCAATCAAATTACCTCATGACATTTTTTTTGTCATTCTAAAGGCAACGGACATGTATGGGGTGGTCACATTAAATGGTACACCCTTTAGAAGTCTATAGATTAGAGGCTCGGACCGCTTCGAAATTTTTTACCCCAATTTTGACCAAGCGATGCAAGCAATAGTGATTAAATGTATTGTGTCCATGCGATATTGTTCAAAAAGACCCTGACGGTGCACATTTCGGCAAATTTTGAAAAAAAAAACAATATCGATTGTTGTTACTATAAGATGAATTGTGAATTACTAATTGAAGCACTAAATTCAGGCACATACTTGTTAGACGTTCGACAGTAAGAAAACATATTTTACGCAATGCTTCAACTGATTTCATAGAATTGTGATGGAGAATTTGGAATTTTCAGTTTTTTTACATAAAACTAGCAAATTGTACCAACGAAGCTCGAAATATTGTCGACAATCCTGAAAATCTAGTGCATTTGTGTCCCACTCACACGCGCACACACACGCGCGCACGCTCGCGGGCTCGCAGTAACCGGCGCCTACTGGGTAGTATGAGTAGCAGAAGGTTGCTGCAACATCTAGTGGTAGTTTGCCGCGGTTCGTAGCAAAAACTACGAGTTCCACAACACCGTCGTGACGGTGTCGAAATCTCGCAGCATCTAATACATGCCGTAGCCCTGGCCCCATCCTAGAATAACCTCAGCTTCGGGTAAGAAAATCTATTTCCTTGGGAAGCCCCAGCATTGCGCTGGAAGTCCAACCTCGAAAATGGAGTCAACGTGGTGATTGCTAGTTAGGGAACTCTAAACAACATCCGATCGATTGTCATTAGGACGATCTATCGCCATACTACACGTCCCACGCACAAATACTCGGAGTGTGCAGTCCGAGAAGTGCCGATCGCGCTTCGCTGCACAAGAGGGAAATTCTAAACCAGCTTCTCTGTTTCTTGGTCCTCCTCGCCTGGCACCGAGGAGGTCAGCCGTCCCTCCGGACGGCCCCGCTATGCGCTCTCGAGGAGAATAAATCGTCTTCGAGCTCGCGCATTACTATAAACGCTAGCCTCTCTAGCGCGTGAGCGACACGGCGTGGCACCCGTGCGCTTAGTTGCATTTTAGCAACCTGTGCCAACTGGTAGTATCGCCATATAAACCGATTCCAAGTAAATTCAGCGGGCCATCGCATTCTCTTTCCAGAAGCGATCCCGAAACCGGCGTGACGCGTACACGATGACGCTCGCGGACTGTGCGAGTGCGAGCGAGAGAGTGAAAGGAAAAGAGAGAGACCGCGGGCGCGGAGCCGCGTGCGCGCAACACCTCGCATGACCCTTCCTATCCTTGTCGCTCCAACAACGACAGCGCTTCTCGCCGACCGTTCCAGATCCCTATAAACGTCGCCACACCTGACCAAGAATATTAAACTCACCGAATTAACACACTAACAATGATAAATGTTCATCCACCTATTAATATCAAATACGACAATCCACCACATCAAATGCCGATGATGACGGATTGAGACAGGCGTCTCTGAGACCCTCTTACCACTGAGGCATCTCCAAAAGAACCCCTCAAAATCCTTATCATCATTCACGGCACATAAAATCGTACATCGCCCTTCAGGAGGCTACGGGAACCCCGCACTTTCAAACGGCAAAATATTTGCCGGATAACCTCGTTTTCGTCTAAATCCGCATAAAGGGTTTCCCGAAAACGAAATAAAACTTTCGCAAACTCACGAAACGTTTCAATATATATATATATATATATATATATATATATATATATATATATATATATATATATATATATATATATATATATATATATATATATATATATATATATATATTAGCGTGATTAAAAGAATCGACAATTTTGTTTTCAAATTCCTCTATTCAGTAGTTGCAGTAAGGAACAATAAGACGCCTGAGCATAGTATTAATATTTAGAGGTTCCGCGACGCGATTTTCTATTTCCCGTGCTAATAACATAGATAACATTTTGCTTGCAACTTTTGAATTTTACAACTCGCTAACGGGTAAATGTACAACAATGCCGAAAACCGGTTTTTGTGGAGCATTGAATGCTCTATAAAAGCTCATTGATTTATGATAAAACCGCTCTTTTGAAAGTTTATCAAGCTCAAAGTCGAATTTATAGTGAATTTCAAGATTTGTTTAGTTTTCTGGTGAAACTATTAGACTTATCACAAAATGTCGTGGAACCTTTTATTCTAGATCATTTCATTTATTATAAAATCATTTTACTGTGGTCTGAGCACGGAAGTTATAAGGAAAGGTGGGATTTTTTAAAGAAATGTTATGGTAATAAATGACGTTGCAGAACGTGGTATTGCGTTAATAGAAGAACATAATAATTGTTGAGCATTGTTGTACGTTCACCCGTTAACGAGTTATAAAATTCAAAAGTGGGAAGTAAAGTTTTCTGAAGGTTCTTAGCATGGGGAATAGAAAATCGCAATTACGAACCTCTGAATATCAATATTAATGGCTCGCATTTCGAAAGGCGTCTTATTTCACCTTGCTACAGCTACTGAACAGGGGGATATGAAAAAGTCGATTTTTTAAAATCACACTAATATATATGTATGTTTATGAGCGTGATTGTGAGCGGATGATCATTATTATCTTCAAAAAAATATGCAATATCGATTGCAGACCCGATGATAACCGAGTTTTGTAACACGCTTAAGCATGTAAACGACTTACCGAGTGTGAGAAGTGAGGTGACTCCGAGGGTGACTCTTGCCGGTATAGCTTCGGGCTTTATCCAAAATGCGATCCATGACATTACGACGATTAGGGCCGACGGTATGTAAGTGTGAAATAAATGATAGCCGAGTCGTCGACGTAGATTAAAAACGATCTGTATGCAGGTGAAATTTCCAGTTGAATATTCGATTGTGCAGTCAGTCGTGTAGTTGTTTGATATATCGAGCTGAGGCAATTCGATCTCCGGATTAACGACCAATGGATCGGTCATGTTCCAAATGAATACAAGATCTTGCGTCGTGTGTGACACTGGTAACACAAAGAAAAAGAAACAAATATTCAGGACCACAGCGAACGGAAATTATTTATTCGCTTAAAACTTGATATCTAAATAAGTGAAAGATTCAATTATTTTATAAAAATACATTTAAGTTTAATAAATTTGCGACATATATGGATATCTCTATAACCTTTTCATAAAATAATTACGATAATTCAGTTCAGGTAAAACAGTAGGTTTAATCGATTTCAATTCGACAGATATTTGCCTCTTATCTATCTGATATTTTTCTATTACTTATCTGTTATTTAACTAATATTTATTTGATGTTTATCACTTATTTACCTGTTATTCCTCTCTTCTTTTTCCGACATTCATTCAATATTTATCCTATATTGATCTCTTATTTATACAATATTAATCTGACATACGATCTGATATTATTTATCTGATATATTTGTCTGATATTGATTGAAATACGTAGCATTTTCATCGTGCATGCAAATGTGAACTCAGATATACTCAGGAGCTTCAAAGAGAAAAACTACATTAATAACAGAATATTAACTTTTCCATTGCGAAATATGGTATGAAATGAATGGAAATGATGCAAACAAAGATACTAGGACGTAACGATGTTTAGTCGTTCAGAAAATGGAGATAAAAACGCACTACAGATTTAACTAAAAGTACATAAGTGTGACGGTCGATCGGATGATTAAGGCAGGATTCTACTTTGAAACTTTGAAAAAAAATTTTTTTTACATTTTTCGAAAGTAAATATGTTCAAGAATGTTCGGTCAAAATTTTATAAAGTTCCAAGCAGTCTAACTATCCTTTTTCGCCTTTCGAACGCACCTACCTGGGCGCGCTATTGTGACCCGCCCGGCGCGCGGCCCGGATCAGCCGTCTACCTGGCTTTGTTCGCTAAGACAGATGTTCCCTTATCGTAAACCTTTATACCTATATATGCTTATTAACCAAAGTACATACCTTTGCTTCTCTATATTACCCTTCCTTTATAATTTTCCCTTCGCTTTATAATTCCGGAGTGGAGAATCATTCGTGATTTGGAGTTCGAACGTGAAGCATCTATCTGTTCGTAATGAATACGAAGAAAGTGTATCGTGCACAGAAAAGTTCTAGTCGTCCATCTAGAACTAGAAAACGTTCTTTTCACTGAAACAGATTTACTGACGAAGGAAGTACGAGCAACACGAGTTCGTCAGCAGCAAAATTGAAAAAATCGAACGATCCGAGTTTTGATGTGAAAGTTGATAATACTGGTGGTTATTCTTTTATTCATTTTTTCTCCGTATTCTCAATGCTCTCACAGTGGGCAGTGTGTTCTGTTTGCCATGTACAAATGAAATTTTCGCAATATCGGATGCGAGGCCTTGGTTTCAAAGTGTGCGTTACTTGTGGCTGTGGAGACAGGTACATCGATTCGTGTCCGATGATCGGCCATGGATATGAAATAAATCGTTGACTCGTATTTGTGTTTCATATGCTTGGTATTGGCCTTCAAGGGATACAGATATTTTGTGGACTGATGGAATTACAGACAACTCTCAATATAAAAATGTATTATGAAATCTTAGACAACATCAAAATCGCGGTCAAAAGTGTATTCGATCTAGTTCAACGCAAGGCGATCGATGGAGAAAAAACGTTGAATGTGGAAAAGGGACTTGGTGAAAATCTGACGGTTTCTGGAGACGGATCCTGGGCAAAAAGAGGTTTTAATTCGCTCACTGGTATCGTGTCTTTAATTGGCAAGCACAGCAAAAAAATTCTTGACGTTGCAGTTCGTCGTGAAAAAGCTGGAGTGTGTGCTACATGTTGCCAAAAGAATTTTCAAACGCGCAAGTGATGCGAAGAAAATTTTAACTCAAAGGAGAAAAGCTGGGAGTGCAGAACTGAAGGACGGAGAAAAGAAAACGAAAAAAGTAGCTGCACCGAAGATAGTTGTGAAGAAACCAAAAGTCGTGATTAAAAAAGTGAAGACTGCTGATCTAACTATCAAATTAATGAAAGAGTTATCTGAAAACTACAGTCTCGCAATTCAAAGGAATTCAAATTCAGTAGAAAGCATGCGAAACGAGATCTGGGCCGGCTATTACCCCAAAATATCAACAGACTCCAAACCACAGCATACGTACTGTTCAGACGGCTGGTGCAAGTATAAGAAGGCCGAAGCAAACAACGCTTTAAAAAATTATAAACATCCTCCTGCTCTTGCTAGTGACGTACAGGAGGTGCTGAAGCCGATCTACGAAGATCTAACAAAAACGGAATTACTGGAGAGATGTTTGGGTGGAAACACTCAAAATAACAACGAATGTTTCAACTCTACAGTTTGGGCTATGGCACCGAAACATGTCTTTAATGGCAAAAAAATCGTCAAAATTGCGCGCCTCACTGCTGCCTGCGTTTTTAATGAAGGATTCAGCCCAGTTTTAAAAATAATGGAAGTCATGGGCATTACAATCGGCCCAACCGTCATGCAGTTCGCCACTATGCGCGACCAACATCGCATCGTTCGAGCGAACCGCCGCTCGACTGAGGCTTCTAAGGAGGGCAGAATTAAAAAAAAAAGGCTAAATTAGATGAAAACACCCACCTGGAACACGTCGAAGGCATATTATATGGCCCAGGCATCGCTGATTGAGGGTAAGATAATTTTTTCTACGATTTATCACTCACCAAAACTTTAAACGCGTTTTTCTCGAAACGACATTTTCAAGTACCGTGGTCGTGATAACTCAAAAAGTACTGAACCGATCCTTATGAAATTTGGAACACATATTCTATATGTGTGTACCAACCGAACTAACTACAATCAACTTAAAATTTTGATTAGAACTTTTTTTTTATTGCAAAAAAAGACCCAAAAAAACGCATTTTTTTTCGTATTTTGGCCGCCATTTTGTTAATTTTGCACGTATATAAAATATTCTAGTTAGGTCGGTTCCTGAAGACATACTGAACATAAAACTTTTTGATTTTTTTGTTTCAGACCATCCGTCGGGAAGATTTCACGACCACGGCAACGGTACCTGCTTTTCGAGGCGTTGGCTTTAAACATATTTTACGTGTACAAAAAATGAATAAAATACATTAAAATTTTTTTTTATGTACTTAAAGAGTGTATTTATTGAAAAGTTCAAACCCCATATCGATATCTTTAATAGTATTCTCAGAAAAAATTCACGAAAATAGCGTTTTTTTCATGGTTTCAAAGTAGAATCCTGCCTTAAGCGATGCGTGGTGAGATGGTCGAGAAGGTAAAGAATGAGTATGCGGATCATTGAGTGTTGCATACACGATTGTTTAATGGCGAGTTGCAACTGTCGAGGGAGTGCATGATGTGACGGGTAGGAACTCGGAGATGAACTGACCTCTCTGGGTACAGAGGGTAAAATTATGACTCAAGTGGATCGGTGTAGGAAGGTGGAGGGAATAATACGAAGACCAAAGGGACGAAAAGACAGAGAAATTGTGCCGGCTACACATTGTAGCCGGCATCCGAACGAATTCAACCACGTAACGTAGTATGACCTTCAAATTACCGTTAACTCAGAAATATTAAATCTAAATACATGTTTCGTTGTCTTGTATGCAAGTTGCGCTTTTGTGAGAGTACGAGAATAGAAGTTAACAGGATTGTTCGTGTTATAGGCTGAAGACGGCGCCACTGGCGTGATATAATGCGTCAGTTGTCAATTCGAACTCCTTCCCGTAGGCCGCACAACGCAAGATTGATTTACTTGTGATTTTTTCTTCCAAGTCATCGAACGCTTCTTGACATTCCTCCGTCCATTCGAATTTTTGTGTAGCCTCCAGTTGTTTCGTTAGTAGGAGAGCGATGGTTGCGAAGTTCTCCACGAAGTGTCCACAGAAGTTAACTAGTGCGTGGAATTGGATGATGTTCTTTTTGTTGTATTGGAAACTGGTACTTCTCGTGTCAACTCGAGTCTCGGTCGTTTTCATTGATGACGTGACCAGGTCACTGCTTTCTTCTGGCGAAGCAGGCATTTAGCTGTGTGTAACGTAAGACCAGGATATGATAGTATTCCAGATAGACCTAGTCCATTGCTAGTCCGTAGAATGTATGCTCGTGTTCCATCAGGTCGGTGGCGTAAATGACAATGTCATCCAAATATACGAACAAAGTCGGTACCCTGTCATTCTGAAAGCGTGACGTCCATCAGCCGTTGGAAGGTATCTGGTGCATTTTTTTAAAATCCGAACGGTATTCAATTAAATTTGTAATGACCGTTCGGTGTTGAAAACGCTGTTTTTGTTTTGTCGCGTTAAATATATATCGATTTGGTGGAAAACAGCCGCTTAATCCAGTGCCGAGACGTACCTAATTAATCTAGGCTGTCCGAAATAGTAATTTGGTAATGAGACGTACAGGTCCGTCTCATCAACGAATAATCCCACCACATTTACAAAGAGTTAGCCGATTTCGGGAGACAGAAGAGAAGGGGAAAGAAAAACCGGTAAAATCAGGATAAGCACACTAATTGAATTAGAGGAATACAGAAGAGAGGGGGAAAGAAAAACCGGTCAAAACCAGATAAGCCTACTAATTGAATTAAGGAAGAAGAAACGGTGAAATCAGGATAACCCACTAATCTAATTAAGGGAAGACGGAGAAGAAGGGGAAAGAAAAAGCGGTCAAATCAGAATATAAAAGGACGGAAATTTTGGAGGAATGGCACTCTTTGAATCCCTCGTAGATCGACTAGTACTGCTTGGCAAAGTACATCCCTAGTGGAAGGAAACGCTGAGAACACGGAACGTTGAGAAACAAGAGAAACAAGAAGTCGCGCCTAAAAAGCATTAGAAAGAGCACTTCTTTCACTCCTCGTGGATCGACCAGTAATGCTTGGCAAAGTACATCCCTAGTGGAAGGAAACGCTGAGAACACGGAACGTTGAGAAACAAAAAAAAACGGAGTCGCGCCTAAAAGGCACTAGAAAGCTCTCTTCATTTTTTATTAAAGTGAACTAGTACTGCTGGACCAAGTACATCCCTCGTGGATCGGAAACGTCTGGAACACGGAACGTTCAGGAATAAAAAAAACGAAGAAGAATTGAGATAAATTTATTTTAAAGAGAAAATATTGGAAAATCAAAGAAAAATAAAAAGAGCAATAAGGAAAGTTAACCACTTAAGGGTCGTGGACAATTATCGCAAAATAGATAGGAGAATCATACTAGGAGAAAATACAGTTCGAAAAGGTATTCTAGCGAGCGAGCATTACAGATAGGTATAACGGAAAAATATTAAATTAGGAAAATACAGGAACCATTATATTAGGAGATAAGAAAGCGTACGCTACAGTCATACGAAACACACACACACACACACACGCGCGCGCGCACGTACACACACACACACACACCGGGATCATCGATTAATACGGATCAGGATCGCAGAAAGGACAAGGAGGTATTCCGAAATTACGGGAGCACCGAAATTACGCCAAAAAGGGTCATTCGAGTGCTCGCGGCACATCGCTCGATTAGACTATCGTAGACAGGTAGGTGGCGACATCGTATGCCAAGATCAAGGACCGGGCGATCAATTATCGACGCCCGATAATTGATCGGGAGAGATCATCGATCACCGCTACGCGAAGGGCAGTGCCAGGGTAGGGGAATAGATCTCGACGCGTGACGAGAGAGAGCGCGCGCCGGCGAAAGCACGTCGCAACCTTAGGCCGACAGAAGCCGCAGAAATAGAAGAGAGGGGGAAATCGATATCGATCCATGATAAATGATCCCGCCCGACCTCGTTGTACCATGCGAGTAATGAGTAGTTGACCGACCGAGAAAATATTGCGAAACATACTATAAAACAACACAAACAACACATTACACTCATACATAGCGTTATTTTAGATTATATCGAGCCATAAAAACTGAATAAATCATATTTTTGTTAAAATTACCCAAAACACCTGAGTTTCTATTAATTTCTTCCCTGTTCGAGTCCCCGAACCTATAAATTTATCTGTAACGAATTAAGACCCGTTACAGTAGTAAGTACGCATGAAGAGTTGTTTTCTCGTTAAGTTTCCTAAAATCAATTAACATACGCGCTGGTTTTTTTTACTATCTCGGAACTATCCAAACAGGAGATTTATATGGTGATAGTGATGGTTATATTATTTCTTTTTCAAAAAGATCGTCGACTTGTTTGTCAATGTTGTAATGAAAAGTGAGAGAGTAGGGGACAGGTAGAGAGCGAAGAGAGGGAAGATGGACGGAGGATCACTAGAGGTACCCGATTGTGGCTGATTGGCAGGATATCGGCCGACGGTCATTAAAAAACTGGATAAGCTTTTAATCGAGTGATGGCCGCCAAGACTGGTACAACAATCCCGCATAAAGCACGCCTATCGCTAAACCATCGTCCGAAAACGACCACCATCACCGGCTAATTCATCAAAATATATCGACGCGAATCGTCTCATCAGACCGCCTGTCAAATCGGGACTGCAACACGAGAAGGCCAAGTCCCTGTGAACTCGAAGACCAAGACTACCAACTTGGGAAAGACCGGTGGAATAAACAGATCATACATGATCTATATCTTTTGCTCTCTCTCTACATCCGAGCGTATGTTAAGATAGGTATATATATAATCCGTTGTATAGGAAATGTTTTAAGATTGCGTCGACACAAACCAAATACCGTACATTAACCAAAAAATTGTAAAGTATCTTAAACATAAAAAGGTATTGTAAAAATAAACATATCATTAACGGAATTTTTACAATTTCTCGGTTGTGCACTTGTGAAAAGTGATATTGATTTGAATATATTGCTTTTCCGTCAATTGTAATAATGTCGTGTTTAACAAACAAAATAAAATTCATTTGGTCGCCGGTGTCACCAAGAAATTTCGTGTCCTTTTTTCTAAGATAAACAGAATTTCTAACTACCTCTAGTGGTTTTTTTTGTCATTCTTGGCCCAATGGTAATTTTTTTATCGATGCAACTTTATTGTTTAACGGTTTGACGGTGAGCGCTTCTGCGCGCTTTGCGTCGCGCTGTCCGCGAACTTATACTTAAGATATTTTTTTGTACTAATTTTGTTACTAATTTCGTGAGTTCGCGGATCATTTTCACTGATCAAATTGTCAATCAACAATCTCTACCGTTACTTGTACCTGACGATCTCTGGGTGTTATTTTCATATTTTCGATAGCGAGAGTTGTCGCGACAGGTGTTTTGCGAATTACTGCGATGACCGTCGTTTGTACTGTCATCGGAACTGCCAGGATCTGCATCATAACTATTGTCATTTCGTAAATTATCCAGGGATTGTTGTCTTCGTTAGTAATTACATCGTGAATTTTCCTGCTCATTCTTGTAGCAATTAAGATAGTCACTTCGAGAATTGTTTTGACCATTCCGATAAAAACGTCGTTAACCGTTTCGTAAGTATTTTTGTCCATTTTCGTATCAGTCATACGAGTCATTGCCGTAGCTACTATATCCATTTTGTGACGTATTCCAAAATGTTCAATTGTTAAACTTTTCGTTCTGTTATTCTCTTACGTGCTTAAATGTGTGGCAATTTGCGGTGGAGAGGTTACTTGATTAATGATATTCGCAACATGTTCGCAAGGTTGAATTTTGTGTTTTGGAAATTGGCCCTTTGCTGTTTCTGTTTGTTTTAATGCCATAGCTTATTCGGTTTTGAATAATCATTTGACGCACTGTTAATCCTTCCTCTATGTTATTTCTCGTATTGCTTCATCGAGATTTCGAACTACTTGTCGCATTAAAAAGGTACCGATTTTATCGAAAAGACCGCGAGTAAAGCCTCGAATTACCGATTTCTTAACTTCTTACTTCCTACTTTCGAAATACGCGGTAACGAGGAACAACAATCTCGTTATGCGTGTAACATTTCTCGGGCCGTCGTTTTATAATTGTGCATGTTCGGGTCGAGTATTCCGCTGTTCGTTTGTTGTAATTTTGTAATATTTCTTGAAGTTCTAATTTGATTGTGGAGCTGACGTTATATCTGTGAAAAGTTCTTCGCGGGATGTGTAATTTTTTTTGTTTCCACTTAATTGTGTGCATTTCCTGTTAATTTGTATTGTACCATGACGAGAAGTCGGGCATGCTCGTTCAGCGGTATTATTTATGCTGCCTTTTTGCATGCCGTATAAAAAGTTCTGCGGAAATATTTCTACCGTCGAACTAGGAGATTAGCTGATATACATAGTGAAATGTTAGGCCTACGTACGACATTATCTTAATTCCCTTTTTTGGTTCAAGATTAATGAATGAGAGGCCTACATTTTTAAAGTCGCGGTGGCCTAGCAGGCTCAATTTCGTTTCAACATTGTCTTCTTTTTAATTTCAAGGACTTTTGTCCATCAAAATAGGGGCGATGGGGAAGGATTTTTTTTCTTTTGAGGGGAGGGGTGGATCGGACAACAAAGTGTGAGAGAAAACGAAAGGAGACAGAGTAAGGATGTTTGTACCACCAAGGAACCGTTTGTACCCGTTCGTACCAACGAGTAAAACGTTTGTTCCACCGAGCAATCGTTTGTACCCGTTCGTACCGACAAGTATATCGATTGGACCACCGATTAATCATTTGGGCCTGTTCGTATTGACGAGTATATCGTTTGTACCACTAAGCAATCATTTGTACGGCCACGCATTGACCAATAAAACGTTTGCATCGCCGATAGATTATATGTACCCATTCGTCGAAGTGCTTTGTAGTAAAAGGGAGTTCCCCTCCCCTCCCGCCGGAAGGAGAAAGTGCGAGGGGGGCTGATGTCTCAGAAATTGATTAAAAAATTTGTGAGTGGTGAGTCATCGGGCGCCTGCCGTAGCTTGACACCCCCCCCCCCTGACGATATGCGATCGTTTTGTGTTTATACATTGACGTGTTGAAACCTGTCAGCTACTAAAGAATTGAGGTGTTGAATGACTATTTTCTGAGAATTTGTTTATCATCATCGGCGGAAGAGTGTTTAAACATTGATGAGTTTTGGGGTCAAAATGGTGGCAGGATTTCGTCAGGTTTTTTCTAAGAATTATATAGATATTTTTTTAACGTTTGTGGGTACTGAGTGATCGGACGCGTGACATTTTTCAGCGCTCGGAACACCTTTCCGTCAATGCAGGGGGGGGGGGGGGGGGGGGTGTGGCCTTGGTGGAACGGAGTGCATAATCTTGCGATTCAAGATCGAATGCACACATGAGAAAGAACTACGTGCACACAAATTGAACAACGGAGTTCATAAATAAAATTGGCAAAATTGCCGATTTATACCGACGAAGAAGCTCAGCGAGTAGTCACCCGGGTCGGACTATGTCATCACCAACATATGGGCGGTCAACACCAAACTTGGTAAAAAGCACGTCATAGACATTCGCAACGAATTCAGCGTGTATCTACCCGGAACAATCGTCAAGGTGCTTGAGGCTGATTCGAAAACATTCGAGAGCATGTCGGCGGCAGCGCGAAGAGGAGATCTATGCATGGTATATCGCGGCGGAAAATGTCACGGCTTAAAATTTACGAATTCAGCCACATTCCAGCTGATGTTGCCAGCAGCGTACAAAAAAAATGTCTGCATGTCCTTCATCGGTGGGAAGTTTATCGCATACGTGGGAAGGCCTTAGGCCACTCTAGAGGCCGAAAAATAGACTTTTTGGGGATATTTTTTTTTAGAAAAACTACAAAATAAATCGAGATGACGAAAAAGGGTGTTTATCATACATATCAGTGACTGTATACAATAATTTTTTTGAAGCAATTAATTTCAAAATGGTCGCTATGCAGCGTTTATTTCAAAACTCCATTTTTTAAGATGGCCAGAAACATAACCCAGACAATTTTCAACCGATTCACTTGAAATGTTGAATATATCTTTAAAAATACATTGTCTGTGAAAGTACGTACGATTTTTTATTTAAATTGCATAGTTCATTTGTTCTTAATGATTTTTTAGGCAAATTTTTGGAAAGTGACACATTTTCCTGAAAGATCGTCAGATAATTGTTAATAACAAATGAACTATGCAATATAAAAAAAATCATACGTACTTCCATAAACAATGTATTTTTCAAGATATATTCAACATTTCAAGTAAATCAGTTGAAAATTGTCTGAGTTATGTTACCGGTCAACTTAAAAAATGCAGTTTTGAGATAAACACGGCACAGCCGCCATTTTGAAATTAATCACTTCAAAAAAGTTATTGTATACAGTCACTGATATGTATGATAAACACCCTTTTTCGTAATGTCGATTTATTTTGTAGTTTTTCTGAGAAAAAAATCCTCAAAAGGCGTATTTTTTCGGCCTCTAGAGTGGACCCCTTAAGGGTCATGGAAATCGAGAACAGCTAGCTCATATACTAAATATGAAAAATTATCTAGTTATTGAAACGTTGGACGCTGACTATGAAAATATGGATGGATAATGTGTAATGAAGGATACTAGTAAAGCATTCCAAGAACAAATCATTTTGAGTTCAAGATTGCAAAGAATAAGAAAGAGCACCCAACGTTTTGCTGTTTGGAACTCGATCTTGTGCATACAAGCTCGACGTTCTAGCGCATGCACACTCACACACACACACACACAAACACGGGCGCGCTGAAGCGCGCGTGAGAGGTTGTATGGAGGTTTTTTCTTACATATATATTCGTGAGTCGTTCTGCATCGGTATTTGATTCATCGAGCAATCTGGACCATGGCCGATTGCGATAAAATTATCGATAAGTTGAGCGGTGCGAACAACAATTCCTCTCACGTGGATACGTAGGAAAAGTAATGTGACGTGCAAGTCCTACTCTTGGGGCAAACATTGAAGAAACCAGGGCTCAACGTCGTCAAAAACTGAAAATTCAATCAACAGTAGCGAAATTGTGGTCGTTGAGAAACAAAATCATGCGCGGAGTATGTGTAAGCAGCGCTGGTGTAAGCGGTGCTGGTGTGAGCGATGCTCGTGATAAACGAAAGTGGTTCGATCTCGCGTCGACATTTAAAAATCGGATAAAGACGTTCTCGATTGTGAATTTCGAGCACAAAGATGTTCAAAGTTTTCCGGAAATACGATGCGCGTAGTGGTATCAAAACTGGTCGAAATCGTGCGCGAGGAGGGTAACTTGGAGGTGAATGTGACCTTAGCGTGCAAATTTCGCCTCATGAAGGTGAATGAAAGCATTGAGGAGGGAAAGAAAAACCAAATGATTCAAACGAAAAACACGATAACTCTATTATCATGCGATATTGCCGAGTGGTTCATCGAGTGCGTCCGAGCCAAACTCTCCCCCAAAATCGAGGACTTTCAGGAAAATGAGTCGGGTTGGACATTACATGAAATCTCACATCTATTTGCGAACATTAACAAGTACGAACCACTGCGAGGAAGCTTATCCACATACACGCGTCTCCCAAGGGATATACAGATGAAACGGGCCGTCATCAATATTGAAAACAATTACCCTTATTGTTTTCTCTGGCACGTCACCGCAGCTCTCTCCCCACCACCGAGGATGCATCCCGAACGGAAGAGTGCTTATCCACTTTATAGCGAAGTGCTCAAATACGACGGCTTGGCTTTCCGATAAGCTTTATCGTGCTTCATACAAATGAACTTCAGCACGTGTGCATGTGCTAGAACGTCGAGTTTGCATACACAAAATCGAGTTCCAAACAGGGAAACGTTGGGTGCTCGTTCTCATTCTGTTCAATCTTGAACTCAAAATGATTTATTCCTGACATGCTCTACTAGTATCCTTCATTATACATTATGCATGCATTTCTTTAGATTCCGCGTCCAACGTTTCAATAGCTACATAATTTTTCATCTTTAGTATATGAGCTAGCTGTTCTCCTTTTCATGACCCTTAACGTATGCGATAAACTATACACCGATGTAGGCCATGCAGACATTTATTTTGTACGCTGCTGCCAACGTCATCTGGATTGTTGCTGAATTCGCGAATTTCAGGCTGTCACATTTTCCGCCGCGATATACCATGCATAGATCTCCTCTATGCGCTGCTGCCAACATGGTCTCGAATGTTGTCGAATCAGCCTCAAGCGCCTTAATGATCGTTCCAGGTAAAAACACGCTAAATTTGTTGCAAATGTCGACGACGTGCTTTTTGACAAATTTGGCGTTGACCGCCCGTATGTTAGTGATGACATAGTCGGGCTCGGGTGGCAACTCGCTGAGCTTCTTTGCCGGCATAAAATCGGTAATTTTACCAATTTTATTGATCAATTCCATTGTTTCACTCGTGTGCACGTAGTTCTTTCTCATGTGTGCGTTCGATCGTGAATTGCAAGATTATGTACTCCTTTCCGCCACCGCTACTCCCCCCCCCCCCCTGCATTGATGGCAAGGGGGTCCGAGCGCTGAAAAATGTCATGCGTCCGATGATTCACTACTCACAAACGTTTAAAAAATATCTATATAATTCTTAGAAAAAATCTGACGAAATCTTGCGGCCATTTTGACCCTAAAACTCATCAATGTTTAAACACCCTTCCGCCGATTATGATGAACAAATTCTCAGAAAATAGTAATTCAACAGCTCAATTCTTTATTCGCGGACAGGTTTCACCACGCCGAATTCCATTCGGGGTGAAGGGGGACTCACCACTATCGTTCGGTAAGCAGTGGAGCCCTATCATTGGTCGGTAAGTACAGACATCGACAGTCGATCATCAGGCCGAAACGGAACCAAGACCCTACACGACCATCCGATGATAACTCGGAAATGAACCTTTTTGATTCGTTTCTAAGCTATGTCGGTATGTCGGTAGTGGAATTTTTGGTTCCGTTTCGGCCTCGTTACACTACTTATATCGTTTGTACGACTGACTAGACTTTTGTACCGCTGAGTCATCAGTTGTACTCTTCCTATGAACAAGTATATTGTTTGTACCTGTTTGTGTCAGATTTTTGTTCTCATTCACACCTTCTATTTTGTGTCCTTAAGGGGTTACCCCCACTTGCGATTTTGAAAAAATCGTAAGTATCTGAGAATATGTCCTGAAAATTTCAAGTCGATCCGAACAAAATTGACTGAGATATGAGCGTTGAAAGAGAAGAATCCGGGTTGAAAGGGCGTTGAAAGAGAAACTTTAAACGCGTTTTTCTCACAATGGCATTTCTGAAGTCGGTGACCAAGATTACTCGAACACTAATGAACCGATCTTCTTGAAATTTTGCAGGCTTATTTAATACATAAAAATGTAGTCTTTAATCGTTCGATTTTTTTTTTCGAAAAAAGAAATGGCCGTTTTATAGCCAAAAAACGGCCGTTTTTTTTTCGTTAAAATCGAACCATTAACTTTGACTGTCCGCCATTTTGTGAAAAATGAATATTTTTTAAAATCCTTCGATTAAAGACTAGTTTATACTTATATTTGACTAAATCCATCCGCATTTTTTTTTTCAGATGATCCACTCCGCCGCAATGTTGGTCACCGCAAACCGTGTATATAAAAACATTATTTCATTGACGGCCATTTGCCACTAAACAATGTAATATTTTTCAATAAAAAAATTACTGAAAGTTCTTCAAGATGTGATCTTTAAGATGGTATATTGATCGATTAAAAACGTTTTGTAGTTTTGTTTAAAAAAAATCATGAAAAAGGCCTTTTTTTGCGCTACAAGTGAGGGTAACGCCTTAAGGCGCAAACTAAATTAACCTTTTTGCCATCGATCACGCCTGTTACAATAAAAAAAATTCAAAATAAAAAAATCGAATTGAAAAAAATTGGGATAAAATAACTTTCAAGGATAGAAACGGGTACAAATGATTCTCTTTGCAATCGCGTTCATTAAAATGGTTCAGCTGTCAATGGGCTGCCCCCCTTTTTCCAGACCCTCATACTTTTCTCCCCCTTAAGGTACAAACGAAATTAACGGTGGTACAATCGGGTAGAAGATGAGGATAACTGAATGCAAAAAAAAATAGATTCTGTAAAGTCAGTTGACATCTGCACATGGGTGAGTTAGTCGTATCAATGTAACGAGGTCAGCGGTAATACGTTCATGTGTCACAGGGAGTAGCGGGAGTTATAGTGTTTTCACACACTTCATTGTATAGAGTAAAGTAAAATTCGTTGCCGCTCCTGGAGGAGGGCTAAACATTATGGGAGAAATGAAATTATTCGATAAAAAAATTGCTTACTGTACCGCAAGTTGTGTATCCCTTCTTTGTGGTGGGCATCTCGTCCGTTACTGTGTGAGTTCGCTACGTATGTAGCTCGTGTATGTTATCGAAGCAATTTGTTGCGCGCGTGGTTGTGCTTGTTACAAGTGACGGGTGCGAAGTTCGAATGTGAGCGAGAAGTATGACGTTGTGTGTGTTTTAACCATGAAATTTTTAAGTTTTGTTTTGTTAATTGGCAAAGAGTGAGGTGGATCTAATTTCTTAGTGTTAATTATGGTAAAACGATTGTTTTTTATTAACTCGTGTATGGCACTTGCGAAAAAAAAATGCATGTCCATTCAATGCATTCAATAAAAGAAAAGAGAAAAAACTCTGCTTTTTTTGTGAATGAAACATAATCGAAAAGTGTGGCAGTTTTCATCTTGTAATATATATATATATTAGACTTGCCTCTTCACTTTTACTCTTTTTCTTTCATTTTTTACGACACCTTTGTTTGATACGGTTTATCGACGATGGAAAAGTGAAACCCGTAGTGTCGTTTGTTTTTGACGAAATACACGACAACAAAAATTATGGAAGTAGGAAGCGCGTTGTTTAGGCGCCTTTATTCGGGGAAGTAAAACCATGCGAGGTACCGGTTAACGTTGACGAATTTCGTGGGTGAATTATGTTCTGACCTGGTTTATCGGGTCCTGAAAAGCACCTTTGAAAAATACAGATGTCGAGGCAGAGCCTAGAGAGTCCTGTGACGATAAATTGTCGTAGTAGCAACAAAGGAGGAGGGGTCGCGTACTCTAGCGGTTTGACTTGACTAGAGACCCTCGACGGGAGCGGGACGACTAGGGATTCGGGGAGGGATATACCCGGGAGAAACGCTAACCGCCCGGGGTGCGCACAAGGAGATCGGTTTCTCGGCCTCCAAGGCGAGAGCCTCGTATAGGTTTTCGAATTCCGAGTCAAATGACCCCGGGACTGAAAGGGGAGAACGCCTTCAACGCCTTAGGAGGTATGTTCTGTCAAGTATCGGTATTCGTTTCCTCCTTCTGTACCGGATAATTTGAATTGATTATCCAAGGGTCCGGAGGACTTGTATGGGGCAGGCAATCCGCGAGGACGGTCGCGACGTAGCGAGGAAAGGAAGGGAGCCGCCCACCGTGGAGGAAGACACGTTGTGCCCATTGAAAAGGGTGCACGTATGTATCGCTACTCTCGGTTTCGGTGGGAAAACGAGGATCAGGACGATGCCGGGTACAGATGGTGGCCGAGGTGTAGGGTAGGCCGGTCTCCTTCCCCTGAAGTTGTCTCCGGATGAAAGCAGGGTTCCTTACGTTACCAGGCATAAAAATAGGTTAAAAGTAACAGTGGAAAAATATGGAGTTATAAAAACGTGTAATGAGGAAATATAAAAATGGTAAAAAAGCTAAACGAATAAGAACGAATATGAGAAATACATTACTATATAAATGGTAATTTTGAGGAGAACGGAGAGAAGGATATAGAAAATGGTGGTTAAGGCAATGAAGAGAAAAAGATTAATTTTCACGGACTGTGAAAATTATTAAACGGCATCATACGGCGTTTTCGAAAAATATGAGTACGCGTCACGGTCTGTGAGCTCGTATTTGGTAAGCGTGTTCAGGGGCAGTGAACGGTTAAATGCGATAGATCGTTGTGACTTGAGGCCGAAGTTTTATACTCGTCTCGGTCTGCCAACACTTGCGGGAGAGGATTCGCTAGACACCCACAGTCGGCCAGTGCGCGAACTGGCGTGCGGCGGGCTCAGCCCGGGTCGGATAGGAAGAGAGGGATTCACATATGATATTACATGGTTAGTTCCACTGGACGCCGGGGACATTTTTTGGCGCGGCTATGACCCTTCAGCCCAACTCCTAATTGTCATTGCGTGTGCCTTACAATTTTCCTTTTACGATAATTAAAGTGTTTCGTCAGTGCGTGGAAAGAGTCGTATAGTTTCGCAGGTGAGCGACAGGCGAGTGATGGGGCGAGTACGTAGCGGACGCGGAGGTCACGGGGATCAAGGTGAGTATGCACTTAACAATAAATTAATCTAAAAATTAAAAATAGTCGAAATAATTTAAAAAAAACGTTAAATAGATTTGAAATAATGTTTGGAGAAAAGGTCTTATATAAAAGGTGTGTTACGAGAAGCAGAACACCTGAGTATCTCTGTTGATTTTTAAAATCCGAAGTACGTACATATCAGAACTTGAATGGTTTGGAAGGCCGCACATGGCTATCCCAATGATATCTTATTTCATTTTATTTCTGTTTGTTTAAGGTCACCAAACTTAAAAAAAACATGCAATGGTATCCATTTTCTCTTTGCACATTGTAGCTGGCAACCAAACGAATGCAACCATAGAACATAGTATGGCCTTCAAATGACTTTCAACCCTGAAATATTGCATGAATACTGTCGACTCTCTCCATAAAATGCAATGTATAACGTTTATCGACGAACTGATAAAGGCGAAATTTAAAAAAACTTCCGACATCTGATAGCATGAAGGTATTCAGAGTAATAAGTAGCCGATAAACACTATTGTGTACATACGAAGAGGTGGAGGTGTTTCGTAAATCTTGTCATTACCGAACCTGTTACTCTGTTGTGTTACTGTAATACATTTGAAAGTAACCCAGCTCACAGGAATCATTAAGCGTAACAGAAATAAAGAAAAAACTCTTACACGTTGAATTATTATTTATTTAATATGTCTGGGTGTAAGGTAAGTTGAAGGTCTGTCACGTCTTGCGACATATTCCTAAATACAAGATGCTTCTTCTTTTTCACTTATACATTTCGAAAATGTGGAGCAAAATACTTAGCACTCGAAATATAGTACGAAACGCATCTCAGGCATAAACAGAATGTAGACTAGACGGCTCCGATGAATTTATAATTCTGACTAAAAAATAAGACATCCAGTCTCGCAGCGCAGTCCGATATATAAACTTCTTGATATGATAAGTCACCATAGCCATAAATTGACATAACACAAACCATGCGCATGCTTAGGTCTCAGATGTTGAATTGTATATCCCATGCACTTTTTCGCCGAAACACGATACAAAGGTCCCCTTCTCTTCATACGCACATTAGTCAGAACCGATGTCCTGAAATAAGGCCACGCATGTGCCTAGCGAATCTGTAACCTACTCGCACACCAAACCGCGACCAATCACGCTACTCAACCGATATCTTCACACCCAATGGTCCAATCCCTGACGAACTAGATGACCAAGACCACACTCTCCCTAAGGTTCCTTCTTCCACTATTGAACCACTCCTAATTTTCATATCAAGAAAGCTTCCTTTCTGAAAACAATCTCCCGACAATCTTCATCGAGTTCAGAGCTCAGTCTCTCGTTAACCAACTTCGAATGAAATTATTTTATCGTGTCTTAATTCCGATCTCCATACGAGCAATCCTATTGCAAGTTTTTTCTTTCGAGTTCGTTATATATACATATATATGTATTGTCACGTGGCAATTTTACGGGCTCCCCGGAAAACCCGTGATAGCGTCCCTCCCGCTTGACGCTCACCCCGAACGCGGACCGATACTAGATGAGGACCAATTTTATTATTGTTATTTATTTTTCTTGTTATTTATTTATTTACGAGACACCTGCGTGCACACCCACACACACAGAATTGCTAAGGATTTGGAGGAAGGGTGTGGCGAAAACTGAGGTGGAAAAACTGAGCGGCTGGCGCCCTTAAATAAATCGCCGGGAAAACCGGAGGTCTCTTTTGTGACACTCAGGGAAGTGAATTTCCCGTCACAAGTTTTGCGCCCAACATGGGGCAGGGCATTTAAAATTTAAAAAGATTGTTCACGTTAATAATAAATATTAGAGTGTTGCTCCTCTCATCTCATTGCGTTTATCTGTTATTTTCTGTGTTCCGTGTTTAGCGGTGTGGGATTTTCAATATATGTTTGAAGGTTTATGTTTTATTGAGGGATCGAAAGAAGAGCCTTGCAAATCTTTAGCAGAGAGTTTATTAATGAACGCAAATTATTAGAAAAGTTTACACGGAAGGATAATCTGTCAACGTCGTTTATTTTCGGTAGTTACCAAAAGACTTCAAAAGTTCACACATACACGCCCACGCACTCACGCTGTATTTTTCGCGCTCCTACACTCGGCCGTCCTGCTCATGCACATTCGCCCCCGAATGTAGATCTTCTGGAAAATTTTCTTCGTCGGTATCTGCATATTTTGACCAAGGTAATCAGCCGCGGTTGACGTCTGTCGCGGTCCTTCATGATCGCCACTTTTCTGCACGAACCGATCGTTGCGCAAAATCTTCGATATTTCGTAAGGTCCAAGGTATTTCGGCGCAAACTTTAATCCTGGACCTTGCTGCGTTCTTTTTATCGCGACGATATCTCCCTCGCGATATGCTCGCGCCTTTTTCCGCTTTTGATCGTACCCTCGTCTATTTTCCTCTTGAATTCGCTGAAGACGATCTTTCGCATGCTCTCGAATTTCATCACGCTCCTCCTGGAAAGTCGTCACGAATTCTTGCTCCACTAATTCGCGCAATGGTTCATCGTCCTTGAAATGTGGCCGCGTCCCGAACATCACCTGGAATGGTGTAGTCCCAATGCCTCGATGAAACCCTGCATTCAGGTACTGTTGCGGGGTACTCAAATGCTTATACCACTCTCTTCGGTGCAGTCAACTTGGTAATCAAGGGAATCAGCGTGCGATTTACTCGTTCGACTTGGCCGTTAGCCCTCGGAATTCCTGTTGTAGTAAGAACATGCTCGATTTTTTCCTGTTGGCAATATTCTGCAAACTCCTTCGCCTTGAATGCTGTACCACGATCTGAGACTATGCGGCGCGGATTGCCAAAAATCGCTGCCTGCTTTTTCAGCCTGTTATTCGCCTCAGCTGCCGTCGTTGATCTGGTTGCGTACAGCCACATAAATTTCGTGAATCCGTCGATTACCACGAAAACGTGTCTGTAGCTCTTTTCCGTCGAAGCCAGAGGCCCGAGATGATCGATGCGTAGAATGTCGAGTGGCGTCGTTCCTTTTGCGATAGAACTCAGGTAGCCTTTTTGTTTACCTTCCTTCCTCTCCGCCATGATGCACTCTACACAGTTGTGCACGACTCTCTCGATTCGCCGGCACAGCTCTGGTATCCAATAGTCCTTGTTGAGCATCGCCTCGGTCTTTGCAACAGAGAAGTGTCCTTTCCCATGCGCGCGCCTAATTGTCTGCGCACTCAACTTTCTGGGGACTATCAGACGGATATCGCCATCCATTTCTTTGAAGAGAAGCCCTCCACGAATCAAGTACCCCTTCCTCGATCGCTTCTCGACATCTTCGATTATTTGGCGGATCTCGTCATCGTCGCGTTGCGCTGCCAGACCATCCTCACGCTGTTCGATCAAGAGACACATCGGCAATGGATTCCAGCTCAACGCGTCCACGTAAGCCATGCTTTTTCCTGGCCGGTGCTCGATCGTGTAATGGAAGTCTTCGAGATAGAATGCCCATCTAGCCACGCGTACACACGTGTCCTTTTTTCGCATAGTTAGCGTCAGCGCTCGACAATCGGTCACAATTTTGAATTGAACACCTATCAGATACACCCGGAACTTTCGGAGAGATCTTACAATTGCCAGTACCTCTAGTTCGTAGCTACAATATTGCTCTTCTGCCGCACTAGTTTTCCCGCTCGCAAAATAAATCGGGTGCCACTGGCCATCATCACAACGTTTTTGCGCTAACATCGCCCCGTACCCGTGCGATGATGCATCGGTGTGCAATTTCGTTTCGGCGTCGACTTTATACAAGTTCAATACCGGTTTCGTACTCAGTGCTGTTTTCAGACTCGTAAACGCGTCATTTTCTTCGTCTTCGAATGAAATTTGACTTCGTTTCTTAACAAATTTCTTAACGGCGTCGCGATCAACGAATACAGCGGTATGAACTTTCGAAAGTAACCCGTAAGCCCAAGGAAAGATTGAACTTGTTTGACGTTCGTTGGTTTTGGAAATTGCGGACGGTTTCGGTTTTATGTTTGGTCGGTTGCACTCTACCGTGCCCTACAACGTGTCCTAAAAATCGACTTCGCGTTTTAAAAAATTACACTTTGACCACTTGAAGATCAACCCAGCTTCGCTTGCGACTTCAAAAACGCGTTCAAGCTTTTCTACTCCGCTTTGTTTCAAAATTCGAATTGTCCATCCGGCACGATAAACGAAGTATATTTTCTACTCGCTTCATCTACTTGGGCATGAAAGAACCCGTTTCGCAAATCGCGATGGTAGCGGATAACGATCTTTAACAATCTTCTGGTTTATCAATCGATAATCCATGCACAATCGATTTGATCCGTCTTTTTTTTTAATATCACGACAGAGCTACTAAAGTCTGAGTGAGATTCGCGGACAATTCCCTCATTCAGCCACTCTTGAATTTGCGCATTCACTTCTCGCTTTTCGGCTTCGCTCAATCGTCTCGCTCTCTGATAGATTGGCTCTTCGTCTTTCAACACAATTGTCATCTTTGCCCCTACCTCGCGACCTTTTTTCACCTCATACGCGTCTACCAGGCTCTGCATTTTCTCGCGGTTTCTCGGTTCACAAACCTCGGATACTTGAATTTCATCTTTTCTGCGTTCTTCAATTGCCTCGATTCTCAAAATTCCCGGTACACCCTTGCACTCATCGCTTTTCGGAAACGGCACAATTTTACACACGCCTCGCTCTCGAATGAGTCTTACCCCGTTCAGGAAATCAGTACCGATCAGCAAATCGTGATTCAACAAATTATTCGTGACGACGTACAGGCGAATCTCATACTCGTTTTCATCTATTCGCATTCGCACGTCGCAGAATCCCATAGCTTTGTTTCTCACATTACCCACACCTTTAAACGCCATGTCGGTTTTTCCGATGTCCGGTCGTCCAAACTTCACATACTGATCAGCCCGTGCGATTGAAATGTCGCTCGCCGTGTCGACAATCGCGTCAACATCATGCCCATTCACGCGTTTCGCCGATTTAGTACTCGTCACACAAACATCAGCTTCATTCGTGCTTTTTTTTCATCTCGTTTTTCGGAACAGTCCGACGCGACACGTCCGTGTTTTCCACATTTAAAACATTTTCGGCCAAGGTCCTTTACTGGACATTTAGCGTCCATGTGTTCACTCGCTCCGCAGTTGAAACAGCCTTTCACGCCCGCTCGCTCTTTCTTATCGACACTTTTCGTTTCACACGCTTCACCCGATTCATCGCTTTTTACTTCACTTCCGCCGGAACGCTTCTGAGCGCTGGTTCCTCGCAGCGATATAGCCTCGAACGCTTGCAGCAGAGACTCCTGCGTCGTGAACCCGTGGATTCGCGCTGCGTCTCGTAGGTTCTAATCAGGAATACCCTCGACGATATATTGAAGTGTCTCGTCGTCCGGTAGTGATATGCGGTTCGCCAATATCACTTCGTCATGCATGTACTCGCTAAATCTTTCACCCTTTTTCCAGGTTCGTTCCTCAAAACGTCGTCGTAGTGAGATTTTATCAATTCGATAACAAAACATCGCCCTCAGCGCACTCAAGAGTTGGTCTGTCGCCATCAGGATATGGTCGGGTTTCGAGTGGAACCACTCGAGTGCCTTCCCTTTCATCCTCATTCCAATCAGGATCTTCATCGCGTCTTCCTATAACCTGTACATTTCTTTGAGGAATCTCACCTGTTTCTCCCAGATCTCGTAAGCATCGGCGTTTCCGTTGAAAGGACACAAGAGGTCGGCTACAGTCGTCACAGACATACGCACCGGGGCTTGACGTGCGTTCTCAGTCGACGTTACAAGTTGATCGGTAACGCGCTCTGTAACTCCGCGTTTCATCCACCGCACGTGTGTTTCGTGCCATTTCGAGTTCTCGTCGCACTGATGCAAGTTCACGTTTTGCGAGCGCTTTTTCACGTCGGTAGATCTCCACCATTCATTGAACTGATGCGGCTTCTTCTTGCGCATCGTCGCCATCTTGTTTTGCGCTCTCCATTGTTTTTTCAAATGATGCCATGTCAAATCCTTCCGCCTTATTAGCAGCTCACTATTGTTACCGGATGTCAATAAACCCAAAGATGCCAATACCTCTTTCAGCCTCTTCATCGTAGGTTGCTCCGCACTAGACATTTTTTCGATCAATTCTCAGGGATAGCCTTCTAACTGACTTCGCACGATCTCCTCTTCCAGCGTTAGGGATACGCGTTTCAACTTATCTTCGCCCAGCTTGGCGTCCTTTTTGAGTCTCCTGGCCTCTTAACTTCCCACGTTCAATTACTTTTATATAATTTGTGCACTTTTCTTGTCGCAAACCCGTCTTATTCGCGGTTTGTTTTGACTCCCATACCGCCGGATAGTTTTGTTTTTCGTTCAATCCCGGACGAGCCCCCATTTTGTGGGATTTTCAATATATGTTTGAAGGTTTATGTTTTATTGAGGGATCGAAAGACGAGCCTTGCAAATCTTTAGCAGAGAGTTTATTAAAGAACGCAAATTATTAGAAAAGTTTACACCGAAGGATAATCTGTCAACGTCGTTTATTTTCAGTAGTTACCAAAAGACTGTCGCGCCCGCGGGCCTCTTTTCCTCACGAGACTCTTCATGCTTCTCTTTTTTCGCAGCAATGGTGTGGCATTCGTTCAGACACACGCCCACGCACTCACGCTGTATTTTCCGCGCTCCTACAGTGGTAATGGCGTAAATCGGTTTAAACTGTTTTGTTCTTGGTATAAATGTCTGGTAAATCAATTCGAATTGTACCAAGGTACTTTGAAAATTTCGGCTCTCGAGCGTCGCGGACTGCTTGCCCTCGAGCGGTAACTTTTTTCCCCTCCTTCGGACGGACTCGCGCGACTTGCAGCTATGGTAGTCCGAGCGGCTATTGTTCAGACAGCTGAGTCGATCGCGGCCGTGGACGGATTAGAAACCAGTGAGATTTTCCGAGATATTCATTGAAATAAGATATCGAAATATTGTAAACGAAGCTCGAGAAAATTATCGTTTGAAGTAATTGAAAGCCTCGGTATATAACGGGTGTCTCGCCGGAAGGAAGTGAAAGCCCTGATTGTTGAGTATTCATTTGAATTATTTTATCGTTTATTACTTTATCGATTTGTTTATTTATTGACGTTACGTGACAGATTTATTGACGGGTTTATTGATTATTTATTTTTGTTTTCTTATTTATTTCAACTATTTATTTAATTGAGTTTTGTTTTAATTTATTCACTGTTTATTGAATTTTACGATTTTTTTTTCAATATATTCATTTTAGTTAATTGATTTCGGATTTTTCCATTTTTATTTATTTTACTCGATTTACGATGTGATCATTTTAGTTATTGACTTGACCTATTTATTTTACTTTATTTTATTTTATCGTTTACTCTACCTTACTCTTATGATTTATTTATTGTCGTTTTAAAAATGTATTTTTACTGATGTCGGACATGCAATTTCATTTTTTTGTTTAATTTCTACTTTTTGTGATCAGGATATTTTATCGATGGATTTCAAGTATTCATTTTATTTCTCTTTTTTAATTTGATTTACTTATTTATTTTTATTTATTTTTTTGCTTTCAAGTCCTTTCACACCTTGATTGTTTTATTTTATCAATTTTAACTGTTCGTTTTTTTGTTTTTTTTTTCCTACGACAATTTAATCCTTTTACCTTTTATTTATTCAACACCGATTAGAATTACTCTGAAATTTACTATTTTATTTATTTAACGCCGATTGTAATTGATTAATTTGTTTGATGGCTAATTTTATTATGGACGATCAATGGTAATCTACCACTAGGTTTGTTCATTTTAGCATTGGATAATTTGATTTATTGATTTCGACTACCTACTTTATTTTAATAATTGAATCCCTTATTTTCATTTTTTTACTTTTCCTGTTTGTTCCTCTTTAATTTACCTATCATGCTTTTTATTTTGTTTATTTTTTTTGTGGGGGTTACCATTTTATTTATTGACAGAATGCTCTGATTATTTTATTTTAATTTATTATTTTTTTTCTCGACTTTTTATATATTGACTCTCAACTCAGTTATTTTATAATTGGACGACTTTAATGATTTATTTATTTATTTGTGTAATTATTATTTTTTTCCCTTAGGTACACGTTTTTCGCGTTTGTTACCTATTCATTCCCTTCATTGTGCCCGTTTCTTTCCTCTACTGTTTACTCCTTTTTTCTCCATCTTTCTCCTTGTTCCCCCCGCCCTCTTGCGGCCGCAGCCGACTTCCCCCTCTGTATTATATTCATCATGACATTTCTGTCATGGGTATAGGGAAACTGCGGAAAACCTGTACCAATACAGCCGGTCATCGAGTTCGCCCCCCAGTCGTGGAACTAGTCTTATTTCGCCGCGAAATGCCGAAGAAAAACATTTCACGACGAAATGTACGCGACTGGGATTCGAACTCGGGACCTCCCGGTCCGCTAGTTTAGTGGCGAGCACGCTAACCACTAGACCATCGCACCGGTTATTTGTGTAATTATTTATTGCTGACTTTCAAAATGAGGGATCGTCAAGGGCGGAGGTTCTCAAATGTGGCACCCGATTGCTCCACATGGCTAAAGGTTGACGAGGCTGTTCGATACCGTACCCGAGACATTTCGAGGACCGCAGGACGCCGAACCGGTCCAAACAGACCCGTTTCGCGTCAGCGAGGTCCCTCCTTAGTGGTAGCCTCGGGGGCTGGTCGATAATTATTTATTTATTATGACCGTAATTGTTTATTTATGTATTTATTTAATCATTGAATTTTTGTGTTTGTGCCTTTCTTTATTAATCTAGTCAATTCCCGTTCTTTCGTTTCACAAATCGTCTACGCGTTGGTTGTCCCCGTACTTCGTTTCGTGAATCGTTTACGTATACGATACCCTGACGGTTCGATGGAGGGAAAAAGGGAAATGCCGACTCTGCCGACGCTTTCGGAGGCCAATGTCCGGCCAAAGCAGAACGGCGATTATTGGTGGCAGCCTCAATCCGCTCAAGCGCGTCGGTTGGGGCCCGAACTGCGTTAACAAATGCGGTTATCGAAGGACCTGTCACCAAAAACGTGCCGAACGCCGGGGGGGTACGACCGTTATTCGGCACGAGCGAAGATGATGACGGGGATCCCCGTCGTAACGATCCCTCTACCGAACGTCACTAGTCGACCGTCCTCGCGTACCCCTCCACACACACACACATGCGAACACATTCACACACACATGCGGGAAGAGAAAGCGGGTTACACCGACGTCGACCGAGGGAAAGGAGCCGAAGAAGAAGAAGCAGCTGGAGGAGCCATTGGCTGGTCAATCCGAGGATAAGGGAGGCGAGAGATCAGAGCAGAAGTGGCAGATTGCGAGAAAGAAGAAAATATCGCACAAGATATCCCAGAAGCAGCCTCAGAAGAAGCCGCAGAAACCTTGCGAACGGCCGACTCTGCCCAACGCTCTCGTCATCCACAAAAAGGGTGACTTGAGCTATGCGGAGATCTTCAGTCGTATAAAGAAGGATCCGGCGCTTAAGGATGCAGGTGAATGCGTCCAAAGGTACGCGGAATGAACGCGGGAGATCTGCTGATCGTTCTGAATGAGGAGAGCTCAGCCAAAGCACCGGAATTGCGAAACCAATTTGAAGGTGTTCTTGGCGAATCAGCAACGGTGCAGAGAAGTTGATCTGGAAGAGGAGGCGACGAAGGAGGAGATATCGGCGGCCCTGCAGAGAACCTTGGGACCGGACTATCCAGCCACGGAACACTCTCTTAAGTCTCTGCGTAAAGCATATGGCAGAACTCAGACCGCGGAAATACGACTCATCGTGCCTGCTGCCCGGAAACTTCTGGATACAGGAATCATCCGAGTCGGCTGGTGTAATTGCAGAATCCGAGAGGTGGTGAGACCACTAAAATGTTTCAAGTGCTGGAAATTTGTATACTCATCACGGAACTGCAAGAGCAGCGTCGACAGGGCTAAAGACTGCATCAAGTGCGGTAACACTGGCCACAAGGTTGCCAAATGCACAGCAAGCGCAAAGTGTGTCATGTGTGCAGAAGCGGGAGATAGGGCACCCACAGCCCACATCGCTGGTAGCAGCCGATGTCCAGCGTATACGCGGGCTCTCCGGACTCTACAGGCACTCCAAAAACGATGCAAATGAGAGTACTCCAGCTCAACCTCAACCATTGTGAAGCCGCACAGGACCTGTTCCTGCAGACTATGCGCGAGCTGAAGCCTGACTTGGCGATACTCTCGGAACCATATAGACATCTAGACACGCAACCCTGGGAATCTGACGCAAGTGGGAAGGCCGCAATTTGGTCCTGCGGAAAGCTTCCATTTCAGGATCTAGCGAGTCGGATGGAAACTGAATTTGTGAGAATAAAAGCCAAAGGAGTTCATTTCTACAGTTGTTACGCACCGCCTAGCCTGACGACTGATGAGTTTGAGAATTTTCTCGATAACTTAGTCGCAGACGCTGAACAACGCTTCCCGGTAGCCATAGCCGGATATTACAACGCGTGGGCTGTGGAATGGGGTAGTAAAGTAACGAACAGGAAAGGCCAAGCCCTGCTTGAGGGTATGTCCTTATTGGATGTAGTACTACTTAATGCAGGTACAAAGCTCACTTTTGTTAAAGGTGAAGCCTCCTCTATAGTGGACCTCACTTTTGTGAGTAGTACTGGGCCTGGCCAGAGGAAACCAATGCCACTGGGTAGTCAGTGATATTTACACTCACAGTGATCATCAAGCGATTCTCTGGGAGATTCGTGGAGACTGCAGCAGAACAGCGAAGGCACCGAAAACAACCGGGAAGGGATGGAAAGCGAACATTTTTGACGCGGACTTGTTTCGTGAAACTTTTGACACCAGCCCCCTCGCAGCGGAAAGTGCAACCGAGAAGGTCGAGGTGGTCATGTAGAGGGTCACCAAAGCATGCGATGCCACAATGCTATGGAAACGTGATGTCGACTTGCAACCGCGGTACACTTGTGAAGCGAACAAATTGCCGGCCTCCGAAGAGAGTGGCATCGAACTCGCCGCCTAGCGCAACGAGCTCGAGGCAAATCCTCGTTCCCCGATTTGGAAGAACAGCACAGGAGGGCACGCTTGAAGCTTAAAAAGGCTATCAAGTAGAGTAAAGCTGAAAGCTGAGGCGAACTGCGCAGCGAGGTGGAAGACGTACATTACTACTTTGTACAAAGTAGTAATGACTCGGCTGAAAAGCCAGCCAATGCCATCGCCTGTGGATGCAGCCCCGCTGGAAAAGATTGTTATACATCTGTTCCCTGAGCAACCCGAGGAGGACTACCAGCTCGAGGAGGACGTCGATGAGGACATCCCAGCCATTACTGAAGAAGAACATCTTACGGCGATTGCCAGGGTGGGCAACAATGAAGCCCCCGGCATGGATGGGATACCCAACATCGCACTCAAGGCAGCGATCAAGTTGGCACCGGCAATATTTCTGGGCATGTATAATGCGTGTCTCAAGGAAGAAATCTTCCCGGATAAGTGCAAGTGGCAGAATCTAGTGCTCCTCCTGAAAGGGAAGAAGTCACCAGACGAACCTTCATCCTATCGCCCGGTCCGTATGCTGGATACCGCCGGAAAGATCTTCGAGCGCATCATCCATAACAGGATTGAGAAGTTCGTGAACCCTTTACTATTGGAGGGCCAGTTTGGCTTCAGAAAGGAGCGCTCTACTCTGGATGCCATTAACACAGTGGTGAAGCAGGCGCAGGAGTCGACTGCGGGGAAACGATGGACAAGAGGGTCCAAGAAGTACTGCGCAGTTGTCGCTCTCGAAGTCAAAAACGCTTTCAACTCGGCGATATGAAAGTGTTTCATGGATACCCTAAAAACCTTAGGTGTACCATGGTACCTACGGAGAATAGTAGCGAGTAACCTATGTAATAGGTGGCTCATGTACGACACAGAGGAAGGACCGAAGACGTATAGGGTGACTGGAGGAGTTCCTCAGGGCTCTGTACTTGGACCGCTTCTGTGGATCATCATGTATAATGATCTGCTGCTATTACAATTGCCGAAAGGAGTGTCCATCGTAGCGTTTGTAGATGACGCGGCGCTGATTGTCATCGCCAAATTCCTGGAACAAATCACCGGACTCTTCGGCAAAGCTTTCGCCAAGATAAAGGAATGGATGTCTTCTGTTGGACTGCAGCTTGCAGCCCACAAAATAGAAGTACTCCTCGTATCCAGCAGGAAGGTGATGGAAACGGTGACGCTCAGGGTTGTAAACGCCGAAATCACATCCCAACCGTTCATTTGTTACCTGGGTGTGATTCTCGACGCGAGGCTGAACTTTCAAGAGCAAACCGAGCAGATCAGCAGAAAGGCCGCTGTGGTGGCTACCACACTGACGCGACTCATGCCTAATGTTGGTGGCTCCAGACAGGAGAGGAAGAAACTGCTGTCATCAGTGACGACCTCAGTGCTCACCTATGGCATACCCATATGGGCTGATGCACTGAAAATCGAGGAGTACCGCAAGGAGGCTGCAGCAACGTATCGCGTCAGCGCCTTGAGGGTAGCCTGTGCATTTCGCACTGTCTCCGAGGACGCTATCAACGTTATCGCCGAAATGCTGCCCATTGAGGTGCTCGCCGACGAGCGTAGATCGATGCACCAGCAGAAGGGAGTTAGAAACCCCAGTTATACAAGGACAGAAGCGAGAGCAACCCGATTCAACCAGTAGTAGACGATGTGAGATGCCTCTACCAAGGGAAGGTGGACACACCGACTAATTCCGAAGGTGGAGATATGGGTGAACCGTCTACACGGGGAGCTCAACTATTATCTCACTCAAGTGATCTCAGAACACGGCGGTTTCCGGGCTTATCTCTATAAGTTCAATTATGAAGATTCCCCGTACTGCCCAGCATGTGTAGCAGTCGAGGAGAACGCTGAACATGCATTGTTCCAACGCCCACGTTTTAATACCTCCCGCGCGATAGTCGAGGATCAGCTGGAGATACGCATCAGCCCGGACAACCTGGTGGAGTTGATGCTGAAGTCAGCAGACGCATGGACGTCGGTATCGGCTTATGCTGCCGCAGTAATGAAGGAATTGCGACGTGCAGAACGCGCGAGGGAGAAGACGACGCCGGAAGACCAGGCAGTCATAGATGTAATCAGCGACACGAACCCCTAAACCACTCATACCATCTCGAGTGGAACGGGGGATGTAAGGTCGTCTGACAACACTGCAGGAAGAGCTACGGCTAAGGCCTCTCCCGTGATGTCATACCTAGCCGTCGTCCCGCGGGAGAATTTGTAAGGCCGCAGAGGAACGGGGGTTTTTAGTCGGTGCAAGCCCGACACACGGCAATTATTTGCTACGGTGCGGAGGCATTGACCCGCGAATCCTCTTAAACAAAAAAAAACACACACACACATGCGTACACACACAGATATATGCGAACACACAGGCGGGTGGGAACGCGCCCCACCCGAAAGAAAATTCGGGAAAAGTTAAGAGAAGGGGGAGAGAGCCGACGTTCCGCTCGCAAATCGAGGAAATGAGAAGGACTTCGCTGTTGAGTGTCGAGCAGGACGGACAGCGTTTGGAGGGCCTTTTCCCGTCCAAATTAGTGCCGGTAAGTTTCGGACAATTCGCGTTATAATGTCGCGAACTGGTGCTATCGCCTTGTCACAACGTCCGTCGACGTAAGCCCAATGATTCGGGCCTGGCGGTGGCCTCCACTTCACGGAGGCTATGCTCGTTTTCCCTCCACGTTTTCGGTTTTCCCTTAATTTTCTATTTGTTTTCATCGTGAGTCGCGCGGTCCGGGGTCACGGCGGAGTGCGCGCGCGTTTGTTGTTTCCGCGGGGAAAATAAAAGGTGAGTGCGTCAGTGTGGGCGTGAGTGCAGTCGTCGATGTTGGTGTGAGTGTGCGTGTATTCGTCGATGTTGGTGTGGAATGTGAGTGACTGGGAGGCGCCGGAGCGTCGGGTAGCTTTGGTGAGAGGAATAGAGGCTCGTTCCTCTCGTAGGCAAGGTCCCCAGGTTGTTCGATGCGAGGGCAACGGAGTGCGAGTCTGACCAACGGCAAGACCGCCCTTCCCCCGCGGAACCGTTTTAGTTTGCAGAAAAATTGCGAAAAGAGAGAGAGGAGAATAAATTGTGATCCTTTCGTTTATTATGTCAGTTTTGTTTTTTCGCGCGTGTGCTTAAATTTACCTTGCCCCTAACCCTGCCCCTCCGCCACGACCCAAGGCTGCAGCTAGCCGTCAACTTGGGTGACCTCCGGTCGGACTTCAACCGATTTAAATAAATCGCCAGGAAAACCGGAGGTCCCTTTTGTGACACTTGGGGAAGTGAATTTCCCGTCACAGTATATATATAACTCAGTTCGTGTTAACGGTTTAGAAATCCGGGTGTCACGCCGTACATTTGTATAGAGCCTCAGGTAGCTCTCGCCGTACATATATACAGATATATATCTTTGGTGTTGCCAACACTACACCAGCGAGCGCATCGGGTACCAGCGAGGGCCCTTCATTTTATCGAGCGTCAACTGATATTTTAACTTTCGTGCGCACACAACTACACCAGCGAGCCCACACACGAACAACGGATGTAAGCGAACTGTATAATACATTTGTATTTTTTGTGTCATTCGTATTGTTTCGGTCTTACCGGTTAATTACTTTAGTCTGACCCCTCATTTGTAATAAACCAAAAGTCAAGGTTACACAAGTGTCGAATTATTCCATAATATCGGAATAGCGCGTCAATTCCTTAATTCTATTCTTTCCCACACACTACCCCTTTTTACGCGTCCCTTGCGGATGTGACAGGTCATACTATGTTACGTAGTCTAATTCGTTTAAATGCCGTCTACAATGTGCAAGCGGAAAAAATATGCCATTCTATTTTGAAAAACTTTGAAGACCTTGAAAAAACCCAAAAATAAGTATTTGGAAAATAATATTATGATATTATTTTCCAATTGCCATAATGCCATATGCATCCTTCCAAACCATTGAAATTCCGATACGTGCATACGTCGGATATTTAAATTCAACATAAATGCTCTGGTGCTCTGTTTCTCGTGACTTATCCTGTCGAGCGTGAAGGGCGGGAGGGACTGGATGACCGGGGAGACGGACCCGCGCACCCATCAGTGCCGTTGGCGGGGTTCCCTTTACCGGCCTGAGCTGTGGGCGCTGAAGAAACCAATTATGTAATTGCCCTTTGACCTTGCACGTGCGGAGAGGTTCGCTGGACGATCGTCGCTGGAAGGACGCCCCCTGGGCCGGGGGGCGGAGGGCAACGACGAGGACGCAGCGACGGCGAGAGACCCTGGCAAACTGCTAGCGGAGGGCCGCGGCGGAGCCTCGGCGAAGGATGGCCTCGGTGGGATCGCGGTAACGGTGGACAACCATCGACGGAGGAATGCCCTGGTAGGCTATCGGCGGAGAGACGTCAACGGAAAGGTGCCCCGGGGGATAACCAGAAGCGTTAGTGGGAGAGTAACGCTTTGGCCAGCGGGACCATTGGAGCCACAGTACTGATCCTTTTTATCGTGTTTCCAGGTGGAAAAGCGGATCCGGGAAATATTAGGAGGAAAGTTGACCGTGCTATAAGGCGCGGACAATAAAGAGAAGCGCGGTGAGACGGTCGCGCAGGTATAGAATGAGTATGTGGATGATTGAGTGTTGCGTATACGAACACGATTGTTTAATGGCGAGTTTCAACTGTCGAGGGGGTGCACGATGTACCGTTTGTTTGATTCGATTTGGACTCGAAGATGAACTGACTTTTCTTGGTCTGGAGCGAAGAAGTAAGGTTACGAGCAAGCGTAGCGAAGCGCGTGGGACCAAGGACAGAGAGGCGATGAAGTTGAAGTCGAGAGTTTTTAGGAAACGAGATTAGGTTTAGATAGCGTTGAGGTTTAGCTGCAGGAAACGGGTGATAGCGGTATGAAGTGTTGGAAGTTGGCGTGAAACTGAGTTTTGGAAAAGGAGTCGTGTTGGTTCGAGACATGAAATCTAGATTGAAGAAGTATTGAAGTATAATAAAAAAAGAAAAGAAAGCTTCTTTTTATTACATAAAATTAAAAACTTCATAATAATTAGCGTGAAATTTCATATAATTAGCACGTAAATACACTATTAACTCCAGTATTTATAGCGCATATTCAATTTTTATTTGCAGCATTCGCTGTACCAGCGTATATAGTTATCGGTTCTTGTTCATATATACATACATGTTAAATTTGTAAAATCAACATATTTTACTTATAACGTTCTACCAGAACGGAGTTTGGACGATTATAAAAAGTTGTGGGCTATCTGACCTACCATTACCACTTCGGCATTAGTGCGAAGATAGCTTCGAACGCACAATTTCTCGCGCGCAGAGTATACGCTTGCCCATATATAAAGCACGCTCCGAGCTCTATTTGGCTTTTTTGTTTGTTTTTTTCTTAAACTCGTCTATTACTGTGAATACTTTTTTAGGAACGCTAAAAAATTTACGAAAAAACTTTTCCTTTACGAAAAATCAAATAAGCAAAACATCCAAAAGTATGTAATGGTCGTAAAAGTAAACAACGATATCCAATATTGTCATGTAAAGGATACCGTTGTAATGTACTCGACAAATTTGAATATTAAATCAAAATGAAAATAATAAAAAATGCTATGGCAAAGAATTAAATTACGAATTATAATTCAATTAATTAAAAATATATGCTTCGTTAAAAATCATAAATTGTAAGTAGCAAATAGTACCATACATATTAATGTTTCTACTTTGACGCCTTAAAAGGGTATGCCAGAAATCGATACAATCGAAGCTCAGCTTTGTTTATTCGAATACTACAAGGAATTTCCGTTGTTCATATAACAAATAACAGTTACATAACATTACGTAAATCTAACTCTTATTTTTATAAATATCTAGTACCGGAGTTTGATTGGTTGAAATTTTGGATTTTTACATACAGCTCTCGATCATCATTGAGCAGATCTGAGTATCGTGAGGATAAGACTCGAACTTCATTGCGCATGACAAGACCAGCGTCAACCTAGACATAAAAAAAAACACATTGATACGATGTCTATGTCCTAATTGAAAAAAAAACGAATCTACCCGACTATACAACAAAATTTGCTTAAATTCAGATTTTTTATTTAAAAAAGAATCGATTCATAAAATGTATGTTTTTTTCTAGCTCGGTGGGAAGAAAATGAGTGGAAACTTTCGAATAAAGGGAAATTAAAATAAATTTAAAAAATCGGAATGCATCTAAAAAATCAAAATACTCACGCAATAAAAAAGAGTAACAAATTTATGTTGTTTTAAGAAGAAATAAAGTACCTTAAATAAACAGTTTCTGAAATATTTCTACGTTTTTTAACAATGGTTTTCATAGTACTTTTATTTACAAATTTTTTAAATACTGTTTTCTTGTCAATTTTAATTTACAAAATCCAGACAAATCCAAACAACGCAAACAGGTTTATGGGTGTGGGAAAAAAGTAGCTTGAATCAATAATTGCTGATATTTATCTTAAAAAACCAAAACAAAACCCAAACAAATTTGTATGGTTTGAGAAAGGAAGTAGCTTAAATTAATAGTTCCGGAAATATTTCTTGATTTATAAATAACAGTTTTCATACTATTTTTATTCGCGAATTTCGTTGTTTATTTCAACAAACTGGTTTCTAACGTTTTGTCAAGATTGTCTAAGCACCCGTGTCGTACCGACGATTAGTAGAGTAAATGTTATGGTGAAGAAGAAGGATAAAGGGGCAGCAAAAGTTACCCAATGAGTGAACGGTTCTACGCTGTTCGAGAGAACAGACTTCACTCTCCTTCCCTTACCCCAGCGGAATGGCTTTAAAAGTTTGCAATGGCCAACAGGGATCGACCTTTCGAGTTGAAGAAACTTTTTCACCCGAAGCTGTTTGCATTTGTTTGAAAACTGTGTGTATTCTAACACAGTAAAGGTGATCCTTCTCGGGGAAGCTCATCAACAAAACCTAGGTAAAGGATCGCAAGAAAATGCTAGATCTAAGGTCGCGAAAGATAATCTCTGCCGCAGGTTGCGGGAAAACGCAAATAAAGTCACGGTCAAATACCCTAGGATCACCGTGAGAAAACCTTGGGCTTGTGTTTAAATATCCCAGGATCACTTTTAAAAACCCTACGGTTCCAAACCCTTGGCTCACAGTTAAAATACTCCACAATTACGGTTAAAAAACTCTAGGCTCACGGTTGAAAACCTGAGGCTCGCCGTTAATAATCCCTGGACCCATGATAAAAAAAACCGTAGGCTTGCGGTTGACAAACCCGAAACTCACGATCAGAAACCATAGGTTTATGGTTGAAAAACAACCCTTGGATGACGGTTGGAAAATAACCCGTGGTCGAAAGTCACAAAAAAGCCCTAGCCTCATGCTCACTTGGACATGTAAAGAAGGGTCTTGTCGTGATAGAGCCACAGATAATGGTTGGGTATGGACATCTCGTGGAAAGTGACCTTCTTCGCGTTCTTGAAGAAGCAGTCGGGCCTCCATATGTTGTGGAGCCAATCAACGTCCAGTATCCTGTAGTCCTCGGACATATTCTCTGGTAACCTCAGCCTGGAGTCGCGCCAACTTTGAGCGAGAAATATATCGGCCACGTACGTCTACGGAGAGATAAGGACTTTCGTCAAAATAGATGGTCAGGATCGAATATATCGTGTACTTATGGATACCCTATGACCACTATTCGCACTGTTTGGATTCAGTATAAGCTGAAAAAAGGTCGCGCAGCGCTATCTGGCGGAGATTCGTAGTAACTTTAAAATGAGCCGTACGACGTGACCTGGTGACGATTCTCCATGACCCCAGAATGAACCTATCAGCACCACCTTATGGCGTTTCGTTATAACCTCAAAATAAGCCGTTCGGCGCCGCAGGATGGTGATGGGTTGTAAGGGGGCGTACACAAATTATGTAACGTTCAATTCCCCCATTTCCGACCCCCTCTCTCCCCACGTACGAGGACCGTACACCTGGCCGACCCCCTCCCCCCGCCTAGTCTAAGTCGTCGCCATTAAAGTAACCATGATGGGTAAAAAGGCTGTGATGAGTAAAAAGGTCTTGAATATAGAAAAAAATGTCTGAACCGTCGCTATTTAAGTAACCGTTACGTAACGGAAAAGAGTCCGTTAAATGTTAATGGACTTAAATGATAATTCGAATTAAATGTTAATTCGACTTAAATGGCGACGGTTCAGACATTTTTTTCTACATTCAAGGCCTTTTATTATTTAAGCAGTTTAAAAAAATTAAAATTATCAAAATTTAAAAAATCAGCTACGTACAACCTTTTTGAGTATTCGCTGGGACAACGTCGAAAAAAGTAGTTTCGAGAAAGACGTGTTCAAAGTTCTTGTTCCGTTTTTCTTGATATAAAGTGATGTTTTTTCTAGTATATTGATACTTACATTAAAGTATCTAGTCGCGGACGATTTGACGGTTCTTCATCTTCATTATATTCCACAAAATAATAAGAGCCTCCGCTTCATCTATTGTGAACGATGCCACACCTGTAAGGACTGAGGGGCCTAACCGGTCACGATAGCTGTTCTCACTAAAGTGACTATAACTCTATTCACTTTCGGACTTTTGGCTTACATTTTTTTCAACATATTTTTGAATATATGTACTTTCAAGAAGTGTAAAAACAAAATAATATTTTTTTTCAAATTTTGCTTGGCAAAAGCGAGAATGGCATTGTGCACATTTTTCGACTTGGTTTGCCCACATTCCTCAAGCAAAATTTGAAAAAAAAATTGCACCGTGCCTTTCTCCCATTTCCACTTCCCCCAAGCAGAATTGCACTGTCTTTCCCCCCTTAACTGACATTTTGTATGGAAAGCTGTCAACTTTTCGCGATAAAAGTGCGCGCGAGTTTTAAATTCAATGTATGAACGTTCAGAAATTTTGCTATTTTTGGCAGCTCTAAAATCGACACGTAACGCAAACCTTGGTCTACCCCTGCCCCCACATACGTAGGACCGCAACGCCTGCCCGGAACCCCTCCCTCCCCCAAAATTACGTTACGTAATTTACGCACGCCCCCTAATAGGGGTCATGAAGCAGGTCCGAACGCACAATTCCTACTTTCAACAACGATATACCAAATTGACCAACACACGAAACACTGGTTCGTGGCCGATCTAATATTCAAGTAGGTTTGTGGTTCGCACCATTGACAACTTTCGATGGGCTGTCTCAACTTACCGGTCAATGGGCTCCCTTGCTTACCAGCCGATGGTAGTAAGTCAATCTCCACTACCTTGGCCAATTGGTGCGAGGTGAGGAGGGAGGGGGGGGGGGGGGTAACACGGTAGCACATGTCCGACTCCTAGCGAGACTGCGCATCGACTGACAATGAGTCGAAGTGCTTTCTAGTAAAAGATCTAGTGAAAGTTCTCCCCACCCCTTCCATGGGAGCGAAGTCTGGAAGCGGTAGAATAACGGGAGGGGGGGGGGGGGCATTTATCAGAAATCGTTAATGGATTGTGAGAGATTGTTGAAACAAAAAAATGTATGACGTTGGTAGGTGAGTCATTGGATGCTGGCCGCAGCCAAGGGACCGCCCTTCGAGATGAGGCAAATTCGTGTTTATACAATGACATTGACGCGTCAAAACCTGTCCGCGGCTATCAAAAGGGTCTTTAAACATGAGGATTGTGAATGATTTATGGGGTGCCTGTAATTTTTTTATAACGTGTAAAAACCTGTGGGCGATTGTGAAAAGAGTTTTCAAACATTAAGAGTGATTTATAAGGTGCCAATTATGGAGAATTTGCATCAACAGGGCTACTCGCAGCAATTAGTTTCAATGGCTGCTGTATTTCATCAATCTTTGTCTACTCCGAAATTGTTTATGCCGAGAAGTATGATTCGTGTGAGCACAGTTCTTATTCTTTGAATAGATATCGAGGCGAACGCACGTGCAAATATATACGGGATGAGGGTTGTTGCTGAATCATTTTTAAAGGGTAAGGGAGAAACAAAGTTCCTATGCTAATATGAGTGTACGGTAGATAATTGTAATTCTTGTTTACATATATGTTAATTTAAAGGAATTAGGATTATCAGGAAAATTAATTTGTAAATGTTTGAATATCATATTGAAATAGAAACGAGCTTTGGCAACGTCGTATGGTTCTCTCGTAATTCGAGGCTGTTGGATTGGCCGCAATGGAAAGGACGATTTGAAAGTGCTCGGGCCCGGAAGCATCTATGCTCACTGAAGCTAGAAAAAAGGGAATACAATATAAGTTGCCCTTACTTGCATTTGACTGTAACGTATTTGAAATTGGCGCGCTAGTTCTTCCATTGGTTCTGCTATTCCCATAGTTCCGACGTTGCCACATCTCGTCTCAATACATACATACAAACGTCCCAATCAGCCTCACTTTTTCGTAAAGTGCCCGCATATTTGTCATATATTCTCATTAATTATATCGGTAACTTGTCTTTATTTGGTCATATTGTTTTGTATGACCGATGTCCTGGTCTAGTGGTTAACGCGCTTGCCTCTGAAATCAACACATCGGGAGGTCGCGGGTTCGTATCGCCGTCTCGTAATTTCGGAGAAAAATAAAAACACGGGCGTGATATAGCTCCAGTTCTATACGCATGTCTCGCACACCGACCGGTGCGTGGTGTGTCGTGTGTGTACGGCTGTAGCCTGTGAGCTATTTCTCGATGAAACGCGACTAGCTCCGAGGCTGGGAAGCGAACCCATGGCAGAAAATGTCGTGGTAAATGCGATGCAGAGGGGGAAGTTAACTGCGGCCACAATAAGGGGAAAATGCCCCGTACATGGAAGCTACAATAAGCGAAGCGTTCGCTGTAGCAGATACATAATATTGTTCTGTACACTATCCTGCACACAGTATTTGTTTTTTGAGTTACTTTGTTCACATTTGCGGACGCTATATGCGAGAAAATGAAATGGTGACGACGTTGCACTTACAACCAACATACTATAACGACTAAGGTGGGTGGCCCAGTGGTCGTGAGGGTCCTAATGATCGTCATACTTAAATATGAAATAAATATTTCAAGCTAAGAATCCGTTGTTCGTACAGATCTGCGATATTTTATCTCCCAGAAGATATTTACTATGTTGTATTACATTTCCACACTTGTAAGTATACGTATTCAAGAATAATAAGATAAAATATATTCAGCTACAGCGTCTATCCGTCATTTTGGCCGAATCTTTCATTTGGAGGTTAAAGTAAATCGTGTCACATCTTGGGTGATTTGAGAATGCCTAAGGACTCGCGTGAGGAAAACAAGAATCTTAGTTTTGCGCTCAGCATCGAAAATTATACTTTTATGCCAATTTAAGGTAGACCGAGCGCGCGCTGTTTTTTCTATAGATTTTCTTCAAATTTTACGAAGACACTGTTCATATCATTATGCATATTTGAGTGAAATTTCAGCACAGTCGACTATTTAGATTGGAAGATAATACGCTTTTAAATTGCAACTTTTAACACTGCAGGGTCTGCATCAAAATTAAGACAGAATAATTTTCCGTAAAAAATATGTGCCCCCTAAAATAAGGAGATATAGGGCAACACTGCATCGTTCCACGTATCCAATTATGTAAGTTTGGGCGGCATATTTGAAATAATACTGCAACCCATATTTTTATTTGGATGTAATTTTCAATCGAACCAAGTTTTTAATTAGTTATGAATTGACCAACTTTTTTTGTTAATGAAGATAACATAAACAATATAAAATATTAATATTTATAACCTAAATATTTTTTTGATGATAAAAGTTTTTTACTTTAGGAACACGATAATTATGATTTTTTTTTTTTGAAATATTCAACAATACTGTTCTGCTATGTTACCATGTGTGTTCTTATTATAGGGGACAAATATTTTTTTACGGAAAATTATGCTGTCTTTACTGAACGTCTTTAGCAAAACTGAATAGCAAAGGCAATCAAAACTTTTGTCACTCTTTCCCTCACGAGTTTGCTAACCAAACATAATTTGTTTTCTAAATTTATAAACACAATACAATGGTACGACGAATTATGTGACCTGACTTTCGGTCAATGCAGATCCTGCAGTGTAAAAAGTTGCAATTTTAAAACCCATTACCTCCCAATCTCGAGTTCGACCCATTATCTCCCAATCTCGAAGTCAACGAAGTTCTGAAATTTCACTGAAACATGTATAATTATATGAACAGTGTCTGGTTAACATTTGAACAGAATCTAGAGGAATCAAGAGCGCGCGCTCGTTCTACCTTAAACGAGTTTTCATGTATGACGATTACCGGTTCAGCAATGTAAACACTCTACCGAACAATCGCCTCGACTTTCGATACCTGGGACAAGGTTAGCAAAAAAATGATGAATCGAATATTAATTTATAGAATCATCCAGTAATCATCATACACATATTCGCGATGGTAACAGGATATACATATAAATAAACGTTGTAGATTACTGGGTCGTGACCATGTCGATGGCTGGGTACGTTACGAACATGGGTGAACATCATTCGATTGAAAATAAAATAAAAAATGATTCTATGATAAAATGGTTTTTTATGATTATTGAAAATAAATAGCAGTTATGATTCGTAAACTGTTTTTAAAGGTTTTGAAAAAAAGTGAAAAGGTTGTGATTGAGTGAATCGAAAGTATTTTGCAATCCTATGTGCAGATACAATCGAGTTAACAAAAGCCTACGAAACCTTTCCGTAATTAGTTGAAGTAATTTCAACGCATGTGACAATAAGTGGGAAGTTCACATGGCCAATACTTGATTGGTCATCATGGTGGCATGACGGTGACGCGTACAAGAGCGTCTTATAACGTTTACAAAATTATTTCTCGAAAACTGTATCAGGCACGATAATTTCGTAACGACGCTCTTCGTCGTTTAAAAAAACTGATTAAGGATAACTTGAAATAACTTCTACTCACTTCCCAAGTTGAGCTTTATAAATTGGTAAAGTCGAGCGATCTGCTTAAGGCCCTATATACGCGCTTTCGCCGATTTTCGAAGGTACTGTTCTAGACGTGGTTAAAAAAATGACCCATATATTGACAACATTTTTTTTATAGGTCATTTATGCACATGGTTAAGTATATGTAAAAATAAATCAGAAATATTAATAAATGGCGGAGATATATCATAATGAAGCAATGTATTTTTTTTGCGCGCGCGTTGATGGTCAAAGTTCTCGGCATCGATATGGGTGTCTGAAAAGAAATGAACATATTTATAATTCCATAATGCATGTATATTCAGTGTGAACCAACAATATTATTTTTTTTAAATATTATAATAAAAATTCTAAACATTTTATAATAAAAACATGTTGTAGTTTTAATACAAACATATAATAGAAACATATTATAATACAAATTCGAAACATTTTTTACTCAATTTTCTGTCGGTATTTTATTTTTTATTTTTTTTGTGTCATAAAAATGTTTGTTTCTTTGGTTCACACGATAGGTGATGATACTAAAAATATGCTGTAAAAATTCTAAAGCGATATGAATCTTCGTTCAAGAGTTAGAACTTTCACAAGGTTCAAAAAAGTGAATCGTGGAAAACGCCTTTGAAGTTGGCGGTCGAGCGCTCCGCGCGGTATCTACTATAAATGCAATCTTACCTTATTTAATAGCCTCTTGTAATATATGTGGGGCCTTCCTCGGCATTTAAAAACTCTCCAGCATGTTTTTGTTGTTTCTGGCGGCAATCCTTGCTTCTTTTGTTGCCATTTCAGATTGAATTCCAGTGGCAGTAAGGCGTAATTCGTCCAGATGTTTGCAAGTCTCCATCGCGTTCGGCCCAATCGTAATACCAAGGCTTTTCGAAATTCGGAGAAAGGCGACTGTTCCGTCGTTAAAAGTATTAGCCGAAATATATGCGGCAATTTCAACAATCGTTACACCACTCAATTAATTTTTCGGAGCAATTTTTCAAATCTTAGAATTCGAACACTCGTTATTATTTTGTGTGAAGCCTCCTAAACATCTCTCCAGTAACTCGTCGTTACTAAATGCTTCACACACTGTTTTGATCGCTTCTATACTACAGCTTTATCGAGTGGAGGCTTACACTGTAAAAAAATAAGCGTGTTGTCGGTATGTTAAAACGTCACACAACACGCCTACAACGTGTGTAGAACCTGGTTAATGTGTTGAAACAATGCGTTTTACTTATTTTCTCGTGTTGAAACAACCCGCTCTATACCATTCTTGGCATCAATACAACTTTAACGTATTGCCGGAGAACACACTTGTCGTAACACACATAAAGCGCGTTGAATCAACCCATTTTTCGGAACAACACGCGGCGCGAACGACACATTTCGTCGTACAAAGCGTCAGAAAACAACTCACATGCACGCGTGTACTTCACACAACACGAGTCAAGTGAGTTGATATCATAATATGGCGATTGCTTATAACCTCATGGGCGGACGTGTGGAAGAGATTTTCAAGTACGAAATGTGTTATTTTAAAAGCAAAACACATAAGTTTTTGCTCCACCACATTGTGAAATATTACAAACATGACCCTCGGCTGAAAATTCAGTGCGCTGAGGATGAGTGCGGTACAGTTATAAAAAAATGGAAAACTTACAAACGACTCGTGGTCCGGAAACATCTCGACAACGAGATTCGAATTGAAACGCCTTTCATTCGATAAAACGAGGGTTATGCGTTTGAAGAAGAAGGTGAGTAAATATTAAATTATTACAAGCTTGTATTTACCTTGTAATTCATGTAAACTGATAATAGTACTATAGTTGTGTATAATAAGTAATATAGAATCGAAGTTTCAGTTTTCTCTACGCACTTCGAAGTGACATTTACAAAATGTTGATATTTATAGAGCCAAATATACCATCACAAGAACGTCTGGAATGGTGCAGGGCTCAGTTTTTGATTCACATCCGGGAAAACTGCAAGGTTAGCCAGATATGCATCGACGGCGTACGCAGCTTATGGCAGAGTTTTTCAACTATTATAATGATAATTTTTTAGACTATTATTCCTTCGCTGTTAACAAAAATGTGAGTCATATACCGATTAACAAGTCTTTGCATAGTAATTCCTCGCTTACATTGATTATACATAGTAATTCCTCGCATGAAATGGTTACGCTAGAATCATTCCTTGCGAAGACTGGTTACGCTAGAATAATTCCTAGTGTAGACTCGTTACACTTAAATAATTTCTTGCGTAGACTGGTTGCGCTAAAATAATTCCATACGTAGACTGGTTTCGCTAAAATGATTCCTTGCGTCCACTGGTTACGCTAAAATAATTCCGTGCGCAGACTGTTTTTGCTAAAATAATTCCTTGCATATACCGCTTAGGCTAGAATAATTCCTTGTGTATACTGCTTACGCTAGAATACTTCTTTGCGTAGATTGGTTACGCTAAAATAATCCCTTCCATAGTCTGGTTACGCTAGAATAATTTCTTGTGTATACTAGTTATGCTACAATAATTCCTTGCATAGCCTCAGTATGCAGTGGAAAAGTTATTAGTGTCTTACTTTTGCTAGGCATAGAAACTAAAGGTTACTGGTTCTGTGCAAAGACTGCACGTACGGTTCGTCTAATTTTTTATTCCCAAAATCAGTATCCGCAAGGCTAATCCCCTTCGGAAACTGGTTACGCAGTTGCAAAAGTGACGATTGATCTTCTATATAAATAAAGAACTCACCGGTCCTGTACAACAGTTCAGCCTATAAAATTACATGTTATCAGTGTCTACAAGTGTCACTTCATCCAAGTATAATGACACTGTAAAAAGCGAAATTTTTGTCTTTTATATAGCAATATAAAATTTGTCGGTTGCACACAAAGCTTAAAACTAAAAAGTATTTTACATAATAACAATGATTCCCCGCAAGAAATAAGCAGATGTATTCTCCTTATTTCAGTGACAATTGTGTTGTATTTATCTTTTGTGTAGAAATACTCATGAATTTTTTGTATGATAATTTTTTGCGACTAGTACAGTCAGTCTAGTACAGTCTTAGTACTAGTACAGTCTAGTACTAAGACTCCTAGTAATAGTACAGTACTAGTACAGTCACGTACATCATAATGTACCCTAAATAAATGTTTAACTGCAACCAGCTTCCCTCTTCGTGTATTGAATATGGAATTCCCCATCTTTCATAAAGGATCTTGCTCTTTTATTTATAGGAAGAACTCAACGAAAAAGTTGACGCAGAAACGAACCTTCTACACAGGGATGAAGTGGAGCGAGTTTTTACAGAAACGTGTCCTGCAGACAGTATGTTGTCAAGCGTTGATACAGGGGTGTTTGGTATATTGATCGACAACATATTTTGGGGGATGGGGGCTTATTTGCTCCTTTTTATCCCTAGACCTTACGACCTAAGTGCGACGGCAATTAAAGTATAATTTTTTTTTTATTACCCGAAATTTGGCCTTTCAATCGTTATAACTTTTTTATTTGTGACTGGTATAACACGAATAATGTGTGTTCTATTCTGCAATGTATGTTTGTTACAAATAAGTTACTATTCGATACAATTGGTTTCAAGAAAATGACTCATGAGCTTCCGAAGCTTTAAAAAATGTGTGAAAGTATGAAAAATATCAACTTTTACATTTATTATCAAAAAGCTAAAGGCTAGTGTGAACTTAACTTTGTTTTACAAAGTTCTCTAGTTTATACACATTTCAACGGTATGGTACACGTAATAGAAATCATTCATTGTGTGGTATTAATAAGAGATACTAGTTCGCCAGGGTCAGGGTTAAGAAAAGACATTTTATGTTTCCGATGTTTTATTATTAAACTTGAGTGTTACATTTTGCTTAAATTGACCTTCTTTACTCCGTATGCATGCAACCAAAGTTATTTCGTGCTATTACAACCATAAACAAAAATACCGTGGCACTTAGGACATAGGGTCTAAGGATGAAAAAGTTAGCAAATGACCCCCCCCCAAAGCCCATAGAAAATAGTGTTAGTCCATATGCCAAATGCACCCTGTGTATATTGAAATGTGGGGAAATGTTAATTTTTTCTAGATCATGTATGAATTTCGAACTCTCCTGGTTAAAATTTGAAGTTTTGACTAAATTATGGTCATCTCTAACGGCCAAAGTGCGGAAAAAAAGCAAGCTCCTTTTCATCGTTAAATAAGTATGCACAATACAATCACCATTATTATCTGCTATGAAGCTACAAAACGTAGATCTGCTTTTATCTATACCAATATTTACAGCAACTGGACACCACGCAATATCTGATGTTGACCAGGTGAGCCTCCCCAAGAATTGTGGTGTACACAGCCGAAACGTTAATTGCTGTAGCGTACCTGATTGCTTACGATAGTATTGAAATAAAAATAGAAGAACCAACCGCGGATAAAATACTAATGCTTCCCACTGGAATGTACTTCTCATGGGATACTGCGTATCCTCCAGTGCATATAAATACTCTAGAATTCCTAGAATCATAATTAGGAATTAATGGAATTTCATACGCAATAAATACCGAAAATGCAAGTTTTCTAGGAAATTTTTTGGATGAGGTGTTTTTATCAATGGTCGACTTGCTCACATTCTTTTGATCTTTTTGTTTCGCTTTTATTTCATATATATATTTTTATTCCAGTTCGTCATTATTCGGGCATTGAAACTATTTTAGTTTTAAATTCAGCATAAAAAATATATTCATATGTTATTAATGTAAATTAAAAATATGTAATGTTATTAAAAATGTTGATATTTGTATTACTCAATAATGTATATCTTATAAATCCATTCACACATACCCGTGTAGTGTGTGTGGGTGTGTGTGCGCGCACGCGTGTGTGTGTACATATATATTGAGACGGAAGAGACCGTCTCATAAACAAACCGAGAAACCATCGCCCCAAGGACATTTAGGAGTCAACCGATTTCGGTGAAAGCAAGGGGGGGAAGAAAAAAAAAAAAAAAAAAAAACAAAACAAAACACACTAATTAAATTAATGGCGGATAGCAACACCGCGACGGTAACGGTCACACCGCTCCACAACAAAACATACCGAAACGTTACACTAATTAAATTAAGGGGAACGAAAAACCGGCGAGAACCGGATAAAACCAACTAACCGAATTAAGGGAAAGAAAAACCGGCCGACACAGAACAAACCAAGTAATCTAATTAGGGGAGACGAGAAAGAAGGGGAAGGAAAAACGTTAAAAATCAAGGTATAAAAGGACGAGATTTTTGGAGGAAAAACACTCTTTGAGTCCCTCGTGGATCGACAAGTACGATTGGACAAAGTACATCCCTCGCGGATCGGAAACGTCTGATACATGGAACGTTGAAAAACAAGGAAAACACGGAGTCGCGCCTAAAAAGTATTAGAAAGATCACTTCTTTCATTCCTCGTGGCTCGACAAGTACGATTGGACAAAGTACATCCCTCGCGGATCGGAAACGTCTGATACATGGAACGTTGAAAAACAAGGAAAAAACGGAGTCGCGCCCAAAAGGCTTTTAGAAGGAATTAAAATAAATTTATTTTATGAGAAAATATTGGAAAACCAAAGAAAAATAAAAAGAGCTATAAGGAAAGTTAATTACTTAAGGGGAGCGAACAATTATCGAAAATAGAGAGAAAAATTAGAGCAGGAGAAAATAGGATCAGAGAAGGTAGCATAGCGAGCGAGCGTTGCGAATAGATGTAAGGGAAAATATTAAATTTGAAAAATAAAAGAAATATTACATTAGGGGATAAGGAAGAGTACGCTACAGTCATACGAAACACACACACACACTCACACACACACACACACACACACACACACACACACACACACACACACACACACACCGTGATTATCGAGCTATATGGATCAGGATCAAAGAAAGGAGAAAGAGGTATCCTGAAATTACAAGAGTGCCGAAACATATGCAAAAAAGGGTAAATCGAGTGCTCGCGGCACATCTCTCGAGTAGACTAGCGTAGACCGGTCGGTGGCGACATCGAACGCCTAGATCAAGGACCGGGCGATCAATTATCGACGCGCGATAATTGATCGGGAGAGAGCATCGATCACCGCGGCGCGAAGGGCCGAGCTATAGTAGGGAAATAGATCGCGGCGCGTGACGAGAGAGAGCGCGCGCGCACGGCCCGTAGATCGCGAGTCGCGAAACAGGGAATAATCAATATCGATCCATGATAACCGACCACGCCGAACCAAATGTACCATGCGAATAAAGAGTATTTGATCGACCGAGAAAAACATTGCGGAAAACACAAAGACAACACAAACAACACACCACACTTATACATAGCGTTATTATTATTATTATTATTCTTTTTACATTATATAGAGCCATAAAACTTGAATAAATTGCACTTTTTGTTAAAATACCCAAAACACCTGAGGTTTCAATTAATTTCTTCACTGTTCGAGTCCCCGAACCTATAAATTTATTTGTAACGAATTAACACCCGGTACATTTTGGCGCCCAACGTGGGGCACGAACACAAGAAAGAAAAACTCGTAAAAAGGTGTAAAATAAATACATAAGTAAATAAATAAAAATAAATAGATAAAATAATTTAGAACAAAATGAAATAAAACAAAAACAAATAAAATAAAATAAACCAAAATCGAATACGAAAGAGCAAAATAGAATAAAATATGGCGCAACAAAACAATGATAACTCCCTTCATTGGGAATCAACTACTGCGGATGGATTATTAGAGGAGGCGCGTCAAAGGGATCGTCGAAATATTGGGCGACTGTCAGCGATCGGACCCAGACCGATAGAAACACCGAACGAAGAGACATTTAACATCAGCGGAGAGTCAGGCGAGACTGATGAGAGAGGCGCGGAAGAGAGTGACACAATTAAAGCACTCATCAAGGCAATGAATAGTATCCGCAATGAGCAACGACGGGAGCGCATAACGACCAAAGCAGAAATCAAGCAGCAAAACGATAACTGCATCGTAAGGTCACGACAACTGCACGAGGAAGTCAACACAAAAATTACAAACGAAGTGCATAAAATCGAGGAGCGCACGGAACGCAAGATTGTGGTTGCTCAAAAATTAATAGAGCAAAGCCATAATCAACTGCGAAAAGAAAACGACGATAAAATCGAGGACTTCGACACTCGAATGGAAGCCATTCGGCGAACTATATCTCAGCTCCTCCATTCTTCAAAGGATGTAGGACAAGTGGTCACGGAGCACTCTAAACGTATCACGGAGTGTGAAAAAAATATCCGGGCACAAAACTCAAATACATTGTGCAACACCACTTGGGGAGCGGGATTAAACGTGAGCCAAGCATACGCGGCGAAACAAAAACCACCGACGTATAATGGCGACGGCAGAGAACGACCTATGCGTTTTTTGCAAGATTTCAAGGAATTTTGGAGAATCACCGGAAACTCTGACCTACATTATTTGATCAGCCAATCTCTCAAAGACACCGCCAAAGATTGGTGGAGAATTGTCGAGGAGAGGGTTCAAACGATTAACGAATTCGAGGAAAAATTTCGCGGACGTTACTGGAGCCAAGAAATTCAGGATAAAGTACGCCGAAATCTCGAATTCGGGGCTTACGAATGGGACGGACACCGGATGACTCGAACCGAATATGCCACCCAGATATTCGGAAATGCCAAGGATTTGAGTGAAGGGCCGGCAGAAGAACAAATAATCAGGAAACTCGCTAATCATTTCGACGAGTCGATCAGAATGGCAGTACGCGTCAGCGGGATCAAGACAATCGATTCATTCCTCGAATTGTTAGAAAGCATGGATGGGGCGGGACCACTCAATGCGAAAAGATCTTTGCCTCATCGGCAAGAACCCAGCGGTGCATCATGGCAACAAAATAACCCATGGAAAAACCAGAAGTTTGGAACGTTCGGGGGACCACGGCCAACGGGATTCAACCAGCCATGGCGGCCAGGGAATCCAGGTTATCAGGGATCACCACCGCCATTCCCATATCAACAACAGGGGAATCGAGGATTTGGGAATAACAACGCGATGCCAGCGCCATTCCCATATCAACAACAGGGTAATCGAGGGTTTGGGAATAACAACGCGATGCCAGCGCCATTTCCCAGACAACAACCATGGCAGACAGGATACGGGAATAGCAGACCTCCTCTAAACCCCGCCGCTGCACCATGGACTCCGCATCCACAGGGCGGTCCAAGCACCAGCAATATCCCAGCACAAAACGAAACACCGAGAACCAGCCCACAGAACCAGGGAAACGAGTAAACGTTGCGCCCGTACAGATACCACGGGATGAAATATCACGAGGCGCAACGGAAGAAGACGAGGATGCACAGATCGCCATGGAAGAAGCTTTGGAAAGGATGCGTCGAAACAAAAAAAAAGAAGGATAGAAGGAAGAAGAAAATGGAACCCGAAGATAATGAAAATTCTGAGCAACCGATAACAATGGGGATGATCAGAATAATTCATAACAATCACATCGAAAAAGGAGCCTGGAAGAATGGAAACCAAGAAAAACAACAAACACAAAAAAATAATAAAGCACTAAAAATAACAACGAACGACACCTACGAGCATCCAAAAGACTTCCTCATGGAAGAACCCGGACAACGGGGAATAATACGGGAAATTCACCCACGATGCCCTACCTTACCGATCGACCTCGAAGGAATCACCGCCGAAATATTGATCGACAGCGGGAGCGAAATATCCTGTATTTCAGAGGAATTTTACAACCAGCACCAGGAAGACTTAAAAAATTGCCCAGAAGTACCTGTAAGAAGCACAGAAGCCATCGGAGCATTCGGAGGTAAATCCGGCCGTATAAAAAAACAAATAATAGCCGAAGCAAAACTCTACAACGCAACAGGAATACTACAACTATTAGTAATTCCAAAAATGAGCAGACCGGCCATATTAGGCGTCGACGGGATGCTGGAATTACAAGTGGGAATCGACGCACATCTGGGAACCCTCAAAGTAAACAATAAAATCGTCGCGGAATTTGAGGAAGGTAGATGGGTATGGCAAAAGGACAAGAAAGAATTGGTAAAAATTTCGGAAATCGGAAGCATCACAGATTATGAACTGACCGAAGACGAAGTCGATCAAAAATTAAAAAATTGTCCAAATATACCTGAGAATACGAAAAACGAATTCAAGGCATTAATCGGGCAATATAGGCACATTTTCAGTAAAAAACCAGGACGGATGCACGCATACATTCACAAATTGGTACTAAAGGATCCAGAGCCATACATCCATCGCTCATATCCCGTACCAATACAATATCGAGAAAAAGTACAAGAGGAAATCCAGCGAATGTTGGACCATGGCGTTATCGCACGGGCAAGGAGTCGCTTTATTAATCCACTGGTAACGGTTATAAAAAAGGATGGGTCGGTACGACTATGCCTGGATGCCAGACAACTCAATACGTTTCTCGTAGAAGATCACGATAATGCCCCACCAACCGAAGAAATATTTCAAAGATGTGGAGGTGTAAAAATCATGTCGAGTTTGGACATGACAAGTAGCTTCTGGCAAATACCACTGGAGGAGGAATCAAGACCGTATACCGCTTTCCAGCATGACGGGAAATGTTACCAATTCACGGTAACACCTTTCGGATTGAAGACGAGCACGGCAAGCCTGATCCGAGGTTTGGATATCGTGCTTCAGGATCTTGGAAACTCGGTAATCAATTTTGTAGACGACCTCCTGTGTATGTCAAAAGACGAAACGCACCATTTGACGCATCTACACCAATTGTTTGAAAGAATTAGCAACCACAATATGACCTTGAACTTCAAGAAATCAAGATTCTTCCAGCATGAAATATCGTTCCTGGGACATATTCTAACAACCACGGGAATACGACCACAACCAGAAAAAATCCAAGCAATCCGGGACTACCTCCCACCAAGGAACATAAAACAATTGCGTGGATTTCTCGGACTTGTCAACTTCTACAGCAAGTTTACTGATAAACACGCTAGGGAAACGGTGCCTCTCCTAGAACTACTCAAAAAAGGACAAAAATGGAGATGGGGGACGGAAGAAGAAAGGGCATTTACACGAGTTAAGCAACTTTTTGTGGAGACCGTAATGCTCAAACATGCCGATCCGAAACAAAAATACACCCTAACAACCGATGCAAGTGATTACGCGATTGGAGCCGTCCTAAGCCAGGAAGATGCGACGGGCGATACAGGGGTAATATCCTTCGCCAGCCGCACATTCAAAGGAGCAGAAATAGGATATACAACAACCGAAAAAGAACTACTGGCAATCGTGTGGGCGCTTCAAAAATTCAGAAACCATTTGTTGGGAGCCCGGATCAAAATAATAACTGATCACAAGGCGTTGACGTTCCTGAAAACGGGACGATTCATCGGGGATCGCATGTTAAGATGGGCACTAGTAATTCAGGACTATGATCTGGAAATCGAGCACTGTCCTGGAAAAAACAACGAGGTCGCCGACGCATTAAGCAGGCCGTATGATTTCCAGGGGGACGAGCACAAAAATACACCCGGGAAAATCGTACTCACGGCCATTCTTGCTCGACAACCATCGGGGGAGATTAAACAAAAATTTAAGAAAATTGGACAATTACAACAGGGCCAAGAAAACCTCCAAGAAACATGGAAAAACTGCCAAAACCAGGAGGAAAATAAAAAATACCGGATAAATGAAGGATGCTTGCAAAAGTATGACAGAACCGGCAAATGGAAAGTCATCTTGCCGGAAGAATTGGTTCACAATTTCATAAAAGAATGCCATGAGATTTATGGTCATCAAGGGGCACGAAAAATCTTCCACCTGATAAATGAAGATTTTACGTGTAGTCATCTGGCTAAAAAAGTACGGCAGACAATAGCCATATGTGACGTGTGTCAAAGGGTAAAAGTGGCAGTCCAAACAAACTATGCCAACATGCAAAATATTATCCCGGAAGGACCGAACGACCTCGTCTCCATAGATTTTTATGGACCCCTGCCAAAATCGGTCGGGGGAGTACAACACATCCTAGTAACCATTGACACATTCACCAAGTTCGTTAAATTATACCCATTAAAAAAGGCAAATACGGCGGCGACCATTAACCGAATATTCAAGGACTACATCCCAAAATATGGGAAGCCAAAAAGGATTCAATTCGATCATGGAACACAATTTACTTCAAAAATTTGGTTGGAACAACTAAAAAAAGAAGGAATTCAAGGGGTATTCTCATCGATACGACATCCCCAAGGAAATATGGTCGAACGCGTAAACAGAGAGCTCGGACGATTTTTCAGAACGTTCCTCACTGAAAAACACTCAGGATGGTATCGATGGGTACCCATAATACAAGACTGCATTAACGACACGCAGCACGAAACTACCGAGTTCACGCCGACCGAATTACAATTAAAAAAGAAGCCTTATCGTATTTGGAAAGAATGGGTCCTCGCATTAAAAAAGGAACAAGAACCAACTCTCACCTACGACCAAAAAATCGAATTAGTCCGAGAAAGGATAAAGAAAAAAGGAGCAAAAAGGGCCGAAAGGTTTAATAACACACACAACACAGTCACGTTCAAAATTGGCGAACGGGTATTGGTCCGAGCACTAAATGTATCGGATCCAGCGAAACAAAAAACCGCCAAATTTATGCCCCTATACGAAGGACCATATACAATAAAAAAATGTGTGGGAATTGCGACATACCTCTTAGAAGATACGCAAAACAAAAAAGAACGAGGAAAATTCCATGCAAGTCTCCTAAAGCGATATCTAGCGGAAGAAAAGAGAAGCGAGATAGAAATAATTTCGAAGGGAGCGAAGAGTCTTATGAGAAATTAATCACGGGACGAGGAGTATATAAAGAGATGTCGCGCCAAAAATTAATCAGTTAAAAAGAAAATGGAGGGAGATAAAAATAATACCAAACAGTCCTCAAGCAAGACACCGGAGAAGAGAAAACGGTGGCCGACGTCACAGAAAACGAACAAAAGGAGAAAACAGGCAGAAATTCCAAGAGAAAGCACAAGAGACCAATCAGCAACCGGAGACAAAAGAACCCAGATCTACGAAAATCAAACGATAAAACAGAATCGATACAGCGCGCTGGACGTCGATGAATTCGAATTATTCAAGGCTTCAGACGAAAATATTCAAGGATGGTACCCCGGAAAATCATCGGGATGGTAAATAGGAGGGGATGAGAAATTAATCAAGGATCGACGCTATCGCTCGTCAGTCAACCACCGAACACACAATAGACGACACCATGTACCGAAATTACAACATCAGTACTTTGAGACGGGAATACCACGGTGTTACCGTGGCGGGCATGACAAACCCGAACGAACTCGGCGTTCACCTTAATGAACGGTATGGGCGCGGAGGAGCTCTGATCGAGATGTGGCGAAAACTGGACCCAGCAGAGCCAGGAATTCATCGATTACTGGAAGAAGAGGCGTATCTCGGGGCGGCGATCCTGTGGCGGCACGAGGACGAATTTTATCGTGCAACCATCCAAAAAAAGGATCCTGAGGATGGGCAATGGATACTGTGGCTCGGGGATTGGGCATCAAGTGTGATCGGGAAACAGGATGACTGCTACACCGCTCCACCTATGGCATTCAGTCACTCCTACCAAGCAATCCCGGTCACCCACGGCGACCTAATACCTACGGAGGATGTCTGGACAGAAGAACAAATTTTCTACGCACGGGCCTTGGTCAACGACTGTCGATGGACCATGACGGTGTGGGGGCTGATGACAGATATAGGTATCGTTTACGCGGACCTATATCTGGAAAACGAAGGCCCAAATCAGGGAAAAAGTTTGGCCGACATCCTCGTAGAGAGCCACCTCGCTCACAAAACCCCCAATCCAGGGTCACCAACCATGACAAATAAGGGTTGCCGATACGGGGAACTCAGATATCACCAGGAGGTCGAACGACACTGGACGAGCAACAGCAGCGAACCAGCCCATTCCGGAGTCCAGCCGCCCACTCTAAACAACAACGGCGGCGGAAGAGGCCAAGTCGACGACGACGACGATAACGACGACGACGACGACGACGACGACAACGAGACAATAATCATCCACCACCCAGACAACGGGTACGATAGCGACGAGGACCGCTTTTGGCGGGAAATGGGCCTTCACCAGGAGGTGGAGGAGGAGGAAGCAAGCGACGACAACAACAGTATCGCGTCAATTGAATAAAACCTTTGTTTGAAAAACCCAAAAACCTGCGTTAGAGATTTTTTTTTGCGAGCGATGGGCAGCGGCCCTGGCAAACAAGCGAGCGGTTAGTTTAAGGGGGAGGGGAAAATGAAGAAGGAGAACAAAGGCCGACCCACCAAGGAAACAGACCGGTAGGACAAAGCAAACAGATACAAAAGAGAAGTATAGACCTTGGTTTAAAAATTTTTTTTTTTGACTCTTCGTGAGTTGGATCGCTGAGAAAGCAACCCAAAACACAAAGAGTCAAGGGGGACAATGAGACGGAAGAGACCGTCTCATAAACAAACCGAGAAACCATCGCCCCAAGGACATTTAGGAGTCAACCGATTTCGGTGAAAGCAAGGGGGGGAAGAAAAAAAAAAAAAAAAAAAAAAAAAACAAAACACACTAATTAAATTAATGGCGGATAGCAACACCGCGACGGTAACGGTCACACCGCTCCACAACAAAACATACCGAAACGTTACACTAATTAAATTAAGGGGAACGAAAAACCGGCGAGAACCGGATAAAACCAACTAACCGAATTAAGGGAAAGAAAAACCGGCCGACACAGAACAAACCAAGTAATCTAATTAGGGGAGACGAGAAAGAAGGGGAAGGAAAAACGTTAAAAATCAAGGTATAAAAGGACGAGATTTTTGGAGGAAAAACACTCTTTGAGTCCCTCGTGGATCGACAAGTACGATTGGACAAAGTACATCCCTCGCGGATCGGAAACGTCTGATACATGGAACGTTGAAAAACAAGGAAAACACGGAGTCGCGCCTAAAAAGTATTAGAAAGATCACTTCTTTCATTCCTCGTGGCTCGACAAGTACGATTGGACAAAGTACATCCCTCGCGGATCGGAAACGTCTGATACATGGAACGTTGAAAAACAAGGAAAAAACGGAGTCGCGCCCAAAAGGCTTTTAGAAGGAATTAAAATAAATTTATTTTATGAGAAAATATTGGAAAACCAAAGAAAAATAAAAAGAGCTATAAGGAAAGTTAATTACTTAAGGGGAGCGAACAATTATCGAAAATAGAGAGAAAAATTAGAGCAGGAGAAAATAGGATCAGAGAAGGTAGCATAGCGAGCGAGCGTTGCGAATAGATGTAAGGGAAAATATTAAATTTGAAAAATAAAAGAAATATTACATTAGGGGATAAGGAAGAGTACGCTACAGTCATACGAAACACACACACACACACTCACACACACACACACACACACACACACACACACACACACACACACACACACACCGTGATTATCGAGCTATATGGATCAGGATCAAAGAAAGGAGAAAGAGGTATCCTGAAATTACAAGAGTGCCGAAACATATGCAAAAAAGGGTAAATCGAGTGCTCGCGGCACATCTCTCGAGTAGACTAGCGTAGACCGGTCGGTGGCGACATCGAACGCCTAGATCAAGGACCGGGCGATCAATTATCGACGCGCGATAATTGATCGGGAGAGAGCATCGATCACCGCGGCGCGAAGGGCCGAGCTATAGTAGGGAAATAGATCGCGGCGCGTGACGAGAGAGAGCGCGCGCGCACGGCCCGTAGATCGCGAGTCGCGAAACAGGGAATAATCAATATCGATCCATGATAACCGACCACGCCGAACCAAATGTACCATGCGAATAAAGAGTATTTGATCGACCGAGAAAAACATTGCGGAAAACACAAAGACAACACAAACAACACACCACACTTATACATAGCGTTATTATTATTATTATTATTCTTTTTACATTATATAGAGCCATAAAACTTGAATAAATTGCACTTTTTGTTAAAATACCCAAAACACCTGAGTTTCAATTAATTTCTTCACTGTTCGAGTCCCCGAACCTATAAATTTATTTGTAACGAATTAACACCCGTTACAATATGCACAAACGCATGAACACACACACACGCGCGCGCGCACGCACACACGCACACGCACGCACGCACAGAGAGAGAGAGAGAGACAAGAAGCAGCTAGAGGAGCCATTGGCTAATCAACCCGAGGAGAAGGGAGGCGAGAGATCAGGGCAGAAGTGGCAGACTGCGATAAAGAAGAAAAGACAGCACAAGATATCCCAGAAGCAGCCTCAGAAGAAGCCGCAGAAACCTAGCGAACGGCCGACTCTGCCCAACACTCTCGTCATCCACAAAAAGGGTGACATGACCTATGCGGAGATCATGAGTCGTATAAAGAAGGATCCGGCGCTAAAGGATGCAGGTGAATGCGTCCAAAAGGTACGCAGAACGAACGCGGGAGATCTGCTGATCGTTCTGAATAAGGAGAGCTCAGCCAAAGCACCGGAATTGCGAAACCAATTCGAAGGTGTTTTTGGCAAATCAGCAACGGCCCAGAGTAAAGTCCAGGAAGTTATCTAGAGATCAAGGACCTGAAAGAGGACGAGACGAAGGTGGAGATATCGGTGGCTCTCCAGGGAGTCTTGGGTCCGAACTATCCAGCCAGGGAACACTCTCTTAAGTCTGAGCGTAAAGCATATGGCGAGACTCAGACCGCGATAATACGACTCATGGTGCCTGCTGCCCGAAAACTTCTGGATACAGGAACCATTCGAGTCGGCTGGTGTAATTGCAGAATCCGAGAGGCGGTGAGACCACTAAAGTATTATAAGTGCTGCAAATTTGGACACTTATCACGGAACTGCAAGAGCAGCGTCGACCGGGCTAAAGACTGTATCCAGTGCGGTAATACTGGTCACAAAGTTGCCGAATGCACAGCAAGCGCAAAGTGTGTCATATGTGCAGCGCGGGCTCCCCAGGCTCTCCAGGCACTTCAAAAACGATGCTAATGACAGTACTCCAGCTCAACCTCAACCATTGTGAGGCCGCACAGGACCTGCTCATGCAGATTGTGCGCGAGCTGAAGCCTGATTTGGCGATACTCTCGGAACCATATAGACGTCTAGACACGCAACCCTGAGAATCTAACGCAAGTGAGGAGGCCTTCCATTTCAGGATCTTGCAAGTCGGATGGAAACGGGTTTCATGAGAATAAAAGCCAACGGAGTTCATTTCTACAGTTGTTACGCACTGCTTAGCCTGACGACTGATGAGTTTAAGAATTTTCTCGACAACTTAGTTGCAGACGCGAAACAACGCTTCCCGGCAGCCATAGCCGGAGATTACTAGGTGCGCAAATGAGTTCCCGGGTTTCACACATGGATGGCGCTAGCGACACATGTAGTCGGCATACAGGTCTGAAAGTGGGTGTCGTTATAGCTTGGACTTCTGTTAAGAATACCCAGTCGTAATATGAACAAATATCGCAACACAACGACCGTTTTTCTAACCTTAAAAATGTCAAAGTTTATGCCAAATTAACAGCATTTGCGGGAAGCATTGCTTTTCAGCTTCAACCTAAAAAAAACAGTAGCTGAAGCACGCCGGTTACTTGAGGTTACTACGGCGAACATATACCATCAAAAACAACGTGTGAAGATTGGTTCAAGCGGTTCTAAAGTAGCGATTTTGAGACTGGGGACAAGAAGCGCTCGGGAAGACCGTAAACATTTGCGGACGCCGATCTGCAAGCGTTATTGGATGAAGATGATACTCAAACAGAAGATCAACTTGCCGAGGCATTAAAAGTAACTCGGCAATGTATTTTGGAACGTTTTCACGCTATAGGAAAAATTCATAAGGGAGGAAAGTGGGTGCTGCATGAGTTGACTGAGAGATCAATGGAAAATCGCAGAGCCACTTCCGAAATTT